>CM055959.1:73142421-73680719 GCA_029490685.1 Schizonepeta tenuifolia
ATGTGCTACGTTTATAAAATGCCATATTCATCTATATTTATGATTATGTTTTTGGCATCGTGCCCACTAAGTACATTTGTACTTAGCCCTGCATTGTTTTCTAAATGTGCAGGTTGAAGCGACGGTGAGCGGCGACGGTTGATGTTGAGTTAAAGGATAGGATGCTTAGTTAGAACCCTTCCGCTGCCAATCTCTGTATTTCTTTTTGGAGATGTACTTTTTGAACTATACTCAGTAGTCCAAGTCTGTAAAATGTGAACTTAGTTTCCTTTCTGTACTTTTGTAGAGTAATCCTTAGGGATTAACTCTTTCTTATTGATATTCAAGTCTTATTCATAGTTTGTCGATGTTTTTCATGTATGTTTAGTCAATTAGCCCCCTTCTTCCCCGCTTCTTTAATCCAACCCCAGTCGCACCCCGGCTTCTGCCGTCCCTCGGGATTTGGGGCTGTGACAACAGCTACAAAATCGTGTTTGTACCTTGCAATGCTCATTTCGAGTTCATTTGAAGCGTAACTCTCGAAGTTACATTTTCCTTAAGCAATATAATTTTTTTGGATCCAAACCCACACCACATTCCCTTATTATAATGTACTCAATGTAAAAGCTTTAAACAATGGCTTCGTTCCAAATAAAATAGCTAGAAAATCGTGTTTGTACCTTGCAATGCATATTTTGAGTTCATTTGAAGCGTAACTCTCGAAATTGCATTTTTCTTAAGCAATATAATTTTTTTGGATCCAAACCCACACCACACTCCCTGTTTATGATGTATTCATTGTAAAAGCTTCAAAGAACCGCTTTATTCTCATGAAAATTGCTACAAAATCGTGTTTGTATCTTGCAAAGCTCATTTCGAGCTCATTTGAGCCGTAACTCCCGAAATTGCGATTTTCTCAACCAATATAAATTTTTTGAATCTAAAACCACCACACACTCCCTTATTGTGATGTATTCAATGTAAAAGATTCCAAGAACAACTTCGTTCTCATCAAAATAGCTAGAAAATCGTGTTTGTACCTTGCAATGCATATTTTGAGTTCATTTGAAGCGTAACTCTCGAAATTGCATTTTTCTTAAGCAATATAATTTTTTTGGATCCAAACCCACACCACACACCCTTATTATGATGTATTCAATGTAAAAGCTTCAAAGAACCGCTTCCTTCTCATTAAAATTGCTACAAAATCGTGTTTGTATCTCGCAAAGCTCATTTCGAGCTCATTTGAGCCGTAACTCCCGAAATTGCGATTTTCTCAACCAATATAAATTTTTTGGATCCAAAACCACCACACACTCCCTTATTGTGATGTATTCAATGTAAAAGCTTCCAAGAACAACTTTGTTCTCATCAAATTAGCTAGAAAATCGTGTTTGTACCTTGCAATGATTATTTCGAGTTCATTTGAAGTGTAATTCTCGAAGTTGCGTTTTTCTTAAACAATATAATTTTTTTGGATCCAAACCCACACCACACTCCCTTGTTATGATGTATTCAATGTAAAAGCTTCAAAGAATGGCTTTCTTCCCATCAAAATAGCTACAAAATCGTGTTTGTACCTTGCAAACTTCATTTCGAGCTCATTTGAAACGTAACTACCAAAGTTGGGTTTTTCTCAACTAATATAAATTTTTTGGATCCATAACCACAACATACACCCTTATTATCATATATTCAATGTAAACGCTTCAAAGAACAGCTTTGTTCTCATCAAAATTGCTACATAATCGTGTTTGTACCTTGCAAAGCTTATTTCGAGCTCATTTGAAGCGTACCTCCCGAAGTTGCGTTTTTCTCAACCAATATAAATTTTTTGGATACAAAACCACCATACACTCGCTTATTATGATGTATCCAATTTAAAACTTTCGTGGAATAACTTCATTCTCATCAAAATAGCTACGAAATCGTGTTTGTACCTTGCAACCTCATTTCGAGCTCATTTGAAATGTATCTACCGAAGTTGGATTTTTCTCAACCAATATAAATTTTTGATCCATAGCCAAAACATACGCCCATATTATGATATATTCAATGTAAAAGCTTCAAAGAACGGCTTCGTTCTCATCAAAATTGCTACAAAATTGTGTTTGTACCTTGCGAAGCTCATTTCGAGCTTATTTGAAGCGTACCTCCCGAAGTTGCATTTTTCTCAACCAATATAAATTTTTTGGATCCGAAACAACCACACACTCCGTTATAATGATGTATTCAATGTAAAAAAGTTTCGAGGAATGGCTTTGTTCTCATCAAAATAGCTACAAAATCGTGTTTGTACTTTGCAACCTCATTTCGAGCTCATTTGAAACGTATCTACCGAAGTTGGATTTTTCTCAACCAATATAATTTTTTTGGATCCAAAACCACACCACACTCCCTTATTATGATGTATTCAATGTAAAAGCTTCAAAGAACGGCTTCATTTTCATCAAAATTGCTACAAAATCGTGTTTCTATCTTGCAAAGCTCATTTTGAGCTCATTTGAGCCGTAACTCCCAAATTTGCATTTTTCTCAACCAATATAAATTTTTGGATCCAAAACTACCAAACACTACATTATTATGATCTATTCAATGTAAAAGTTTCGAGAAAAGGCTTTGTTCTCTTCAAAATAGCTACAAAATTGTCACAGCCCCAAATCCCGAGGGACGGCAGAAGCCGGGGTGCGAATGGGGTTGGATTAAAGAAGCGGGGAAGAAAGGGGCTAACTGACTTAACATACATGAAAAGACATCATTAAACCATGAATAAGACTTTAACATAAATAAGAAAGAGTTAATCCTTAAAGATTACTCGACAAAAGTATAAAAAGAAACTAAGTTCACATTTTACAGACTTGGACTACTGAGTATAGTTCAAAAAGTACATCTCCAAAAAGAAATACAGAGATTGGCAGCGGAAGGGTTCTAACTAAACATCCTATCTTTTAACTCAACATCAACCGTCGCCGCTCACCGTCGCTTCAACCTGCACATTTAGAAAACAATGCAGGGCTAAGTACCAACGTACTTAGTGGGCACGATGCCGAAATCATAATCATAAGTATAAATAATCTGGCATTTTATAACCGTAGTGCATCGAGGTTTTGTTGAAAAGGCCTGAGCCTACTAAACCTTTTCTGACTAATTTGTATAAAGCAGCTTGCGCAAACATTTTTAGAGTATGTTATGTTCAATCTTGACCAAAGCTAATTCACCGTGGCTGGCTACCCCTCAACAGGATACCACATACACCACAGGAAACAAAGTGCACTAACTCTGGAAAGCGCTTAATAGCTAACTCAGAGCCGATCGATAATAGTTAACAATCCTAGCAGTTAACTATAAATTCTGGAAAACCCGAAGGTTAACTCAGAAAGGTACAAGAGAACTCACATAAAACAGTTAAACATTTTATGCCAAGATTATCACGTTGATAAAACACAATTATTAAAGCTATAAACTTCACTTTCGGTTTGTGGAAAAACCCACGTTTTATTTTCATATAATAAAAGCCCACCTTGTAAATACAGAACTTAACGCAAAAGCTTCCAACTTGGGATCTTCCGTCCTTTCTCTACAGTTGGCTTCCTCCTTCATCGTAAAATAAACATACTAAAAAACGGTTCGCAAAAGAATAATCGAAGAAAGAGAATCGAAGAAAGATTTAGTTATTTTATTCTTTTGGCATTTGCACGCTTACTAGATTCGTTTTACTTAAACGGGAAACGAGACTCGTACTAATCTTGTTTAGAACTCGGAAGATCTCATATTCGACTCTCGGGTCAGAAGAGAAGGTATTCGATGTCTTAATACGACTTTAAGGATTATAAGAAACAAAGTTGGAAAGAATCAACTTAGGCGATTTATATTTTACTTCCTTGAACGACTTATGAAATTTCTCGTTTATTACTTCTTTAATGAAAGGATAAGATATAAGATCTCGACTGGTTTTCATCACTCAAGGTTCTATACTTGACTCTAAGGTCAGTAGGGAGATGTTCGTTAGCTAAAAACAGCTTAAACGTTTGAAAGAAACTAAGTTGTGAATTAAACAACTTAGGAAACAAGAAACTGAAATTTCACTGCACAGTCCAGTAACTCTGGAGGCTGTCCAGAACAGAGGACTTGGAAACAGGGGGTGAGTCCTATACTATTAGAAAGCTTAGGAAGTCTAGTTTGCACTCCAATTTACGGATCACAAATCCGATAAACGAGCTGGAAGATATTACAGTTTCCGGCGAGGGTCGCAAAACTGCCGTGGAAACCCTAATTGATTGATAAGTTCGACGTATAACGTTTTAGGTTCGTTTTAAGCTCTCATATTCATTTTTTTAGAAACTGGACTCTCAAGGCAGTCATCACGTACTTTCGTACGTGACAAACTCCTTCTCAACTCGCTCAAAAGCACGACGTTCTAACGTCTTATTTCAACTATCAAGTACTAAACCAACAAAGAAATTCCAAACGTCTTCTAGTTCTCGACTATAACTATAATCCATATTATTTCAACTCGAACGCTTATGACATCAACTAGAAAGATGTTCTAAATTTCATTATAAACAGTAATATCAAGTTAGAATTTTCATCCGACTTCCCGATTATTAGTTACAACTAGATATTCGTCTCTTACGCGATTTTTCAACGTTGTCGGATTTCGTTCAAATTTTACGACGTTAAACTACGTCTAACGTGAATCATTTTCATGCATGTAAACTCATATTAACATCATTATAACTCAGTTTATAAGGTGATTTTAGTCTCTTATATTCCATTAAACATTTTTAGAAAATTTCCAATTAACTTCTATAATCAACTAATATAATTTGCAACAATATTCAACTAACAATTCATCACTTTAAACAATCATGTGGAAACCCCTAATTACTTATAAATTTCTGGTTTGATACATATGTTAAGGGGATGATTTTCTTCTCAAATTAACAACATTTATTTACTAAAGATACTCTTATATCATCAATTAAACAATTGCAATTCTATTATCAATTAACATACAAAAATCCCCAAATTCAATTCAAAACCCTAATTGAATTTCATAACAACATAAGACTTTCAATCCCTTTTCATTCCAATCACTAATTAAACACCTACTAAGTATGAATTCATGATCAAAAGAAGAAAAACAAAAATCCTACAATTTCCCAAAAAAATTCTGCATTCACACAATAATTAGGGTTCTTGGTTTTGATAAATTTTAATACATAATTAACATATCTAACATATCTAATTTCATTATTCTAAGATCAATTCATCTATCCCATAACCTTAAAATTTCGAACAAGAAGGAAAAGAGAAGAAAAAGAAAACTAAATGGATAGAATTGTGGAGGATCATCATACCTTGAAAATTAATGAAAGAAGTATGGAAATGAATGGATGGATTGATGAACTATAGTGATTTCTTCTTGTTCTTGGAAGGTCTTCAATGGAGGTGAAGAAGTGAATGAAAAGATGAAGAAAAAGAAGATTGAGAGAGAAGAGAGAGCTGCCGAGAATGAGAGAGAGATGAAAGGAAATTGTGTTGTTCAAGTTTTTGCAATGATGGATTGGTTGAAAGATGTATAAAGGTAGATTTGGTGTCATGTAATTATCAAGTCAACACATGCATGTTAACACCTAATTAAGGTGAGGTGGCGGCTGCATGCATGGGATTAGGAGGGTACGGGTTTTTCTGGCGCGATCCGACGTTACCGGAAAATGAACGACGAAAAACGTTGCTCGGTACAAAAATCGTCGTGATTCGATTTGACCTTAAATTCTAACGTATGAACTCAATTAGAAAATAAATTTATAAAATTTATTTTAACTAAAACTCGGGAGGACAAGTCCGAGTTTTGTCCGGAAAAACGTAAAAACAAACTTTCTCGGCGTGTTCGTATTGCGATTTTGTAAACGTAAAATTAAACGGTTTTCCATTCTTAATTTACGAACTAAAAACTTTTCGTACGCGTTAACCTTAAATACAGTAGCCGTTTATCAGACTTTTGTAATTTATTTTTTTAATAACGGATTCGACCGTTAGTCTTAGAATTCATAAATTGTAAACTTAGGCGTGCAATGCCATTTATTTAATTAACTTTAAATATTTTTAGAACGTAAGGAATTTACGGGGCATTGCAAAAATCGTGTTTGTACCTTGCAAAGATCATATCGAGCTCATTTGAAGCGTAACTCCCGACGTTGCATTTTTCTCAATCAATAAAAAAATTTTAGATCCAAAATCACCACACACTCCCTTATTATGATATATTAAATGTAAAACTTTTGAGGAATGACTTCCTTCTCATCAAAATAGCTACAAAATCGTGTTTGTACCTTGCAAAGCTCATTTCGAGCCTAACTCCCAAAGTTGAGTTTTTCTCAACCAATATAAATTTTTTGGATCCAAAATCACCAAACGCACCCTTATTGTGATGTATTCAATGTAAAATCTTCGACGAACTGCTTCATACTCATCAAACTAGCTACAAAATCGTGTTTGTACATTGCAAAGCTCATTTCGAGCTCATTTGAAGCGTTATCTACCGAGGTTGCGTTTTTCTCAACCAATATAAATTTTTTGAATCCAAAACAACCGCATACTCCCTTATTATGATGTATCCAATGTAAAAGTTTCGAGGAATGGCTTTGTTCTCATCAAAATAGCTACAAAATCGTGTTTGTACCTTGCAAAGCTCATTTCGAAATCATTGAAACGTAACTACCGAAGTTGCGTTTTTCTCAACCAATAAAATTTTTGTAATACCCCAGATTTCCGTACAGTCTTAAAATTTTGAAGTTAATAATAAAAATGGCTTTGCACGCCTAAGTTTATGATTTTGAATTCTAAAACCAACAGTGAAATCCGTTTCCGAAAATAAATTACGGAAGTCAGTTAGATGAGTACTGTATTTAGGGATATCGCGTACGAAAACTTTTCAGTTCTTGAACTCAGAACGGAAAACCGTCTGATTTTTACATTCACGAAATCGCGATGCGAACTCGCCCGAGAAAGTTCGTTTTTATGATTTTCCGGACGAAACTCGGACTGTGTCGTCCCGAGTTTTTGTCGGAATTAAGTTTTTAAATATTATATTCCGAATAAGTTAAATACGTTAGAATTAATGGTAGAATCGGAATTTGACGATTATGTGCCAAGATACGTTTTTCGTCTAACGTTTTTCGTAACGTCGTATCGCGCGGGAAAAACGCGTATTATCCTCCTAATTTTCTAAAAACAGCCGACATACACTCACAATTCACTTGATTTTCTTTTTATATTATTTAAGTACAAGACACCTAATGTTCTAAGACTTTCCAAAACTTGACACCTATTAACTAACTAATTAATTTAATATAGATGTTAGTTAATTTAGCTAAAAACTCCTCCCATTTCTCCCTCACTCCACCGCCATCATCACACACACATTCACACTTCATCTTCTTCATTTTAAAAATCTCCATTGAAGGACTTTGAAGTTCATGCAAGGAGTTCTCTTATAATTCATCAACCATCCATCATTTTCTTTCCTTCCTTTGTTAAATCTCAAGGTAATCCAACCATCTCCTAAGCTATCCATTTAGTTTTCGTTTCTTTTAATTCCTTAAGTGGATCGAAATTATTGATGATATAGTATAGATGTTTTGATCTTTAAATTAAGATAATTAGATGATCTAGATATGATTTCTATGGTTAAAAGTTGAAGAAATTCAATAATCCTAGAGACTAGGTAATACCGAATTTTTTAGGGGTTTTGGGTAGGGAGATTGGATTCATTAATTGTTTGGTTAATTATGCTTAGGATTAGTTTAATTGGTGATTTAATCAAATAGAAATGAAAAGCCCTAAGATATTGATGAGGACCGAATTTTCTAGTTAGGGTTTGAAGAATTGTTTTCTTAATTGATGATGAATTGGTTAGTAATTGGATAATTGATGATTGTAGTTAGTGGATAAATGGAGTAATGGTGTTAAATAAAGAAGAAAACCAAATTCCCAAATTTATATTAATACCGAAAATTAGGAATAAATTAAGGAATGTTAAGTAGTTGGTTTAATTGATAAAATGATCATAGAATAAGGCTGTTAATAATGTTAATTGATATTATGAATTTAATTAGAATTTTCTAAATAATTATGGAAATGGTAAAAGGCAAAGAACTCGAGTTAAGTAAGGATTAGTTGATGATATAAGTTAATGATATACGTACTAATGATCTACGTTAGATGAGGTCTATTGTGGTAGAAAATGAACGAATTCCGTTAACTTTGGAAATTACATAAGAGACGATCAAGTGATCGTAATTAATAATGGAAAAGTCGAGTTAGGTTTCTAACTTGATAATAATGCTTTTTATGGACTAAGGAACAACCTTGTAGTTGATGTCTTGAGCGTACGAATTATTAAATGATGAGATGTAGTTGTAATCGAGAACTAGAGACGAGAAATGATAACTTGATTTGGTATAGTACATGGTTAGTTTTAAAGCCGATATTTTGGAACGTTGCTTATAGCCAAGAACAAAAGGGAGTTCATCACGTACGGGAGTACGTGTTGACTGCCTTAAAATGATAAAAACGTGAAAATATAGGTTCGATAACAAAGAACGAACCTAGGAAGTCGTACGTCAATTTTATCGAGCCGTTAAGGTTAGCCGCGGCAGTTTTGCGACCCTTCCCGGAAACTGTAATATCTCTTAGCTCGTTTATCGGATTTGAGATCCGTAAATTGGAGCGTAAACTAGACTTTCCAAGCTTTCTAACGGTCTAGGGCTCATCCCCTTTTTCCAATTCCTCTGTTCTGAGCAATCCCCAGAACTACTGCATTGCATAGTAAAATTTCAGAACTAGTTTTCCTAAGTTGTTTTCTTCGCAACTTAGTTTCTTTCAATCTTTTAAGTCGTAATGAGCTAACGACTATCTTTTCTACTGACCTAAGAGTCGAGTAAGGAACCTTTCGAGTTTTAAATGAGATTTGTTCAAGTCTCGTTCCCGGTTAATAAAAAAGATTTAGTAGCGTGCAAATGCCTAAAGAACTAAAAAGACGGAAACTAAAACCTAATTCCAATCTCCGTTCTCTTTAATCTTTTTTAACCGATTTTTTTTTAAAATATGAATTATGTACGATGAAGGAGGAAGTCAGCAGTAAGGAAAGGACGGAAGACGAGAAGACGAAAGTACGAATAATAAGTTCTGTAAAGTATAAAGGTGGGCTTTCTTATATAACAAATAAAATGTGGGTTTTTCCACAACCCGAAAGTATTTCTTTATCGCTTTGATAATCGTGTTTTCAAAGTGATATTATGGCATGAACTGTTTTATGTTTTATGTGAGTTCTCTTGTACCTATCTGAGTTAACATTCATGTTTTCCAGATTTAGAGTTAGTCTAATTAGATTAACTAACGATCGACTCTGAGTTAGCTATTAAGTGCTTTCCAGAGTTAGTGCACTTTGTAACCTGTGGTTTATGTGGTATCCTGTTGAGGGGTAACCAGCCACGGTGAATGAGAATTGGTCAAGATTTGAACGTAACATACCAGAAAAATGCTTGTACAAGCTACTTTATACAAATGAGTCAGAAAATGTTTAATAGACACGGGCCCTTTTTCATTAAAACCCCGATGTGCTACAAATTATGAAATGCCTGATTATTTCTACTTATGATTATGTTTTCGGCAACGTGCCCAATAAGTACTTTTGTACTTAGCCCTGCATATGTTTTCTAAATGTGCAGGTTGAAGCGATGGAAGCGGTGAAGGTTGAATAAAGTTGTCATAGGAAGACTTTAGTTAGTATGAATCACATTTCCGTTGCAAAACTCTAGTATTTTGATGAACATGTACGTAATCACTGTAGACTAAGATCTGTCTTATGACTTAGTTTATCTACCGTGTACTTTCCGTCGAGTAATCCGTTGAGTTTAACTCTTCCTTTATGTAAATAAAGCCTTGTACATGGTATGTATGATGTCTCTTATGTATGTTTAGTTCAGTCAGCCCCCTTCTTCCCCGCTTCTTTAATCCAATCCCAGTCGCACCCCGGCTTCTGCCGTCCCTCGGGATTTGGGGCTGTGACAATTTTTTGATCCAAAATCACCAAACACACCCTTATTGTGATGTATTTAATGTAAAATCTTCGACGAACTACTTCATACTCATCAAACTAGCTACAAAATCATGTTTGTACCTTGCAAAGCTCATTCCGAGCTAATTTGAAGCGTATTCCGAAATTGCATTTTTTTAAACCAATATAAATTTATAAGATCCAAAACCACCACACACTCCGTTATTATGATATTTAATGTAAAATCTTCCAATAAAAGCTTCGTTCTCATAAAAAAAGCTACAAAATCGTGTTTGTACCTTGCAATGCTCATTTCGAGTTCATTTGAAGCGTAACTCTCGAAGTTACATTTTCCTTAAGCAATATAATTTTTTTGGATCCAAACCCACACCACATTCCCTTATTATAATGCACTCAATGTAAAAGCTTTAAACAATGGCTTCGTTCCAATCAAAATAGCTACAAAAATCGTGTTTGTACCTTGCAATGCTTATTTTGAGTTCATTTGAAGCGTAACTCTCGAAATTGTATTTTTCTTAAGCAATATAATTTTTTTGGATCCAAACCCACACCACACTCCCTTATTATGATGTATTCAATGTAAAAGCTTCAAAGAACCGCTTCGTTCTCATCAAAATTGCTACAAAATCGTGTTTGTATCTCGCAAAGCTCATTTCGAGCTCATTTGAGCCGTAACTCCCGAAATTGCGATTTTCTCAACCAATATAAATTTTTTGGATCCAAAACCACCACACACTCCCTTATTTGATGTATTCAATGTAAAAGCTTCCAAGAACAACTTCGTTCTCATCAAAATAGCTAGAAAATCGTGTTTGTACCTTGCAATGCTTATTTCGAGTTCATTTGAAGTGTAATTCTCGAAGTTGCGTTTTTCTTAAACAATATAATTTTTTTGGATCTAAACCCACACCACACTCCCTTGTTATGATGTATTCAATGTAAAAGCTTCAAAGAATGGCTTCCTTCCAATCAAAATAGCTACAAAATCGTGTTTGTACCTTGCAAATTTCATTTCGAGCTCATTTGAAACGTAACTACCAAAGTTGGGTTTTTCTCAACTAATATAAATTTTTTGGATCCATAACCACAACATACACCCTTATTATCATATATTCAATGTAAAAGCTTCAAAGAACGGCTTTGTTCTCATCAAAATTGCTACATAATCATGTTTGTACCTTGCAAAGCTTATTTCGAGCTCATTTGAAGCGTTCCTCCCGAAGTTGCGTTCTTCTCAACCAATATAAATTTTTTGGATCCAAAACAACCACACACTCCGTTATAATGATGTATTCAATGTAAAAAAGTTTCGAGGAATGGCTTTGTTCTCATCAAAATAGCTACAAAATCGTGTTTGTACTTTGCAACCTCATTTCGAGCTCATTTGAAACGTATCTACCGAAGTTGGATTTTTCTCAACCAATATAATTTTTTTAGATCCATTGCCAAAACACACGCCCATATTATGATATATTCAATGTAAAAGCTTCAAAGAACGGCTTCGTTCTCATCAAAATTGCTACAAAATTGTGTTTGTGCCTTGCGAAGCTCATTTCGAGCTCATTTGAAGCGTATCTCCCAAAGTTGCATTTTTCTCAACCAATATAAATTTTTTGGATCAGAAACAACCACACACTCCGTTATTATGATGTATCCAATGTAAAAAAGTTTCGAGAAATGGCTCCGTTCTCATCAAAATAGCTACAAAATCGTGTTTGTATCTTGCAAAGCTCATTTCGAGCTCATTGAAACGTAATTAGCGAAGTTGCTTTTTCTCTCAAACAATATAATTTGTTTGGATCCAAAACCACACCACAGTCCCTTATTATGATGTATTCAATGAAAAGCTTCAAAGAACAACTTCGTTCTCATCAAAATTGCTACAAAATTGTGTTTCTATCTTGCAAAGCTCATTTTGAGCTCATTTGAGCCGTAACTCCCAAAATTGCGTTTTTTCTCAACCAATATAAATTTTTGGATCCAAAACTACCATACACTCCATTATTATGATCTATTCAATGTAAAAGTTTCGAGAAAAGGTTTTGTTCTCTTCAAAATAGCTACAAAATCGTGTTTGTACCTTGCAAAGATCAATTCGAGCTCATTTGAAGCGTAACTCCTGATGTTGCATTTTTCTCAATCAATAAAAAAATTTTAGATACAAAATCACCACACACTCCCTTATTATGATATATTAAATGTAAAACTTTCGAGGAATGACTTCCTTCTCATCAAAATAGCTACAAAATCGTGTTTGTACTTGCAAAGCTCATTTCGAGCGTAACTCCCAAAGATGAGTTTTTCTCAACCAATATAAATTTTTTGGATCCAAAATCACTAAACGCACCCTTATTGTGATGTATTCAATGTAAAATCTTCGACGAACTGCTTCATACTTATTAAGCTATCTACAAAATCGTGTTTGTACCTTGCAAAGCTCATATCGAGCTCATTTGAAGCGTTATCTCCCAAAGTTGCATTTTTCTCAACCAATATAAATTTTTTGGATCCAAAACAACCACATACTCCCTTATTATGATGTATCCAATGTAAAAGTTTCGATGAATGGCTTTGTTCTCATCAAAATAGCTACAAAATCGTGTTTGTACCTTGCAAAGCTCATTTTGAAATCATTGAAACGTAACTACCGAAGTTGCGTTTTTCTCAACCAATAAAAATTTTTTGAATCCAAAATCACCTGACACACTCTTATTGTGATGTATTCAATGTAAAATCTTCGACGAACTACTTCATACTCATCAAACTAGCTACAAAATCTTGTTTGTACCTTGCAAAGCTCATTCGGAGCTAATTTGAAGCGTAACTCCCGAAATTGCGTTTTTCTCAACCAATATAAATTTTTAAGATCCAAAACCACCACACACTCCGTTATTATGATATTTAATGTAAATTCTTCCAATAACAGCTTCGTTCTCATCAAAACAACTACAAAATCGTGTTTGTACCTTGCAATGCTCATTTCGAGTTCATTTGAAGCGTAACTCTCGAAGTTACATTTTCCTTATGAAATATAACTTTTTTGGATCCAAACCTACACCACATTCCCTTATTATGATGTACTCAATGTAAAAGCTTCAAAGAATGGCTTCGTTTCAATAAAAATAGCTACAAAAATCGTGTTTGTACCTTGCAATGCTTATTTTTAGTTCATTTGAAGCGTAACTCTCGAAATTGCATTTTTCTTAAGCAATATAATTTTTTTGGATCCAAACCCATACCACACTCCCTTATTATGATGTATTCAATGTAAAAGCTTCAAAGAACCACTTCGTTCTCATCAAAATTGCTACAAAATCGTGTTTGTATCTCGCGAAGCTCATTTCGAGCTCATTTGAACCATAACTCCCGAAATTGCGATTTTCTCAACCAATATAAATTTTTTGGATCCAAAACCATCACACACTCCCTTATTGTGATGTATTCAATGTAAAAGCTTCCAAGAACAACTTCGTTCTCATCAAAATAGCTAGAAAATCGTGTTTGTACCTTGCAATGCTTATTTTGAGTTCATTTGAAGTGTAATTCTCGAAGTTACGTTTTTCTTAAACAATATAATTTTTTTGGATCCAAACCAACACCAAACTCTCTTGTTATGATGTATTCAATGTAAAAGCTTGAAAGAATGGCTTCCTTCCAATCAAAATAGCTACAAAATCGTGTTTGTACTTTGCAAACTTCATTTCGAGCTCATTTGAAACAAAACTCTCGAAGTTGCGTTTTTCTCAACCAACATTAAATTTTTGGATCGAAAAACATCATACACTTGCTTATTATGATGTATTCAATGTAAAAGTTTCGAGGAATGGCTTCGTTCACATCAAAATAGTTATAAAATCGTGTTTGTACCTTGCAAACCTCATTTCGAGCTCATTTGAAATATAACTACCGAAGTTGCGTTTTTTTCAACCAATATAAATTTTTTGGATCCATAACCACAACACAATCTCTTATTATGATATATTCAATGTAAAAGCTTTAAAGAATGGCTTCGTTCTCATCAAAATTGCTACAAAATTATGTTTGTATCTTGCAAAGCTCATTTCGAGCTCATTTGAGCCGTAACTATTGAAGTTGCGTTTTTGTCAACCAATATTATTTTTTTTGGATCTATAACCACAACACACTCCCTTATTATGATATATTCAATGTAAAAGCTTCAAAGAATGGCTTCGTTCTCATCAAAATTGCTATAAAATCATGTTTGTACCTTGCAAAGCTCATTCGAGCTCATTTGAAGCATACCTCCCGAAGTTGTGTTTCTCTCAACCAATATAAATTTTTTGGATCCAAAACCACCACACATTCCCTTATTATGATGCATACAATGTAAAAGTTTTGAGGAATGGCTTCGTTCTCATCAAAATAGCTACAAATCGTGTTTGTACCTTGTAAAGCTCATTTCGAGCTAATTTGAAGCGTAACTCCTGAAATTGCGCTTTTCTTAACCTATATAAGTTTTTTGTATCTAAAACAACCACACATTCCTTTATTATGATATATTTAATGTAAAAGCTTCAAATAACTTCTGCGTTCTTTTCAAAATAGCTACAAAATCGTGTTTGTACCTTGCAAAGATCATTTCAAGCACATTTGAAGCGTAACTCCCAAAGTTGCGTTTTTTTCAACCAATAAAAATTTTTGGATCCAAAACTACTGCACTGTGCCTTATTATGATGTATTCAATGTAAAAACTTCAAATAACGACTTCGTTCTCATCAAAATAGCTATAAAATCGTGTTCGTACCTTGCAAAGCTTATTTCGAGCTCATTTGAGCCGTAACTCCCAAAGTTGCGTTTTTCTCAACCAATATAAATTTTTGGATCCAAAACTACCATACACTCCATTATTATGATCTATTCAATGTAAAAGTTTCGAGAAAAAGGCTTCGTTCTCTTAAAAATAGCTACAAAATCGTGTTTGTACCTCTCAAAGATCATTTCGAGCTCATTTAAAACGTACATTTCGAGCTCATTTAAAACGTAACTCCCGACGTTGCATTTTTCTCAAACAATAAAAAAATTTAGATCCAAAATCACCACACACTCCCTTATTATGATGTATTAAATGTAAAACTTTTGAGGAATGGCTTCCTTCTCATCAAAATAGCTACAAAATCATGTTTGTATCTTGCAAAGCTCATTTCGAGCGTAACTCCCAAAGTTGCGTTTTTCTCAACCAATAAAAAAAAATTTGATCCAAAACTACCAAACACACCCTTATTGTGATGTATTCAATGTAAAATCTTTGACGAACTGCTTCGTTCTCATCAAAGTAACTACAAAATCGTTTTTGTACCTTGCAAAGCTCATTTCGAGCTAATTTGAAGCGTAACTCCCAAAATTGCATTTTTCTCAACAAATATAAAATTTTTGGATCTAAAACCACCACACACTCCTTTATTATGATATTTAATGTAAAAGCTTCCAATAACAGCTTCGTTCTCATCAAAATAGCTACAAAATCGTGTTTGTATCTTTCAATGCTCCTTTCTGGTTCATTTGAAGCGTAACTCTCGAAGTTGCATTTTCCTTAAGCAATATAATTTTTTTTGGATCCAAACCCACACCACACTTCTTTGTTATGATGTATTCAATGTAAAGGCTTCAAAGAACAGCTTCGTTCCAATCAAAATAGCTACAAAAATCGTGTTTGTACCTTGCAAAGCTCATTTTGAGCTCATTTGAAGTGTAACTCCCGAAGTTGTTTTTTTCTCAACCAACATAAATTTTTTGGATCCAAAATTACCATACACTCGCTTATTTTAATCTATCCAATGTAAAAGTTTCGAGGAATGACTTCGTTCTCATCAAAATAGCTACAAAATCGTGTTTGTATCTTGCAAATCTCATTTCGAGCACATTTGAAACGTAACTACCAAAGTTGCATTTTTCTCAACTAATATAAATTTTTTTGATCCAAAACCACAACACATTCCCTTATTATGATATATTCAATGTAAAAGCTTCAATGAACTGCTTCGTTCTCATCAAAATTGCTATAAAATCGTGTTTGTACCATGCAAAGCTCATTTCGAGCTCATTTGAAGCATACCTCCCGAAGTTGCGTTTTTCTTAACCAATATAAATTTTTTGGATCCAAAACCACCACACACAACCTTATTATGATGTATCCAATGTAAAAGTTTCGAGGAATGGCTTCGTTATCATCAAAATAGCTACAAAATCGTGTTTGTACCTTGCAAAACTCATTTCGAGCTAATTTGAAGTTGTTGGGAAATTTATTAGTATAAGTTTTGATGAATTTCAAAACCGGCTGACCCCAACCGAGTAGATGTTGTCAGAACCTAATGTTAGAATTTAGGCTCGCTGTTTGAGCAAAGTTAAGATTTTATCTTTACAGGTCTCCAGCTGAAGATGGCAACAAGGCGTCACTCAGACAGAACATCAGTTGTGAAGAAAGACAACTGAGAGTTCATTTGTTCAGATGCAAACAAGGGGAAGTCTTCAGAACATCAGTTGAGAAGGAAACCAACTGAGCGTTCATCAGATGAGAAACAGTTGAAAGGAAGAGAACATCAGATGAAAAGGAAATCATCTGAGGGTTCAAACCCAACTGAGTAAATACAAGGAAGACAACTGAGTGTTCAGTTTCAGAACCTCAGCTATAGAATCCGAACAAGGAGTTCAACTGTTTGAAGTTCAAAGTCAGCTGAGAGCTCGACAGATCGGAACATCAACTGAAGATCACTCAGATGTAGGTCAAGACTTTCAACCGACAAACCGAAGTTGACTGTCAAAGATTTGAATTTCAAAAGGAAGTCACATGAGGTTTTGACCGTTCAGACATTACCCCATCTGGCCCAACACAAGGCTGTCTCAGATGGAAAGCAGAAGAGCACAGATGCCATATCGGGAAAGTCTGTAGAGATGAGAGAGAAGCTATCGCTTTCAACCGATCAGAGATCAACTGCTCCTCCAACGGCTAGTTGATTCTCTCCGCCTATAAATAGAGGCATTCTCTTATTCGAGAAAAATACAGACACATAGACGACGAAAAATTCAAGAGCTTTCTCGAGAGAAATCAAAGCAAAAAGCAAATCTGCAAAATCATCATCTAAGAGCATCAACAGCTGAGAGTTCCAATTTGAGAGAACATTAGTAGCTGAGGGTTCCTAGAGATCGAAACTGTTTTTGATCTTAGGTTGAGTGTTTATTCGTTCAAGCCTTAGATCCAGCTCTCATTCGTGATCGAGCTGTAGTTGGAAATCCTACCCATTCTCACACCCTAAAAAGTGTGCTAGGACCTTACTCTTCCTGTAATTGAGTAGTCAGGTCGTCAAGTACCCGCAAACTTGACTTAGGCTGTTTAGTGCCCGGAAACTAAACTGTAATGGTTGCTCAGCCCGCGTAAGCTGAGTGGAACTGTCCAGAAGAACTTGGACTGAGGTGTGTGGACTCACATCTCCCCGTGGACGTAGGAGTTCTCTCCGAACCACGTAAATCTTGTGTGTCGTGTTTATTTGTGTTCAGTCATTATTTGCATATCTCAACTAACAAACTAACCGCATACAATCTGCATACTTTCACATCAACAGTTTTGGTTTTGACCAACCGTGCATAAAAGCGTGAGTTTGTTTTTACGAGTTCATTTTCCACCACATTCCGCACAGCACCACTCTTCCAGCTGAGGTTGCTTACTCAGCTGTGAGATCCCAACAGAGTCCTTTTACTCAGTTGAAGTTGATTTCAAGTGTTAAGTTTTTCGAAAGTTGAAAAATCCTAACTGGTGTATTCCCCCCCCCCCCATACACCAGTAACTCGTATCGGGACCATCAAGTGGTATCAGAGCAGTGGTTCAAAAGACTGCTGACTCTGTTTCACGAGGTGTGAATTCGAGAATTTTCTTGAGTGGTCAACTGAACAGATCTTTTCACGCTAGTGTATTCTTGCTCGCATTTTTTTTGTCCTGTTTTTGTTTGTGCAGATGGACGTCAAGGACAAGATCGTAGTCATGTTCTCTGTTGTCAATTATACATCATGGAGAACTCGAATGAAGAAGATCCTTCTGTCAAAGCATCATAGGATGCAACAAGTTCTCACTTCTGGACCAATCGTCATACGAGACAGAATACTTCGCACTCCCACAAATCCCAACGATGGAGATGCAGTGGTGGAGTATGTGGAGAAACAGCCAGAAGACTACACTCCGGAGGAGGCCAATGTGAGTCAGCTGGATATCTGGGCTCAGAGCACAATAATGTCCACGGTTGGACAAGATTATCTGCCCTGGATAGAGGAGTGTGAGACTGCAAAAGAGATGTGGGACATCCTGGCTTCGCTAAGTGAAGGAAGCGACGAGACGAAGGAAAATAAGTTCTCGCATGCATGTCAAGATTTCGACAATTTCAGTCTGCGACCTGATGAGACTATCGATCAGCTAGAGCTCCGGTTTATGGACATCATCAGAAGAATCCATTCCATCCGGAAAGGAAAATACACTCTAAGAGAAATAAACCTCAAAGTGTTGCAAGCTCTACCGGCTGAGTGGGATACTTTCACAAATATCCACGAGAGCCGAGCTGACCTTGGTGAAATGGGAACTGAAAGATTGTTCTCAATCTTGAAAGGAAATGAGTATAAGGTCAACAGAAGGAGGTCGCAGCCCTCAAGTCAGACAAATAAAATTGAAGATGTCGGCTCAGCATCAAAGTCAGTTGCCCTCCGAGCTGACTACTCAAAATCAAGATCATCAAGGCCAACCAGATCGGCTGACACGACTGCAAAGGAGCCGAGCAGAGAGGAACTGCAACAGAACATTGCAGCGCTGTCAAAAAAACTAGCCGACATGGACACTCGGTTCGGCAAATATAAACGTTTCTATAAATCAAATCGAACTCAAGACAGTTCGAAGCTAATCACCAATGGATGCTTCGAATGTGGCAAGGAAGGACACTTCAAAGCTTACTGCCCAGACCTCTCAAAGAAGGAAAGAGAAGCACTGAGGGCCAAGCAAACTGCAAAGAACAAGGCCATGGTAGCAGAAGAGGCAGCTGACAATATGGACATCTTCACAGACACTGAAGATGAGGATGATCTGACCTCTACCAACAAAGTCATCAGTCCGGATCAATGTCTCATGGCACTTGGAACCGACCAAGATGATATTGAGGTACAATCTAATCCTGATCGCTTAAATTCTTCCAATACTTCTAACATGCAGGAATCTCTGAGCGATGAGTTGGAACCCTCCTGGAATGATTTTCAAGAACTCAGTGAGGAACTGCATCAGCAGTCGGTTGAGTTTAAGAGTCTTCAAGCCCAGTTCGCCAAGCTTGAAGATTCCTTAACCGAAAAGGACGATCTGATCAAGAGACAAGCTGAAGAAATTGACTAACTGAAAAGTCAACTGAGTACAGCTAACCAAACTGAGGCTTCAACCGATGAACAGTTGAAGGAACAGATCAAGGCACATAACGAACAGTTGAACAAGCAAGAGGCTCAGATCGACCAGCTGATGAAGACATCAGATGCCCAGACCGAGCATATAGTTGTTCTTCTCAAGGATCTTCAAACTGAGAAGGACAACCTGACAAAGCTATATCAGTCATCCGAGATCATCGAGAATCTCATCAGATACAGACGGCAAACGGATGATGTGTCTGGACTCGGATACGACGTGGCAAAGGACACTGGAATTCCACCAGCTACCTTCACCAAGGCTGAGGAAGTCATGGTTGCCAAACCTAACACAGTTGAGTCTGCAACTGAACAAACACCATCACAACCGATAAAGGCAACTATGGCTGAGAAAGGCAAAGGAGCTGCAGATGGAGCACCAACAAAACAGTCGGTGGAGTCTACAACCGAGGGGGAATGTTCCAAGACTCAACGGAGGAACCGGAGACGTCGGAGTCGCAATCAGAACCGAGCTCAAAATCGACAACATAACCAAGCTCAGAACCGACATGATAATCGACCAACAAACCAACCACAGCAAAGATGGAACCAACATAACCGACCAAGCTTCAACCGACAGAATCAACAACGATTCCATCACCACAACAACCAGAGGTTCCAACAGAGTCAACCTATGTGGAACAGTTACGACAGCTATGGTTACTCATGCCACAACATGAATCAACATTCAGGCATGAACAGCTATCGTCAACAGCCAGAGCAATGGAATCAGAATCAGCCAAGAAGATTCCACAATGGCGTCCGATCGCAAAGACAAACTCAACAAGATAAAAATCGCCATCAAAACAGGGGGAAAGTCTCACCTCCTAAAGCCCAACATGGGAGAAATCAAACTCCTCCCAAGAAATAGAGCATCATTTCAAACAACAAGCCTAAGGATAACCGAGGTGTTGTTATAGTTGATGAAAATGGGCAGATCATTTGGAATGACAAGGCTATTCGAGTGTACAGAGAAAAGCGACGCACAGTTCCAGGGGGAACTGGTTCTAACCCTCCAGGACCCAACTGAAATTGGGGACCTAAGCGAGTTTCTCTTTGCAGGTACAGGAGAAACAGCTGAGGAAGAAGAAGGCGTCTACAACAATGTGGGTGATGGATAGTGGAAGCTCGAAACACATGACAAATCTGAAGGATTTGCTTGGAAGTTTCGTGGAGAAAGAAGGTCCATCAGTTACTTTTGGTGATAACTCAAAAGGTTATACCAGAGGTTACGGTACCCTTGAAACCAATCATGTTTCAATTTCTAATGTCTCTTATGTTGATGGATTGAAGCATAACCTGCTCTCCATCAGCCAATTCTGTGATAATGGTTTCTCTGTCAAGTTTGATGCACAGGGTTGCAGAGTTAAAGATGTCGGATCAAAGCAGGTGATATTGTTGGGACATCGATCTCCAACAAGGAATGTATACTACGCTGATTGGAACAGCAGCCTCCCTGACACTTGCCTGTTATCAAAGAGCAGTTCGGATGTGAGCTGGCTGTGGCACAAAAGGCTCAACCATCTGAATTTCAAGACGATGAACCGACTCGCCAGACAAGAACATGCAAGAGGCATACCTAACCGAGTGTTTTCAACAACACATATCTGCAGTGCATGCCAGCTGGGAAAGCTCGCTAGAACCTCCTTCCGGTTGAAGTCAACTCCCTCAACCGACCGAGTGTTGCAGCTGATCTATATGGATCTCTTCGGGCCAGTTACACCAAAAAATATTAATGGAAACGAATATACTTTGGTTGTAACTGATGACTACTCAAGATATACATGGACCATCTTCATGCACCACAAGAGTGAAACCCGAGATAAGCTGCCCAAGCTGATGGATCGGATATCGAACCAACAAGAGATGAAGATCATATCTATCCGATCAGATCGTGGAACGGAGTTTCTAAATGAAACCATCATTGAGTATTGTGAAAAGAATGGCATAACCCATCAGACATCAGCCGCACGTACTCCACAACAGAATGGCGTAGCTGAGCGAAGAAATAGAACTCTGAAGGATGCAGCCACATCCATGTTAGCGAGCTCAGCACTGCCTAAGAGATTTTGGGCTGAAGCGATCAACACAGCATGCTACATACAGAATCAATCTCTTCTCACCAAGCGGTTGGGAAAGATGCCCTACGAGCTGTGGAGACGCAGAAAGCCAGATATTTCTTATTTTCGTGTTTTTGGATCTAAGTGTTATATTCACAACAATGGGAAGACTCAGTTGAAAACTTTTGATGCCAAAGCTTCGAAGGGCATATTTCTTGGATATGCAGCTCGGATCAAGGCATATAGAGTTTTCAACAACAGCTCTCGTGTTGTGGAAATAATACCTCATGTTAGTTTTGATGAATCTATCTATGAGTGCAGGGAACAGGTAAAGGAACAACACGCGGATCCAGCTGTTCTACCAGTTCTCACCAGATCGCAAGCACTTCGGGAAAAGAACAGAGCTGAACCTCTAATATGGGCAACTGAGGATGAGGATCCATACTCCTCTGAAGATGAATGCGAAGACCTCGGCTCGTCCCAAGGGGGAACTTCAGCTGATGCCCCTCCAACTGCATCAGCATCCGATGCCCAACCGAGCTCAGTTCAAACTATTGTAAATATTGAGGATCCAGACTCAACAGCTGATCAATCACCAGCTCTGAAGACTCCAACTCAGATTTCTAAACAGCCACAGTTGGAAGAAGAAGGAAGACGCAACCGAAGATGGTATGAAGTTCATTCCACTAATGACATCATCGGAGATCCAACCGAGGGTGTGCGCATACGGAGCAGAGTTGCAAATCCAGAATCAACCGAGGAAGATTCCAACGCTTATGCCCAATATGCTGAGGAATTGGCAATTCTAGAGGAGTTCGAGCAAGCTGGAGATGTTGCCATGATTTCTTGCTTTGTAGTTGATGTTCCAGAACCGAAGAATATTGGAGAAGCTCTCAACTGTGTCCACTGGACAACAGCTATGCAAGAAGAATTGAATGAGTTTCTACGCAACTGTGTATGGGAGTTGGTAGAAAGACCAAATGGTGTCAAGGTGATTGGATTAAAGTGGATTTTCAAAAACAAGAGAGACGCCATTGGATTCATTGTGAGGAATAAAGCAAGGTTGGTAGCTCAAGGATACTGCCAACAAGAAGGAATTGACTTTGAAGATTCCTTTGCACCAGTTGCAAGGCTGGAAGCCATCCGGATCTTTCTAGCTTATGCCGCACATCACAAGTTCAAAGTATATCAGATGGATGTGAAGTGTGCATTCCTCAATGGAGATATAAAAGAAGATGTATATGTTGAACAGCCTCCTGGTTTTGAGATTGGAGATGGAAGAGTGTACAAGCTGAAGAAAGCTATCTATGGTCTAAAGCAAGCGCCAAGGGCATGGTATGACACTCTGTGTGGATTTCTTCTGTACTCAGGATTCAAACGAGGTTCAGTTGATAAAACTCTGTTCACCATCAAAGTTGGAGAAGATATACTTGTCGTGCAAATTTATGTTGATGACATCATTTTCGGCTCCAAGTCGGAGGAGCTGTGCAAGAAATTCTCCGATCTTATGAAGGAAAAGTTTGAGATGTCAATGATGGGCGAGATGAATTATTTCCTTGGATTACAGGTGAAGCAGTCACCTGAAGGGATTTTCATCAACTAGTCCAAATATACAAAGGAGCTCATCACCAAGTTCGGATTGTAGACAAGTAAGACAACCAAGATCCCTATGAATACGAATTGGAAGATCAAACCAGGAGCTGAAGAAAAGCTCGTTGATGCCAGCCAGTATAGAGGGATCATCGGTTCGCTGCTATACCTAACTGCCAGCCGACCAGACATTTCATACGCAGTTGGAGTGTGTGCTCATTTTCAAGTCCAACCAAGAGAAGCACACATGTTGGCAGCAAAGAACATCATTAAGTATCTGAAAGGAACTGTCAATGTTGGGTTGTGGTACCCAACTGATGACAATATCCAGCTGACTGGATACTCAGATGCCGACCTAGCAGGAGATCGGTTGGATAGGAAGTCTACTTCTGGACACTGTCAATTCATGGGAAGCAAGCTGGTTTCATGGTTCTCCAAGAAACAAGCGTGTGTTGCTACTTCGACAACCGAGTCAGAGTACATGGCTGCCGGAAGCTGTTGCATGCAAGTATTGTGGCTGAAGCAGTAGCTGAGAGATTATGAAGTCTCAACTGGACAGGTTCCCATTCATTGTGATAGCTCGAGTGCCATAGCTATCTCTCTAAACCCTGTTCACCACTCTCGGACTAAGCATATCGATATTCGTCATCATTTCATCTGAGACCATATTAAGAAGAAGGATGTGTCCATGGAGAAGATTCCAACTGAAATTCAGAGAGCTGACATCTTCACCAAACCTCTTCCTGAAGCCCGGTTCAAGATGCTGTGTGATCTTCTAGGACTTTTGGATCCGAGCTAAAAACTCATCCGAGCTAAAGAGTCATCCGAGCAGAAGAGTCATCCGAGCTGATAAGGATTCATCCGAGCTGACGAATCGGATATCGAATTAAGGGGGAAGCTCAGATGAAGGAGGAATCTCAGATACGAATTGCCAACTGAAAACATCAAACGTCAGCTGAACAGATGAACTTGAGTCAGCTGATGGTATGCTGCAACAATGGAACAGACGTCAGTTGAACAGACGAACTCAAGTCAGCTGATGGTATGCGGCAACTGAGGAGCACATCTGTGGTATACAACTGATATCGACATCAGCTGACAGGTATCATTTATGACTGAAGGTGTTATGATAATAAATAAGAATGTTTGAAATAAATTCAAACATTCCTGAACATGTCAGCTAGACTAAACAAGCCATCACATCGCATTTAATGTAAAGTCTGGCTGAACATCTATAGCCTTACTTTATAGTGCGACTGGGCTGACACCCTAAACTATTCACCTTCTCACTCGCGCGCGTGGTATACCAGTCAAAATTAACCAACAGTCGCGTAATCTCAGTCGTTAATAGATTCGCGCCATTTAACCCCAGCCGTTGATTTTATCCGAGTCAAAGATTATACAATGCGGCAAATCAGGAAGTGATCCTTACCTTCTCTTTTCGTGCATATCTTTACTCTCTATTCATCATCTTCTCAAATCTTGTTTCGCCATTTCCAGTAAAGTGTTTCGCTCTTTCTTTGCATATATATCTCCTCGAGATGGCGCCCAAGTCAAAAGCTTCTAAGAAGATGGTTTCCTCAGAGCCTGCAACGTTCCAGGAATCGTTCGACATGGTGATGTCGAAGATTCATTTCGAACAGATATTATCCAGAGCAGCTCTCTCCTTGCCTGAGCTCGCTCCAATCGCCGCCATCCTCTCCGACCACCATCTGCTTGACTGGGCAACCCTCTCTCCGGCCCTGTTGCTCAGGAAGTAGATCGTACATTTCTACTGGAATCTGCAACGAGTTGCAAAAGACGGGCTTGTCACGATCATCCCGTGCAAGCAACGCCACAGAACCTCCCGGACAGTAGAAGACTCCGTTGTGGAGATAAAGGTGTCAAAGGAGCTGGAGAAGCTCATCCCCAGAAACCGTGAAGCCACAGATGTTGTGGGGAACTTTTCTGACAAGGAAGCTGATGCCTTCCTTCAAACCATTCTTCTTGTTCCCGAACCATTGAAGGGGAGCATGCAAAGGTTAAAGTTGAAGCTGGAGCACCGACTTCTTTTCGATGTAATTTCCAAATGCATCTTCGCATATGGTGGAGCCTTCGGGGACATAAGCCGTCCTAAGCTCAAGCAGCAGAAGGCCCTGGAAGAGATGCACCAGGTCGACTGGTTGGGATTCATAGAGAGCCAGCTGCTGATGGAAAAACAGAAAATCTCCGAGATAACAGCTGAGTCTAGAGAACTGCTATTGAGTGTCAAGGGGACACTCAACCTCGGAACAAAGATATCAGCCCTCATCCTCCAAGCCACACAGGGTCTGCCGCTGACATGGGAAGGAAGTGAGGACACTCCAGTCAGCAAGCTGTCGCTGTTCCCCTCAGCCAAGAAGGCCAGGGATGTTGTAGAAGCTGTCTACACCCCCAAGGGTGTCCCCAAGCCAGCTGTGGAACCAGCTGCTAGCCGCCCTTCAAGGTCCAAGCCAGCGAAGCGCCAGCTGGAGGAGGTGGCTGAGGAAGAGGAAGAAGAAGAAGAAGAAGAAGAAGAAGAAGAGGAGGAACCCCTCCAGAAGAGGCCAAGGATCAGGATCGTCCAGCCCGCAGCTCGTCCTTCAACCAGTCCAATGGTGACAAAGCCAACTGAGGAAAAAGAGTCAACCGAATCCAGCCAATCGGTTGACCCAGCTGGGTTTATTCTTCAACCTCGCCAGGAGGATGTGGCTAATGAGGCAGGTGAAGACGTGGAGGTCCAAGTGGTGGATGCCAGCTCCTCCTCAGATGACTCTTCTTCATCTGAGGAGTCCCACGACAGTCGATCTAGAGCTGATGCCAGCCAGGTTAACCCACCTGTGACTGAAGAAATCCTCCAGCCAGCCAACTCTCCATCCAAAGAGGATCCAGTTCTCTCAACTGGTCCTCAGTCAGATATTCCGAGCCTCTCGCTCGATGCCAACGTTGTGACCACTTCTTCGGCCAACGTTGATGAAACCATCGAACCCATAACCTTCGATATCGACCCTCCTCAGATCGATGAAGAAGCCAACCACCAGGCGATCCTGGCTGAGTATGAAGGAAGACTCAGCTATTGCTTCCGTAAGCTGATTGGTATGTTCCCCGAGGCAACATCGATGCCCATTTTCTCTGTTCTCGGGACGGAACTTCTATACCAGTTCAGTGTCATATTCAGCTACTGGTACGTAAAGGAGGAGACCCTCAGGATTCATGGTTGGGACAGGTTAAAGGTCGAAGAGTCCAACCTGAGGGAGTACTTCAACTACCAGAGCCTGGAGGTGGCTTACAACCAAAAGGTGGTTGTGCTCCAACGACGTCTGGACAAAAGCATCCAAGAAGGGACAGACACCAGGGAGCTGTGCAACAACCCTGAAGCTGTTCACTTTCTTGATGACATGCTCGCCAAAAATGCCTCCTGCATGGACGACGTCGACGCAGCTGATGAGGCGGCCAAGAGAGAAGAAGACAAGTTCAAGGCCTACCTTGCCAGCCGATCTGCCATGGTTGTCTCAGAGCCTGCTGCCCAGCCACAACCACAGCTTCTGTCCGGACCCTCCGATCATCCAGCTCTCTCAACCGACGCCATCTGCGAGCTGATCTCGGAAAGGGTCAACCAGCTGAGGATGGAGATGCTGTCCAAGATCCAACTGGGCAAGGAGGAAGAAGCTGACAGGATGCAGCAGCTGATGGCCGACAATGCCAGCTTGAAGAATCAGTTGGAAATCCTCTCCTCGTCTCTTCAGCACAAGCTTGATGACCTCTCTACTTCTTCCAGCTCGGAGGTCTCAGCTCTAAGGAAGGCCATTCAGAGCCTCAGCTCGGATTTCAACGTGTTCAAGACAGTTGCTGAATCTGACCTCGCAAAGTCCCAGCAGACTTAGGACCAGGAGTGGATGTCTCAGTTCGGCTCCTTCCGAGCTGAGTTCGTCTCTCTCCACAAAGAGGTCTCTGCGACCTTTGCAGCTGTGCAGCGAGCTGAGCAGGAGCGCCAAGACTTGGAGTTGGCCAAGAAGGTAGCTGAGAAGGATGCTGTTGACGAACTGTTTTCCAGAGTTCAACAAGCTGAAGCCAAGTTGAACTCCCTGGATGGCACTGTTGCCGCCCTTCTGGATGATGCCAAAAAGGGGGAAGACAAGAAGCCAGCAGCTGTTGCTGAACGAGGGAAAGCTGTTCTCCAGCAAGTCGAAGGAGCTGAGCAAGGAGAAGGAGTGCCAGCTGAAGCTGAAGCTGAAGGATCGCAGCCCGAACTGGAAATCTCCCACGACCTCGTAGCCGAGCTCACGGCCGAGCTCGATGCAGAACTTGACGGGATATTTGTTGAAGACTGCATTGAAGCTGCCAAAGCTATGGGGGAGTCAAAGGAGAAGTACTTGAATCCCTCTTGGATCAAGAAGTTCGCTGCTGATCAGGCCAAAAAGGTGGCCAAGTTCGAGAAAGAACTGGCCAAGGTGGAAAAGAGAGTCGACAGGAATAAAGCCAGCCGGAGTGTGCGAAGAATCAACAAGCACCAGATGAAGGCTGAGGCTAGAAAGTCGATGCACCAACTGCAGAAGGACGCTCCGCTCCCGTCTCGATACCCACATGTTGACAAGTGGATGAATGCGGAGTGGAACGATGACTGGGAACAGTTCAAGCATGAGTTCGTCAATGACTTCTATTACAGGAAAGTCTACTCGACTGAAGACCCAAGGCTAGCCTTCAAGGAAGCCCTATGGGAACTCAGATCTGGAGACCCTGGAATGTTTAGTCAGTTCAAGCGAGCTATGTTGAATGCTCAGCTTGATCCCAACACTGTTCCAGTTCCGAAGATGTGCAGGTACCGCCCTCCGATGATCAACGGCACGAGCACGCCAAATAGAAATACGATCATGGCTGAGGCGAGGCAAGTCTGCAAAGAACACGGCGTCAACACTGGGATCGAGTCGGAAGCGAAGAAGGAGATCTTCAACCGTATCTTCAGCAAGTACGGTCAACAGTATTTCTGAGCTGTCAACGTTTTTGAGCTGATAATGTTTTTTGGATGTTGTAGTTTTTGAAGCAACTGTTGTATCTTTATCTGTTTTGTGCTTAATCTTGTAACCTTCAGTCGTAACAAAAACTTCAAAGTATATAATACGATTCACCTTGATGAACAATTCCTCATTGTCCAAGCTCTGAATCACAAAGTCTTTCAATTTCATGTTATATCTGTCCTAACCCTTTGATGTTTTATCTTATAGACTGTCTAGAATTTCAGCTGAGTTTTTAGGTCAGTTAGAGAGGATTAGATCAATAGTGGTTTAAAGTTGTAAGTGGTTTTGGCATCATCAAAAAGGGGGAAATTGTTGGGAAATTTATTAGTATAAGTTTTGATGAATTCCAAAACCGGCTGACCCCAACCAAGTAGATGTTGCCAGAACCTAATGTTAGAATTTAGGCTCGCTGTTTGAGCAAAGTTAAGATTTTATCTTTACAGGTCTCCAGCTGAAGATGGCAACAAGGCGTCACTCAGACAGAACATCAGTTGTGAAGAAAGACAACTGAGAGTTCATTTGTTCAGATGCAAACAAGGGGAAGTCTTCAGAACATCAGTTGAGAAGGAAACCAACTAAGCGTTCATCAGATGAGAAACAGTTGAAAGGAAGAGAACATCAGATGAAAAGGAAATCATCTGAGGGTTCAAACCCAACTGAGTAAATACAAGGAAGACAACTGAGTGTTCAATTTCAGAACCTCAGTTATATAATTCGAACAAGGAGTTCAACTGTTTGAAGTTCAAAGTCAGCTGAGAGATCGACAAATCGGAACATCAACTGAAGATCACTCAGATGTAGGTCAAGACTTTCAACCGACAAACCGAAGTTGACTGTCAAAGATTTGAATTTCAAAAGGAATTCACATGAGGGTTTGACCGTTCAGACATTACCCCATCTGGCCCAACACAAGGCTGTCTCAGATGGAAAGCAGAAGAGCACAGATGCCATATCGGGAAAGTCTGTAGAGATGAGAGACAAGCCATCGCTTTCAACCGATCAGAGATCAACTGCTCCTCCAACGGCTAGTTGATTCTCTCCGCCTATAAATAGAGGCATTCTCTCATTCGAGAAAAATACAGACACATAGACGACGAAAAATTCAATAGCTTTCTCGAGAGAAATCAAAGCAAAAAGCAAATCTGCAAAATCATCATCTAAGAGCATCAGCAGCTGAGAGTTCCAATTTGAGAGAACATTAGTAGCTGAGGGTTCCTAGAGATCGAAACTGTTTTTGATCTTAGGTTGAGTGTTTATTCGTTCAAGCCTTAGATCCAGCTCTCATTCGTGATCGAGCTGTAGTTGGAAATCCTACCCATTCTCACACCCTAAAAAGTGTGCTAGGACCTTACTCTTCCTGTAATTGAGTAGTCAGGTCGTCAAGTACCCGCAAACTTGACTTAGGTTGTTTAGTGCCCGGAAACTAAACTGTAACGGTTGCTCAGCCCGCGTAAGCTGAGTGGAACTGTCCAGAAGAACTTGGACTGAGGTGTGTGGACTCACATCTCCCCGTGGACGTAGGAGTTCTCTCCGAACCACATAAATCTTGTGTGTCGTGTTTATTTGTGTTCAGTCATTATTTGCATATCTCAACTGACAAACTAACCGCATACAATCTGCATACTTTCACATCAACAGTTTTGGTTTTGACCAACCGTGCATAAAAGCGTGAGTTTGTTTTTACGAGTTCATTTTCCACCACATTCCGCACAGCACCACTCTTCCAGCTGAGGTTGCTTACTCAGCTGTGAGATCCCAACCGAGTCCTTTTACTCAGTTGAAGTTGATTTCAAGTGTTAAGTTTTTCGAAAGTTGAAAAATCCTAACTGGTGTATTCCCCCCCCCCCCCCCATACACCAGTAACTCGTATTGGGACCATGAGAAGCGTAACTCCTGAAATTGCGTTTTTCTCAACCAATATAATTTTTTTGTATCCAAAACAACCACACATTCCCTTATTATGATATATTTAATGTAAAAGCTTCAAAGAGCTTCTTTGTTCTTTTCAAAATAGCTACAAAATTGTGTTTGTACCTTGCAAAGATCATTTCTAGCACATTTGAAGCGTAACTCCCGAAGTTGCGTTTTTCTAAACCAATATAAATTTTTGGATACAAAACTACTACATAGTTCCTTGTTATGACGTCTTTAATGTAAAAACTTCGAATAACGACTTCGTTTTCATCAAAATAGCTATAAAATCGTGTTCGTACCTTACAAAGCTCATTTTGAGCTCATTTGAATCGTACCTCCCAAAGTTGCATTTTTCTCAACCAATATAAATTTTTTGGATCCAAAACCACCACACTCTCCATTAATATGATGTATTCAATGTAAGAGTTTCGAGAAATGGCTTCGTTCTCTTCAAAATAGTTACAAAATCATGTTTGTACCTTGCAAAGATCATTTCAAGCTTATTTGAGGCATAACTCTCGATGTTGCATTTTTCTCAATCAATAAAAAAAATTTATATCCAAAATCACCACACAATCCCTTATTATGATGTATTCAATGTAAAACTTTCGAGGAATGGCTTCCTTCTCATCAAAATAGCTACAAAATCGTGTTTGTACCTTGCAAAGCTCATTTCGAGCGTAACTCCCAAAGTTGCATTTTGCTCAACCAATATAATTTTTTTGGATTCAAAACCACCAAACACACCCTTATTATGATGTATCCAATGTAAAAGTTTCGAGGAATGGCTTCGTTCTCATCAAAATAGCTACAAAATCGTGTTTGTACCTTGTAAAGCTCATTACGAGCTAATTTGAAGCGTAACTCCTGAAATTCCGTTTTTCTCAACCAATATAAATTTTTTGTATCCAAAACAACCACACATTCTTTTATTATGATATATTCATTGTAAGAGCTTCAAAGAACTTCTTCGTTCTTTTCAAAATAGCAACAAAATCATGTTTGTACCTTGCAAAGATCATTTATAGTACATTTGAAGCGTAACTCCCGAAGTTGCATTTTTCTCAGTCAATATAAATTTTTGGATCCAAAACTACTACACAGTGCCTTATTATGATGTCTTTAATGTAAAAACTTTGAATAACGACTTCGTTTTCATCAAAATTGCTATAAAATCGTGTTCATACTTTGCAAAACTCATTTCGAGCTCATTTGAAGCGTACCTCCCAAAGTTGCATTTTTCTCAACCAATATAAATTTTTTAGATCCAAAAGCACCACACTCTCCATTATTATGATGTATTCAATGTAAGAGTTTCGAGAAATGGCTTCGTTCTCTTCACGTGTTTGTACCTTGCAAAGATCGTTTCAAGCTCATTTGAGGCGTAACTCCCAACGTTGCATTTTTCTCAATCAATAAAAAAAATTTATATCCAAAATCACCACACAATCCCTTATTATGATGTATTCAATGTAAAACTTTCTGGGAATAGCTTCCTTCTCATCAAAATAGCTACAAAATCGTGTTTGTACCTTGCAAAGTCATTTCGAGCGTAACTCCCAAAGTTGCGTTTTCCTCAACCAATATAAATTTTTTGGATTCAAAACCACCAAACACACCCTTGTTATGATGTACTCAATGTAAAAGCTTCAAAGAACGGCTTCGTTCTCTTCAAAATTGCTATAAAATCGTGTTTGTACCATGCAAAGCTCATTTCGAGCTCATTTGAAGCATACCCCCCGAAGTTGCTTTTTCTTAACAAATATAAATTTTTTGGATCCAATACCACCACACACACCCTTATTATGATGTATCCAATGTAAAAGTTTTGAGGAATGGCGTTGTTCTCATCAAAATAGCTACAAAATCGTGTTTGTACCTTGTAAAGCTCATTTCGAGCTAATTTGAAGCATAACTCCTGAAATTCCGTTTTTCTCAACCAATATAAATTTTTTGTATCCAAAACAACCGTACATTCTTTTATTATGATATATTCAATGTAAGAGCTTCAAAGAACTTCTTCGTTCTTTTCAAAATAGCAACAAAATCATGTTTGTACCTTGCAAAGATCATTTCTAGCACATTTGAAGCGCAACTCCCGAAGTTGCATTTTTCTCAGTCAATATAATTTTTTGGATCCAAAACTACTACACAGTGCCTTATTATGTTATCTTTAATGTAAAAACTTCAAATAATGACTTCGTTTTCATCAAAATTGCTATAAAATCGTGTTCATACCTTGCAAAGCTCATTTCGTGCTCATTTGAAGCGTACCTCCCAAAGTTGCATTTTTCTCAACCAATATAAATTTTTAGATCCAAAACCACCACACTCTCCATTATTATGATGTATTCAATGTAAGAGTTTCGAGAAAAGGCTTCGTTCTCCTCAAAATAGCTACAAAATCATGTTTGTACCTTGCAAAGATCATTTCAAGCTCATTTGAAGCGTAACTCCCGATGTTGCATTTTTCTCAATCAATAAAAAAAATTTAGATCCAAAATCACCAGACAATCTCTTATTATGATGTATTCAATGTAAAACTTTTGAGGAATGTCTTCGTTCTCATCAAAATAGCTACAAAATCCTTTTTGTACCTTGCAATGCTCATTTCGAGCGTAACTCCCAAAGTTGCATTTTTTCCAACCCATATAAATTTTTTGTATCCAAAACCACCAAACACACCCTTATTTTAATGTATTCAATGTAAAAGCTTCAAAGAACGGCTTCGTTTTCATCAAAATAGCTATAAAATCGTGTTCGTAGCTTGCAAAGCTCATTTCGAGCTCATTTGAAGCGTACCTCCCAAAGTTGCGTTTTTCTCAACCAATATAAATCTTTTGGATCCAAAAACACCACACTCTCCATTATTATGATGTATTCAATGTAAGAGTTTCGAGAAAAGGCTTCGTTTTCTTCAAAATAGCTACAAAATTGTGTTTGTACCTTGCAAAGATCTTCTCAAGCTCATTTAAAGCGTAACTCCCGACATTTCATTTTTCTCAATCAATAAAAAAAATTTAGATCCAAAATAACAACACAGTCCCTTATTATGATGTATTCAATGTAAAACTTTCGAGGAATGGCTTCGTTCTCATCAAAATAGCTACTAAATCGTGTTTGTACCTTGCAAAGCTTATTTCGAAATCATTGAAACATAACCACCGAAGTTGGGTTTTCTCTCAACCAATATAATTTTTTTGGATCCAAAATCACACCACACTCCCTTATTATGATGTATTCAATGTAAAAGCTTCAAAAAACGGCTTCGTTCTCATCAAAATTGCTACAAAATCGTGTTTCTATCTTGCAAAGCTCATTTTGAGCTCATTTGAGCCGTAACTCCCAAAGTTGCGTTTTTCTCAACCAATATAAATTTTTGGATCCAAAACTACCATACACTCCATTATTATGATCTATTCAATGTAAAAGTTTCGAGAAAAGGCTTTGTTCTCTTCAAAATAGCTACAAAATCGTGTTTGTACTTTGCAAAGATCATATCGAGCTCATTTGAAGCGTAACTCCCGATGTTGCATTTTTCTCAATCAATAAAAAAAAATTAGATCCAAAATCACCAGACAATCTCTTATTATGATGTATTCAATGTAAAACTTTGGAGGAATGTCTTCGTTCTCATCAAAATAGCTACAAAATCCTGTTTGTACCTTGCAATGCTCATTTCGAGCGTAACTCCCAAAGTTGCATTTTTTCCAACCAATATAAATTTTTTGTATCCAAAAACACCAAACACACCCTTATTTTAATGTATTCAATGTAAAAGCTTCAAAGAACGGCTTCGTTCTCATCAAAATTGCTATAAAATCGTGTTTATATCATGCAAAACTCATTTCGAGCTAATTTAAAGCATACCTTCCGAAGTTGCGTTTTTCTTAACTAATATAAATTTTTTGGATCCAAAACCACCACACACACCCTTATTATGATGTATCCAATGTAAAAGTTTCAAGGAATGGCTTCGTTCTTATCAAAATAGCTACAAAATCGTGTTTGTACCTTGCAAAGCTCATTTCGAGCTAATTTGAAGCGTAACTTTTGAAATTTTGTTTTTCTCAACCAATATAAATTTTTTGTATCCAAAACAACCACATATTCCTTTATTATGATATATTCAATGTAAAAGCTTCAAAAAACTTCTTCGTTCTTTTCAAAATAGCAACAAAATCGTGTTTGTACCTTGCAAAGATCATTTCTAGCACATTTGAAGCGTAACTCCCGAACTTGCATTTCTCTCAACCAATATAAATTTTTGGATAAAAAACTACTACACAGTGCCTTATTATGATGTCTTTAATGTAAAAACTTCGACTAACGACTTCGTTTTCATCAAAATAGCTATAAAATCGTGTTCGTAGCTTGCAAAGCTCATTTCGAGCTCATTTGAAGCGTACCTCCCAAAGTTGCGTTTTTCTCAACCAATATAAATCTTTTGGATCCAAAAATACCACACTCTCCATTATTATGATGTATTCAATGTAAGAGTTTCGAGAAAAGGCTTCGTTTTCTTCAAAATAGCTACAAAATTGTGTTTGTACCTTGCAAAGATCTTCTCAAGCTCATTTAAAGCGTAACTCCCGACATTTCATTTTTCTCAATCAATAAAAAAAATTTAGATCCAAAATAACAACACAGTCCCTTATTATGATGTATTCAATGTAAAACTTTCGAGGAATGGCTTCGTTCTCATCAAAATAGCTACTAAATCGTGTTTGTACCTTGCAAAGCTCATTTCGAGCGTAACTCCCAAAATTGCGTTTTTTCTCAACTAATATAAATTTTTTGGATCCAAAACCACTAAACATACCCTTATTTTGATGTAGTCAATGTAAAATCTTCGACGAACTGCTTCGTTCTCATCAAAATAGCTACAAAATCGTGTTTGTACCTTGCAAAGCTCATTTCGAGCTAATTTGAAGCGTAACTCCCGAAATTGCATTTTTCTCAACTAATATAAATTTTTGGGATTCAAAACCACCACACACTCTATTATTAAGATATTTAATGTAAAAGCTTCCAATAACAGCTTCGTTTTCATCAAAATAGCTACAAAATCGTATTTGTATCTTGCAATGCTCATTTCGAGTTCATTTGTAGTGTAACTCTCGAAGTTAAGTTTTTCTTAAGCAATATAATTTTTTTGGATCCAAACCACACCACACTCCCTTGTTATGATGTATTCAATGTAAAAACTTCAAAGAACAGCTTCGTTCTCATCAAAATAGCAACAAAGTCGTGTTTGTACCAATTTGTTGATTTCTCTATACATTTTAAGTCCTATCAGAGCCTAAGATATAATCTTGCATTTCCTATTAAATCCTTTTCATTGCTTTGTTTTATTTAATGTGCTGTAGTTTCTAGTAATGAAAAAGGATTTAAGTGGCTCTGATTTAAGGAACATTTGGATTACTTGATCTAAAATGGATTCAACATTATAAATAGTTTGTGTTTAATTTGTTGTGATGTATGTGTTATTCCACTAAATCTTTGTTGTTGTTGATATACCTTTCCTATTTTTGTCTCCAATCTCAGCTTTGTTGAGGTGAGTAAATTCCATTATAAATCATCTATTTCAAATTGTGAATCTTATTATTGGTTTGGTAATGGTTGCACTATTAATAATATATATACTTAAGATTAGCTTTTGTGTTAGAAATCAATTTTATTTCTAGGTGTTTTTCTATTTTTGAACGATGTACGATGTAATTACTTTGAATGAATTCAACTGCTGCACTTGAATATGTTCATATTCCAAAAGATGCTCGGTGTTATTACCTCCATATGCAAGGTACACATACTTTACCTAATCGGGAGTTAAGTTGATCTCTTGATAGGATTAGATGGATCTCTTGATCAGGGTCGGTCCTGTGTTTGACAATGCCCTAGGCGAAAGAAAAAAATGGGCCCTTATATATATATATTTGATAAAATCTTAAAAGTTGAATTTAAAATAATTTCTACCATTTATCAAAAATTACAATCAAAGTTTCTTCCAAAACAACAATGTCATTAAGTAAAAACCATAAAAAAAATGAAAAAGAAAATGTGCTATCGCAATTAATCAAGAGTCTTGATTAAAGATGATCCAAAGTACCACCGATGATAATGTTGAAGTAGCTGTCGGCTTTCTTACGAAATGTGGATCCTTGTTGCATGACCTTTCGACCAGAGAATTGCAGGTTGAGTATGAACTCTTGCCATTTTTGTCTTTGTTATTACTTTGATTTTTAATGTTAGAGCTATTGATGGAAAGTCTTAAGTTGGGTTATTCTTTGTTTCATTTCAATTCATTCTTTGTGTCATTTCAGTTTATGAATTGTTGAATTTCAGATAAGCAATCACTTTGAAATCGAGTTACTTGATGGGGGCAATCCTGATGCTATTTCCACCTAAATTATTTTTAAAGTTATTCTAAGATTCAACTTTATTTCTTGTTATTATTACCTCACTGATGTTAAATATCAATTTGTTGAATTTTCAATGCATCTACAATTTAAAAATGCTTTGACTTATTTTTTATTTGTCTATTTATGTAGGTATTTAACAAAATAATGCTACACCCTTCGATCACATAGGTAAGACTTCCATTTATCTTATATATTTCTATGGCCATGATTGTTAGTGTGGATTAAATTCTAATGGTCGCAGCTCAACTCATAAAGTTTGTGTGTGAAAGTTATAAAGTTATATTTCTGTGGCCATGACTATTACTAGATTTTGTTACATTACAAAACTGAAGATCTTAATTGTTCGTAGGCACCTTCAATTCCTCAAGGTTCTCCTACTTGAAGGAATACAGAAATATATCTGATACATTAAGGCAGAAATAATGAACTTGTGCATTAAGCTTCATGTGTTGTTATTGTTGATTAGTGTATTGATGATTTATGTTACTCAAGTTTTATTACTATGTAATCGTGGCAGGATTGTGTTGGATAATATGAGCGATTGAGCTGAAGGAGCCTGTGATTCGAAGCAATATTATTCGCCAAAAAAGTTGTTCTACATAATTAGTTGCATAGTATGTTGTATTTCTTTTAAGACATTAATTATTTATATTTGGATGATAATGTATGACTATTTTGGATGATATATAATATGAATGTTATGGATGGTAATATTATTTTGTTGTTTTAGAAATATTTATTTATTTATTGAAATAAGTAACAGGAAAATTGGAAAAATATAAAAAAAATTATAGGGATAAACAATTGTTATATATTAGCAAAGAAGACAACGTAAATTATGTAAAATACAAACCAATGTTATCTATAATGATATATAACACATATGAGTAAATTTCCTAACGGAAAAAATGAAATTTATAATGGTAAAAAACGTTATGTATAAAATGTATAGATAACGAATAAATCGGAACAATTACTGTTATGTATAATAGAATAGATAACGGACTTTACTACGTTATGTATGAGCACATTATCCATAACACCATTATATTTGACGGACTTTTAGGCATCCGTTATCTATGTGCATTTTTCTAGTATACAATGCATAAATTTGGGGACATAAATTTGGGGACAGATGCATAAATTTGGTCACAGCCCCAAATCCCGAGGGACGGCAGAAGCCGGGGTGCGACTGGGGTTGGATTAAAGAAGCAGGGAAGAAGGGGACTAACTGACTAAACATACATAAAAAGCATCGATAAACCATGAACAAGACTTGAATATAATAAGAAAGAGTTAATCGTTAAGGATTACTCGACAAAAGTACACAGTAGAAACTAAGTTCATATTTAAAGACTTAAACTACAATGTATTGTTCAAAAGATACATCTCAAAAGATTTAGAGTTTTGCAGCGGAAGAGTTCTAACTAAAGCAACCTATCTTTCAACTCAACATCAACCGTCGCCGCTCACCGTAGCTTCAACCTGCACATTTAGAAAACAATGCAGGGCTAAGTACAAAAGTACTTAGGGGGCACGATGCCGAAATCATAATCATAAGTATAGATAAATATGGCATTTCATAATTTGTAGCACATCGGGGTTTTATTGAAAGAACCTCTGTCTACTAAACATTTTCTAACTCTTTTCTCATAAATCACTCGCGCGAGCATTTTCTGACTAATGTTACGTTCAATCTTGACCAATTCTCATTCACCGTGGCTGGTACCCCTCAACAGGATATCACATACACCACAGGTTACAAAGTGCACTAACTCTGGAAAGCACTTAGCAGCTAACTCAGAGCCGATCGTTAGTTAACCTAGTTAGATTAACTCTAAATCTTGAAAACACGAATGTTGACTCAGATAGGTACAAGAGAACTCACATAAAACATAAAACAGTTCATGCCATAATATCACTTTGAAAACACAGATATCAAAGCGATAAAGAAAGATTTTCCGAGCATTGCTCGTTTTATTTTGTATATAAAAGCCCACCTCGTAATACAGAACTAAAGGCACTAGCTTCCAAACTTTGGATCTTCCGTCCTTTCTCTACAGTTGGCTTGCTCCTTCATCGTAAAATAAAATACTTAAAAACGGGTCGTAAAAGATAATCGATCAAAGAATCGAAATAAGTTTTAGTCGTTTCATTCTTTAGGCATTTGCACGCTTACTAGATTCATTTTACTTAAACGGGAACGAGACTCGTTCAAATCCCGTTTAGAACTTGGAAGGTCTCATACTCGACTCTTAGGTCAGTAGAGAGGGTAGTCGGTGACTTAATACGACTTAAAAGATTATAAGGAACTAAGTTGGAAAGAATCAACTTAGGCGATTTACGTTTTAGTTCATTAATCACTTATGAAAAAAATCTCGCTTACTACTTCTTTACTTGAACGAATAAGAGATAAGATCTCGACTGGTTTTTATCACTCAAGCTCCTTACTTGACTCTAGGGTCAGTAGGAAAATATCCGATAGCTATTACGGCTTAAACGATCGAAAGAAACTAAGTTGTGAACGAAACAACTTAAGAGAATTGAAACTGAAATTTCACTGCGCAAACCAGTAACTCTAGAGACTGTCCAGAACAGAGGATTTGGAAACACAGGATGAGCCCTGTACTACTAGAAAGTTTGGGATGTCTAGTTTACACTCCAATTTACGGATCGCAAATCCGATAAACGAGCTGAAAGTTATTACAGTTTCCGGCGAGGGTCGCAAAACTGCCGCGAAAACCCTAGTTGCTCGATAGATTCGACGTATAACGTCTTAGGTTCGTTCTAAGCTCTCGTATTCGATTTCTTTAGAAACTGGACCCTCAAGGCAGTCATCACGTATTCCCGTACGTGGTGAACTCCTTCTCAAAACTCGATCAATAGCACGACGTTCTAAACGTCGGCTTTCAACTAACAATTACTAAACCAACAATTTTTGCAAAACGCGTTCTAGTTCTCGACTATAACTATAGCTCATATTATAATAGCTCGAAAGCTCATGATGTCAACTAGAAAGTTGTTCTCAAGTCCATAATAGACAATAATATTAATTTAGAATTCTCATTCGACTTCTCGGTTATTAGTTACGACTAAAAGTTCGTCTCTTACGCGATTTTCAAAGTTGTCGGATTCCGTTCAAATTTTACGTCATTAAACTACGTCTAACGTGAATCACTTTCATGCATGCAATCATGTCATAACATCACTATATTTCAACTTATGACGTGTTCTTCGTCTCTTACATTCTGATAAATAATTTTAGAAAAATCTAATTAAATTCTCATAATCAATTCACATCAATTTCAACCTAATTCCATCATCAATTCATCAATTAACATGAACACATGAAAACCCCTAATTCTTACTATAATTTCGGTTTTCATACTATGGATAAGAGGGTGATTTTCTTCTCCAATTAACACCATTTATTCATTAATCAACCTATTATAAAAACTATTAATCAATTGCAATCCAATTACAAACTATCATGCATAAATCCCCAATTTCATTACTCAAACCCTAATCGGATTTTCACAAAACAAGGGGCTTTCGATTCCTCTTTGTTCTAATCACTAATTAAACATCTCTTAAGCATGAATCTATCATCAATTGAAGAAATCCAAAAATCCTACTAATTAACCTAAAATTTCGGTATTAATAGAGTATTAGGGTTCTTAAATTTTGTTCAATTTTAAACCCTAATTAACCTATCTAACATATCCAATTTCGTTAATTCAAGATCAAATCATCTAATCCATAATCCTAATTTTCGATCCAAAATAAGAAAAGAAAAGAAGAGAATGATGGATGGATAGAAGTATAGAGGAGATAATTACCTTGCTAATTAATGAAATGAGAAAGAGGTTTGGATGGTTGGATCAAGACTTGTGTTTATCTCCTTGGAGTTCTTGAAGCTCTCTTCAATGGTGACGAAGAAATGAAGATAGGAGAATGGAGAGTGGCTGCCGACTTCTTAGTGTTGGGAGGGAAGGATGTGTTTTAATTTGTTAACTTATGGTATAAGATTTGCAAGGTGTAAAGTAGGAATAGTACTAGCTAAGGTGTCCTCACTTAAACATTATAAAACACAAAAAATCTAACAATGTGAGAGGGTAATGTCGGTCAAGGTGAGAAAGAAAGGAAAACTACGCGCTTTTCCGGCGCGATCCGACGTTACGGAAAACGTTCGACGAAAAACGTCGCTCGGCACAAAATCGTCACGATCCGATTTGACCGTAAATTCTAACGTACAAAACTTAATCGGAAAAATAAATTTACAAAATTTATTTTGACAAAAACTCGGGACGACACAGTCCGAGTTTTGTCTGGAAAATCATAAAAACGAACTTTCTCGAGCGAGTTCGTATCGCGATTTCGTGAATGTAAAAATTAGACGGTTTTCCGTTCTGAGTTCACGAACTAAAAACTTTTCGTACGCGCTAACCCTAAATACAGTAGTCGTCTAGCTGGCTTCTGTAATTTATTTTCGGAAACGGATTCGACCGTTAGTCTTAGAATTCAAAATCGTAAACTTAGGCGTGCAAAGCCATTTATTTAATTAACTTTAAAATTTTAGGGTCGTAAGGAATTTTACGGGGCATTACAGAGTATTTATTAATTTTAATTAGGATTTATTCAGCTCCGAAGATTAATGATTATTACTTCCAATTAGAATTTATTAATATAAATAAATAAAAACAAGTGGACTATACGAACTGTGCGGCCTACCATACACTCTTTAAATTATATAATCTCTAACAATCAGATGAAAATATGAAATTGGAAGTTGGAGGCAGATTAGGTACTACCATTAATACATATTTCCTCCATACACGGAAAACATGTCTAGGGGCGAGTGACAAGAACTTTAACAAAATTTTATAAAAAAATTTTAAGTGGAGAAAAAATCTCACATTGAGGTAGTGTTAAAAAAGTAAGGATAAGGAATATGATATAAATTGTAAATAACTTTAAAAGTTTTATGGTAATAAATCGTGGGACAGTGTTTAAAAAAGAAAAATACATCTTTTTTGTGAATTAGTGAATAAAGAATGAAGTGCATATATTTCATGAGCCGAAGGACTATAACATTTACATCCCAAAATCTTGTGGGACTGCATCTGCACAAACTCATATGAGTATTTCTAAACAAGTGTTAATTAACAATGATACTCAGAAATCTGTAAGTTACTAACCATACACTATTTTGAACCTCGCCCTATTTATTCTTAAGTAGCAACACATATATGTGTATAAATTATATACTATGGAACCTTATGCCGCCTAGTTTGTTTCCTCTGCTGCCGTGTTGTCTTGATCAACCACTGGTGGTTGAGTCGGAAGTGCCTCTCCTGATGGCCTACTTTGTTTAGTACCACTGTATTTCTTAAGCAGTCTATCTTTGTTTTCTTTCCACCAAACTTCCGCCTGCTGCTCTGCGAATCTTCGCTTGCTGCACAGAAACAAACCATAGCAAACAGTACGGAACAATGTGGCAACATAGCTTCAGTCTTATGCGAAAGTTTTTTCTTTTGCATATTTGTAGCAGAATAATAAACCAAGTTTTCTCCATGAATCGAATGATCAACAACCACATGCATACTAAGGTCAAAAAATTTAGTTACATATACTTTAGGCATAATTTTACAACTTCAATGATTTTTTTAGGGCCACTGAGCTAGAAGATTATTTCTATGTAGCAAATAGTATGACATGCACAGGCAACATAGATCTTCTAGATCAATGATGATTTACATTTTCTTTTTGTCCATTCAGCTAGCACGGATAATCATCGCAGTTTGTTGGTTCTTCTAAATGAGAGTGATAAGCGAACTCACCATATTGACAAGTCCAAATAGATACTAAACTAAGACAGGAAATTAGTTGATTTCTTACCAAAGTTCTGCTAAGGCTATTAACTGCTCCTTTTCTAATTTTGAGATCAACGAACTCCTTCATCGAGGATAAATTAGCATTGATGGTTCATTTACCAAATTTTAATGGATACAGAAATGGAACTATAATTCTCTAGGGCATTAAATATCAAAGTCAAGTTTTTCATGTCCTCTAATGCATGATAGGGAAGGGCTTTAGAAAAAAAGCTGCTAATTCTTACGAGGTACCTAAAGCTTCCGACTTTGTAATTCAGAAACATTTTCGTTGATGATGGTTTGCATAGATTGGAATTGTATTATTTTCATTACCATCCTTCAATGGAGACATCAACTTTACGCTTTCACGAAGGTGACACTCAAAAGATGTGGAAGATTTTGAGTGTACAAGTAAACCTACTAAGCAAAAATTGAACCTAACATTTGAGCACTATATATGTAATTCTATTTAAACATTTAAAATCTAAACACTAAAAACAGTGTATATTCATTAACCATGTCAGTGCATAACATGCCATTCTATAATATGGGAGAACACTAATTTCGACATACCTGAATCTAACCCGCTTGAAGATCTTGGTCCCGTTTGCAAGTTGAATGCACGTTACATAGACACCGGGTTCAAATTGTTCGATAACTTCCTTTTGTCCCTCCTCTTTAGTGACTTCCAGAGTCCCTGATCCGTTTTCCGAGCTTGATTGGTTTGTAGCTTTTGCATAAGAAACTGATCCATTGGTTTCTGCTGAACTTCTGCCCACATTCTGTGACATATCCTGAACCCCTGTATTGAGATGATCTTCCTTGGAATTTGATAAACTGTTTAAAGTCGTTTTATCAGAACGATTTTGATATGCTGGAATATTAGAGCTGTTATTAGAGTTGTCTTCAGGTGCTTGCATACGAATTATTTCCAGGAGAGATTCTATTTGAGTGTGCAAGTTTTTAAAAGATTCACTCTCAGATATCTCTGCATGCAACTTGTTTGTCATCTCCTTCATCTGGAAAAAAAAAAACAATGATGACACATTTATTATTTATTAATCTACGATAAACAAGAGAGAGAGAGAGAGAATATTGGTCACATTCTCCAACATGAACAAGGGGTGTGGCTGTTACGATGTCCCACATTGATTTCACATGAAAGCGTGGAAGGGTATATAAGTGGGAGTCAACCCTTTACCTTTGATCATGGTTTTGAGTTAAGTTAGGGCTCACTATCCTATATGACTAATAATAATAATTTAGTCCGACCTACCGAATTCGGACGGGCTGCGAAAAGGGGGGCTACGTGATGGTGGGCCCAGGTGTTGCCATCCCAGATGTAGGCCCAAAGAAGGTTGCCACCTCGGGAAGTGGGCCTTCGATATGGGTTGCCACCCCGGAGTGTGCCGTTTGTGGTCGTCCGGTTTGAAAGGGGGATAGATAGTTACGATGTCCCACATTGATTCCACATAAAAGTGTGGAAGGGTATATAAGTGAGAGTCAACCCTTTACCTTTGACCATGGTTTTGGGTTAAGACCGCACACTCTGGGCCCACTTCCCAGGTGTCAACCCCCCTTGGGCTCCCTATTTTATATGACTAATAATTTAGTCCGACCTATTGAATTCGGACGGGCTGCGGAAAGCGGCTACGTGATGGTGAAGGTGTTGCCATTCCAGCAGAAGGGGTTGCCACCCAGAGTGTGTCGTTCATGGTTGTCCAGTTTGAAACGGGGATGGATAGTTACGATGTCCCACATTGATTCCACTTGAAAGTGTGGAAGGGTATATAAGTGAGAGTCAACCCTTTACCTTTGACCATGGTTTTGGGTTAAGACGGCACACTCTGGGCCCACTTCCCACGTGTTAACCTCCCTTGGGCCTACATCCAGGGTGGCTACCCCTGAGCCCACCATCGGGTAGCCCCTTCGGGCCCACTTCTTAGATGTCAACCCCCCTTGGGCCCACATCCAGGGTGGCAACCCCTGGGCCCACCATCGGGTAGCCCCTTTTCGTAGCCCGTCCGAAGCCGGCAGGTTGGACCAAATTGTTTGTCATATAAGATAAGGAGCCCTAACTTAACCCAAAACCATGATCAAAGGTAAAGGGTTGACTCCCACTTATATACCTTTCCAGACTTTCATGTGGAATCAGTGTGGAACATCGTAACAATCCATTCCCCTTTCAAACCGCACGACCCAACATTGGGTAGCCCCTTACCGTAGCCCGTCTGAATCTGGTAGGTCGGAACAAATTGTTAGTCATTTAAGATACGGAGCCCTAATTTAATCCAAAACCATGGTCAAAGGTAAAGGGTTAACTCCCACTTATATACCTTGCAAACTTTCATGTGGAATCAGTGTGGGACATCGTAAACAGTGACTCAAATCAAAATTCAATAAATTGGAAACCAAAAAAGAGAAACACTCATTAGTTGACATCTTGGTCTTGTTTAGCAATTGGAAATAATAATTCAAAAACTAAATATAAAAAATAAAAAATCTTGTGCAAAGATAGAAATTAAAGACAGATTCAAGGGAAACACTCTCATTTGGTGGCACTACATGGCGCCGTGCCTTAATTGCCCCTATTTATAACAAACCCTAGGGCTCGTAGTAGTACCCAAGTTTTTGTCTAGAGTAAATACCTGATCCGTGATTGTCTTGGTGGCTTGCATTGCTCTGATACACCTAAATGATCTCTCTGCAGCCAATATAGTGGCCTCGTCTGCAGATTTCTTTAACTTCTGAATTTCTGCATCTTGAATTTCACCCTTTTGTTTTAAATTCTTAACCTGAGGATAAGAAATAGAAACAAACAATTCGTAGGAACATACAACTCAAAAGTATGATAATCATCTTTCTAAGGAAGAGGAATCCATACTTGGTTCTGCAACTTCGAAATTTCTTGAGTTAATATATCATTTGACTTCTTCAAGGAATCAATAACACCCCTCGAGAACACCGGAGTAGCAGCATGTGGAGGGCTTGTTCTTCTCGAGTATGGGGAAGCAGGTCTTGAGCTGGGCTGATATTGTGGCAAAGCCTGCTGAGGCTGTGATGATGACGTGATGACAGGCTTTAGAGCATATTGAAGAGCACTAAGTGAACTCGGGAAAGAAACATCCTTTAGCTGCACGAGAGACGGAACTTGGGATGCACGGACAATGGAGTAGTTATCAGACTTCAATCCAGACTTGATCTCGAGGTACTTAACTGGCTCCACAGTTGGGGAGAGCAGAACCCGTGAACTCTTCATCTCTAACCGAGGATTCATATCTAGCGAAGGGCGAAGAGTAGATGATGCTCTTCGGTTGACAGTTGCTGATGTGCCCATCTCCGCTGCCTTTTTAAGTTTGTTGTAGCAAGAGTCACATACTCGGTGAGGTTTCCCTGGTGTAGGAGCAAGAGCTGCTTTCATCGCCTTTTTCGAACTGCAAGCATGGCAATGCACCATTCCACAGTTATAACAGTTATGTCTTTTCCTAGTAAAACCAAAAGCCTGCCTGCAAGCAGTGCATACTGATTGATCAGCTCCGGACACCCACTTCTGGATGCATATACTCGTCGTGTAATTTGATCCACACGAGATGTTCCTGACATGCTTGTCCTTGAGTGCTTCGATCAATGTTGGAACATTACGATCATCAGTATCCCCATGTCCGAGTCTTCCATTGGCTCCTCGTCCCCAAGTAAATACGTCGCCTCTTAAAGTGAGGACAACAACATGATACGCGCCACATGAAATCTGTTCGACAAACTCCCCCACTAACCTATCCTGCACTAAAGAAGGAGCCTTTCCATCGGATTGCGGATTTCCCAGCTCACCATATGCGTTACTTCCCATAGTGAAGACGTGGCCGGATGTTGTGAGGGCAATGGTCATGTTATGCCCACATACTAACTGCTGGATGTTGTAATCAATTAGGGAGGATACACATGTTGGGAGAAGATAGGCATCCTTGTTTCCATGACCTAATCGATATTTATCACCGTCGCCCCAAGTGAATAACTTCCTAGACGAGATATTTGCTCCGGACTGGTTTGTAACTTCTATAATAGCAGCAGTATGCCATACGCCACACGAAACAGCAACAACTTTTAGTCCGCTCAACGAGTTGACCTCTTTTGGGTACGGAACGTTTTCACGATCGCCATGACCTAGAGCTCCAAATGTTCCATCTCCAAATGTAAACAATTTTCCTGAAGAAGTAGCCAGTGCTGAATGCCAGGTTCCACATGCAACTGATACAACTTGAAGGCCTTCTAAAACTCCACAAACTCTTTTCGGAATCCAGTGGCTAACGTCGTTTCCATGACCGAGAAGTCCAGCATTGTGGGTCCCATCACCCCAGCTGTATAAATCACCAGATGCAGAGATTGCACATGTATGAAACTCTCCACAAGCAATAAAATCAATATTTGTAACAGCCAAAAATTCTATTAGCCGAGGACGACTAAAGTCCTTCTCGATTCCATGACCCAACCTACCCCCAGATTCCTCGCCCCAAGTGAAGACCTCACCTTGCCTTGTGACAAGAGCAATATGCCGAACACCACAAGCAATTTGGTGCACGTCGAGTACTATATTTGTTTCTAATGGTTTCGGAGTCAGTACATCGACCTTTATCGGAACAGGTTTTCCAGTTACATCTGTTTCCCCTCCATCAGACCAAATCTCTCCCCAAAGATAAACATCTCCAAGTGATTCTATGTCATCTTGCCCAGAACCCTGACTTGAACAGCTAGGTGTACTCGACACACTAATTCGGAAACCATCTGCACAACTTGTCCTTTGCATATTTGCACATTCAGACGCCACATGTGAGCTCGAACTACTAAAGTTACTATCACGAGGATTAGAATCAGTAGACACTCTGCGAGAAACACTTGGCGTGCAGTCTAGTGCTCCGAATGAGCGGATATCGTGAGAGCCGTCACCGCTACCGTGTAACTGAAAACACACATGTGAATCAGAACAAATCATAGAGCATCATTAACCAAAATAATTTGGATAAAAGATTTTAGATCTATGAAAAAGCTATTATTAGTGTAGCCTCTTTTTTAAATTCATGGAAGTCCATATGTGTAAAGTGAACATAACAATGTCATCTGGAAAAAATGTGAAATTACTAGAGAATAAGAACTGCAATGAGTTTACATCATTAACTTCGCTTTTTGTACGTCTACTACGTGATTGGCCAGTTGATATTAAAGATTTCAGACCAGCAAGCCAGATTTCAGCCTCGACTTTGTCCTTGCAGATCTGTATAGGAGGGACAGAACTAGTGAGTTCTTCTCAATAAAACTGCCACTTCAGTAATAAAATAAAAGAACAGGAAGAAGAAGAAGAAGCCTGACCAGATCGAGAGATCTTTCTGCGTTATTATATATCAGTGAAAATGACAAGTACTCCTTCTCCGGACGCAAAAATCTTTTGAAAACAGGCTATACAAATACATGACAATGAAAAAACCAACATTTACAGTTAATCAAATTGTCCCTGGATTATTGATTTTCTTTAAGGTAGTGTAACATCATAAGCCAGAAGCATGTTACATAAATTATTTCTCCCTAATCCTCAAAAGTTGATAACTCACAGTTCTTTGTCCTTGAATAATTCGGGTAACAGAAGATAACGTCAGCAGCCTTTCTGATCCATGCGAGTACCAGATTAATGTTGTTTCATCCTGGTAACAGCAAAACAAAACCCCTATCTTATTAATCGTACTTTCAGGGAACAACTGTGGGCGAATGACATGCTTCATTGAGTATATACAAAACAAAGCAAATTTGATGGAACAACACTTAAACAGAGCAAACTAACTATTCCAGTAAGCTCAAAAAATTACTAGAGCAATTACAAACCTATTCTAAACTTGATGTCAAGAAATATTGAAAGGTGATGCATTTATCTAAAATTATCTATATTCTAGGGTAATCTATAAGAGATTCTAGGTAGAATCTAGAAATATTCTAGATAAGAAAAATTCTAGAATATTCAAATAAGATATTTATGTAGAATATAGAAATATTCAAGAATATTCTAGATCAGGGAAGTTGTAAGTAGAATCTAGATTAGTCTAAGTGATGGATAATTCTAGATGGAATGAGAATCTAGAGTGTTCCATCTACACCTATAAATTGGAGTTTTATAAAATTTGTAATGTAAGCTAATCAAGCTACAAGCAAATACATAACACTTGAGCAAATACATCTAAAGTCTTCGTTGCAGATACGAGCTCCATCCTAAAATTCATCTCTATATTCTATACCTTTATATATCCCACACACTCTACATTCACTAAATACTTACAATCTTCATCTACATCATTCACTAAAATCACTCACCACATCCAAAACTTCTATAATCACCTCCATTTTCTAACAAGAAACCACGTCGTTCAGCGAAATGTTGATTTTCGTCTAACTTTTGAGCAAAATATGGATGTTTCGCTCTAATACTTTTGTTTCCTAGTATCCAGATCAAATTTATGAAAACTAAAAGATAAAATGCAAGCACGGATCTCCAACTTATTGCAGCTATTGGAGGGGTTTGATTTTATTGTAATACAATAGACATAAATTTGATGGTGTCTTTTTTTTCTTTCAGAACATTATAAAAAAAAGATGGTAATTGTATGTAAATACCCGAACTTTTATCAAATTTGCATTTTAATTCATAATCAAAGATTCTCTTATTAAAATTCCCCAACTTAAAATTCTTCTCGATTTGCACCTTCAGTGCAAATAACCCCAAATCGCAGCTTAGTTGGTAACTCGGAAAACTTATGTGGCAATATTTTCGGGCAAAGCTAACGACGTCGTTTTATCAGTGTTAAATAAAAATAAAATGAATAAAAATGAATGTAAAAATAAAAGTCAAAAATTAACAAAATATTAAAATAATAAAAATAAAAGAGCTCTCTCTCTCTCATCATCCCGTCACTCTCTCTCGTCCTCCCTTCATCTCCTCATCGGACACCAAATTGAAGCAGAAAAAGATAGAAATTGGAAGCCTGAGAATCATAAATCTTTTCTTCTTCTAGTGAAAGATCAATTAGGTGGGAATTCTAAATCAGAAAGTTATTTTTCCCAAGTGAAATTTGCCTCATTTTGCAACTATTTCTCATCAGGTCTTCATCTCCTCACCGGACGCCGACATCTCCCCATCACAGCCTTGGCACCGTACTGTCACTATCCCTATCGCTTCTAATCTCAACCACCGATAATCACACTAATTTTCCGATCCCACGTTTTCTTTTAGAGTCCTAATTTTCATATTCCCAATTACTTCTCCAATTACATCATTAAGCAAGGGCAACACCTCAAAGCTAAAGATTACAATGAGGTGGACTCGTGCCGGAGCGGACGACGGCGAAGGAGAAGGCTTACCACGAATTGAGGCGGTGGGCATGGGAAAAGTTTGCGGCGAAGATAAGAGACTCGACGCGGAACGGTGTGAAGGTGTGGCTGGGGACGTTTGAGACGGCGGAGGCAGCAGCCATGGCCTACAATCACACGGTGTTCTTGATGTGGGGGCAGGTGGTGGTGCTCAACTTTCCGGTGGAGAGGGTGTGGGAGTCGCTAAGGAGATGAGGTGGTGCATGTTGGAGGAGGGGTGTTCGCCTGTGATGGCTTTGAAGAAGAAAGATTTGATGTGGCGGAGCAGGGTGACAATGGTGACAATGGGTTTTCGGGTCAGAAGGAGATAAATAGAATGGGAGAGGAGAAAGATGGGAGATGAAGTGTTTTTGTTTTTTAATTTTTTAATTTTTTTTTTGACCAAAATGACGTCGTTTTGGATCATTTTAATTGCCACGTACACTTTATTAATCCACATTATGCCATGTTAGTAGATTTTTGGCCGGAATAGCTCGTCGGGGTGCAAATCCAGAAAATTTTTTTAAGTTCGAAAATTTTACTATGAGAATTTTTTGTTCGAGACTAAAATACGAATTTGGTAAAAGTTCAGGCATTTACATGCAATTAACCCTAAAAAAAGTATCAATTTAAACAATATGGATTATGAGAGTGGAACGAACTCAAAGTCTTCAGCCACAAATTTTTCTGATTTAGATCCTTCATCATAAGACAATAATTCCTCTAGGATTTCCTCAAAACCGGTTAAAGATATTAACTTATTTGATAGCAAGACTCTCATACGGACTCATTTCCAGTCGCTCATAAAAAAGGACTAAATTTTTCGCGTTCTACTTTTACAGAATGCAGTGAAATTAGAGGAAGAATATTTTCTTATAGTAAGCCATATATAAAAATGAGCGCTGAAGCACCGGTGAACCGTAAATCAAGGTCAAGACAAAATTTTATGTGATGTCTTCTTGGCCGAATCAATTTAAAACACAAAAAAACTGAAAATGGAAGGAAAAACTTGGAAGAAATCAAGAAAAGTTTTAAAAAAATGAAAATAGTACACAACGAGGTACCATAAAGTGGGATTATTTTATTTTCTCCTTCAGCCTTGATAAAATTTTGCTGCCATTCCATTTCATATTTACATATACATGAGACAACGTCTCTTGTAGGATCCTTGAATACAATGTCTTCATTCCAGAATATAATTGATAAATATGAATAAAAATACTAGAATAGTACTGAGGTTGGAGAATTTATCGTAATATATAAGACAATTAAAAGTGAAAATTGCTTACCGGAGAAAGTCGGAATGCACAAAATTTAGGCTTCCCTTTTCTGCTATACTTGATTAGCTGTGTTCCCTTCTTCAACAAAATGAGTGCCTTCAAGGAAAAGCAAAAAATTAAATTAGGAGATAAACATCCAACAAAGACTAACACTTTGTATCAAGTAATGTCAGAAACAATGAACAAAGTCCCAATAGATACGACCAAGAAGGATGAGTTTCAAAAGTACTTTTGTTACCTAACACTAGTTCTATCATCTATGTTACAGTTGCTCGATTCTTGGAAAACATCTATTTCCACAAGTTGCATAATTTGCATTAGAATTTTGAGAAAAATGTGCTATCATCCTACCCATGACAGTTTAATTTCTTTATTCCTTTTCGAGTGGTTAGTCGCATAAAACTTAAATTTCTCTAGCAAAAGAATACCGGCTACACTCTCACTATTATACCCACACTGAATTTTATTGCAGTATCACGATTTTCAAGCATTTAGAACTTTTACTCTATAGAATGATTTCTGCAATGCATAGTCTCAAACATAGCTTAATCTGACAAATTGAATTTTTGCATATGAATATAATGTCTCAATTATATTCTAAGAAATAAAATGTGCACTAGTTCTGCAACATTCAAGATACTAGCAGCCCTTTAAAAACATGCAAAACCCAGTAAAAGGCATTTAATTACCTGAGAGAAACACAATCGGAATTTAGGAAATAATCATAAAACACATAAAACAAATGAAGTTAGCGTTTGAAGTTATTGTACCTGATCAATGTCGCGGTCAGGGTTGAAGCCAGCAGGATCTGCCATTCCATCTGAAACAAATCTTGCCTATTAACCATCCGTGTTGTCTTCATAGATGATGCCTATGCCAATGCACAATTCTTCTGAGGATAATCATGAAATCGATTCCTAGAAAAGAAAAAAGAAAAAATAATAAATTGTTCAAACTGAGTTTAAGAAATTTAGGAAATGTTAGGTTGAGATTTCGATTGAATGGCAGGTTCTACAGTGATATATCCAAGAAATTTAGTAGCGCCACACTGAGATTCACCAAGAGTCATGAGAAGAAATTAATAAAGAATTTTGAGAGAGTTCATGGCATTTGGAGAATTTTGCGAAATGGGTTTGGACAGTTTGGCGATCGATCATCAGACACACCAGAGAGAGAGAGAGAGAGAGAGGAGAGAGAGACACGAGTTCAGGAGAATGTTGGCAGTTGGGGGAAATTAAGATGCGAATTTGGCGCGCTTATTTGTTTTCTTAACGACCTAGTAAACTCATTTAAATCACCCCTTAATCGACAATTAACCGCTATAGTGGCCAGGTTGATTGGCTTTTATAATATGAGATGGTCTATAATGCGGTGGATCGCACTCTATAATATTGATGTCCACTCTATTTAGTAAGAGCTACTCTCTGGTGCAACAGCGTGTGGTGCGTGCGCGCGCGTGCAGTGCATGCCGCGCGGCGCGCATTGTGCACACGCTTATTTATTTATTATTATTTTTTTTGGCAATAAACTTATATGTACATCGCCATATATTCATATGCACTTCACTTTATGTTGATATACACACTGAAAGCTTTTGTCCAGTTTTTTGTTTTTTTTTTTTGTCTTCAATAAGCCGATATACACTATATTTTATGTTGATATGCACACCGAAGAGTATTAATATGCACTAACTTTTTCCAAATTTTTTTCAGTTTTTTTTATTTACAGTCTTTTTTTTCCATTTCTTGAGTATTGATGCGAAGTAGAATGGATTTGGATGTCGGGAAAGTACCGAGGGTAGATTTTTAAGTCAAGAGTAATAGATTTTTTAAGAGGGATGTTTATACCGTAAAATCTTTTCTTTCGGGAATTTTTACCCGATAAAAACCTACACCAAATACACCTAAATATAATTAGAACTCCCTCTCTCTTTCTCTCTTGCCCATGTTGGCATATATACAAGAAACAACATATATAATTTCCATTCTCACTCTCATTTTCTACTCTCCTAAATTCCCTACTCTCACACCAAGAGGTGAGCGGCACTCTCTCCATTGATAAGTTGTGAAGAGTTTAACCATAAATAATCTCTCTTATCCCTTATAATTTCCCTACTCCACACGGCTCTCTCATCTCTCAACATATACATCACCTCCATAGTTCCCCAATCTCATTTTTACTCTCACCATCACATGCACACACATCCTTACCTCTCTCCCTCTATTGGTTACACCCCTTCTTTTCCTTCATACTGTAAAAAAAATAGCAACAGCTCTTAGCCTCTATTTTCATCGATCAAAGCTTAAGGAAGGAGCTAGAGTCGCGTGGAATAGAGTCTTCAACTGACGAGCAAGAAAGGGAGTAAGGTTTCCACCTAAATCACTATGATTTCCATGCCTTTTTCTCCATGCAATCTTTGAAATTTTCTGCACTATTTTCATGAAATATTTAGTCTAGATTTTCAAGGTTTCATTTTATGATCAATCATGTTCTCCATGCACTAGAAAAGAAGGAAGAAAATTAAATCTATGCTTATATATACATATGTATACCGTAGGTTAGTTTAGTAGTAGGGTTTCATGCCTTTTAAATTTTTATCTTGTTATTATGAATATATATGTGTTCTAAAGATGTTAGCATGATAAAATAAAGAAGAAAAATCCATGAAGGGGAAATATTTGTGGGAACCGAAAATGAAGAAGAAATTAGGGGTTTTGCATACTTTAGTTCTTTGATGATCTTATTGATGTAGATGATGTTATTAGAGCATGACTATATATTTTAAATGAAGAAATGAGCTTGTTAATGGAAAAAGGTATACTTGAGGAAGATGATGAATAGTGAAAATTGAAATTGTGAAATATAACACTTATGCTTAAATTGAAGATGGAAATTCATAATTCAAGTATGATGAAGTATGAAAACATGACCGAAAGTTAAGATCTAAAAATATAAAATTATAACTCTTATGTTATAATAAATCAATTGATGGATTAGAAATGAAATTAAAGATATATTAAGAGTGAATTTATCATCAATCAAAAGAAATAAACTTCTATGTATAATAAGTGAGAAATTCAAAGCATAAGAAGAAAGGAAATTGGAAAATTTTTATTCCTATAGTTATATGATTTAATTGAAGTTATAAAAGTTAAATTGGAAGTGAAATAAACCTAAGTTATGAAGGAATTAAAGAAATAATCTCCCTTGCATAAGAAGTAGAAAAATTCGAACCATATCAAGCACAAGAAATTATGTTTTTAAAATTCTTAAGTCCAAATGTATGAATTAAGTCAAGAATAATGAAATTCAAATTAATTAGAATAAGATGAGAAATTAAAATCAAGAAGTAGTTGAATAATGAAATTAAATTTATCCTAAAATAATGAAATTATGATTTGTTGGAATATAATGATGTATCCAAATGAAAGAAATAAAAATCTATGAAGAAAATCCTAAATAAATTGATAGAATTAGGGTTCAATAGTGACTTTTTATTTCCATGGTTAAAAGATGAAATTGATAAAGGAATTATGCAAATTAGAATTATTATAAGCATAATAAGACTTGAAATTCATAAAATTGAGCAAGAATTTATATATTTATAAAAAAAAATTCAAAAGTCTCAAGAACAAGAATTAGGAACTTTTGATTTTAAGAGGAATTGGATAAATTGATGTTATAAGAGTTCAATTGGAGTAATTTTAAGTATACTAGCAATTGAAAATATTGAAAAAGACTAAGTATGAATAAAATAAAGTAGTGCAGAAAATTAAAATGGAAAATTGATAAATTTTGGCTAAGTAAAAGATATAAAAATGATGTTACCAACATGAAATTAAGATCAAAACAAGTATGATAGCCACTTCAATCACTCAATTTGGAATTCGTACGACGAAGTTATGAAAAAAATCAACAAAACGTAACAAAAAGTTGACTAACGATAAATTAAGTGAAATTAAGCAAATTAAAGAATTAAAAGAGTTTAATTACTTAATGGAAGTATGTTAGAGTTTGAATCGAGCAAAAACGAGCCCTTAATAATAAAATAGGTGAATACCAAAAAATAATAAGTATAAATAGTATTTTCTCGATTCTTGAGTCCAAAAATATAATTGAGTGAAAAATCGTTTAATTGAAACTAGTTTTTGTAAGATATAAAAATTTGAGAATATTCCGAGCAAATATATATATATATATATCTTGAAAAACGTGTCGAGCTTCGACTTGATAAAATTAGTATGAAGTCTCGAAATCTAAAATAAAATTCATATTTAGATTTCTTGAATTTTTCTAAGTGAAATGAAGTTAATTTCATAAGAAAATGAGAACCTAAAGTTCGAGTTAAAAAGTCGAGCAAAATAGTAATAGTATATAAATATTGATTATTTATATAAGCATGTATGTGTAGTTGATGTCTTTGAAAAATGTTGTGTGAATAAATGAGAATAAAATTCGAGAATTTTTATAAGTAAATCAACTAAAGAAGTTGAGAAATCGATTTTCATTAAGTAATAAGTCGTTAATTTCTAATAAGTATTCGAAATTAGATTATATTCTTAACCTAGGAAATTTGAGAGTTTCAACCGTCGATTAAAATTTGGGTAGAAAATAGGAATCGAGCAGTTAAATAGAGTAATCAAGAGATTTGAGCCTGAGTCAAGTAGAAGTCTTAGGAAAGCGATAAGTTTCGTTGTTTTTGAACTCGTCCTCATTAAATATTATTTTGAAAGGTACGAGTGAAGACGAGAGGTAGAATCAGCGAAATAAAAGAGATAGATTGAATTACGCCACTTCCAGGTGGGCTTTCTGAACTAAAACTAAACGATGAATGCACAATTTGTTTATTATATGTGCTTCTTACTAAAATTGATTGACTTGCCAATGTTTTAATGTTTTTGGTATGCAATCATCTACTTGATATTATGTGAATGAGTCTTGTGGACGCACGGGATAAAGTCCTGTTCAAGACGGGACAATGCATGCATTAGATTAGGTGATCGTGATTCTTGTTATAGCTTAGCCGGTCGTTAAGTAAATGTGAGCCTTGCTTCGGTTGGGCCGGTTATGTAAAGCTGTGAGCTCTGCTATGATTGGGTGGGTCACGGTGCTCGAAGAGGAGGCTTACTTCTCGACACCACGGAAAGACAAAACGCGTAGATGGATTCGTACTTAAGAAAAATGACTGCAGTCAATTTTGAAAAAGAAACGAAAATGTTTTTGAGCTGACACAAGCTACCGTTTTCAAATTAAATTATTACTAACGCTTGTGATGCAACTAAGTAGGCAAGTTCAATTATATAGCTCTAAGAGCAAGTTTTTAAAATTATTTTGGCATGTGTCCATTGAGTACGTTGTACTCACGCCCTGCATGTTATTTCTAAAACGTGCAGGTTAGCTTGGATGAGGAGGTTGCGGTGTGCTTGGGCGGCTCGTTCGTTAAAATAAATCCATTTTGGAAGTTGAGCTTGAGGTTATGGGTCATCATACATATAGTTGTTCAACTAAAATTAATCCTAAGTTGCACGCAAATTAACATGATCGTTATAGATTAATTAAGTTAAACCCGAATATCGTATCTCTCGAGGAAAGCTTAGCAGGGTGATTATTGTATTGCAAAAAGACAAAGAAAAGGAAATGAAAGCAGTAAAGAATAATTGGGTTTGTTGTCTAATTCCAAGAAATTTAAAGACAGATTAAATTAGACAAAATTATAAACCCTAATTCTAAGAACATAATAAATCATAGACATAATTTAAAAATAAAATAAAGAACTCACAATAATTAAAACTGAATCCGTGGTGGAAGTCTGTCGCAAATCCGTACGAATAACTAATCTTTAAAAGTAATAATAAACTAAGAACAACCTAAAAGTGTTTTGGGTGCTCAAAAACTGAAAAATCGCGTCAAAAGTGGAAGAAGGACAAAAATGAATTCAATCAATCATATTTGTAGAAGGTTTCACGCTGCCAAAGGGTCAAGCGATCGCTTAGGGTCCAAGCGATTGCTTGGCCCTGTTCTCTGTCCAGGTCGCCTTCTCTCAAGCGATCGCTTGGTGGTCGAGCGATCGCTTGATAAGTTTCTGCCTTGCGCGCTCTCTTTGTTTCGACCATATCTCTCTCACTCGAACTTCGATTTGCACACAGTTTTTGCCTACGAACCTGTATCGAGACGTACTTCAATCCTATAAAGTTCAAACACCTCAAATATTAGTCACATCATTTCTCATTTTCGTCCATCTTTCGTCTATTCTCACACAATTCTTACAAAACCAACATGTTAGTGAGATTAACTAGAACCAATGAATTTAACAATAAATTCTGACAAAATAATGATGAGAAAGATCACTTGACATGTATTGCCCCGTAAATTCCTTACGTTGTTAAAATTTTAAAGTTAATTAAATAAATGGCTTTGCACGCCTAAGTTTACGATTTTGAATTCTAAGACTAACGGTCGAATCCGTTTCTGAAAATAAATTACGGAAGTCAGCTAGCCGACTACTGTATTTAGGGTTAGCGCGTACGAAAAGTTTTTAGTTCGTGAACTCAGAACGGAAAACTGTCTGATTTTTACATTCACGAAATCGCGATACGAACTCGCTCGAGAAAGTTTGTTTTTATGATTTTCCGGACAAAACTCGGACTGTGTCGACCCGAGTTTTTGTCAAAATAAATTTTGTAAATTTATTTTCCGATTAAGTTTCGTATGTTAAAAATTTTAGGTCGAATCGGATCGCGACGATTTTGTGCCGAGCGACGTTTTTCGTCGAACGTTTTCCGTAACGTCGGACCGCGCCGAAAAAGCGCGTATTCTTTTTCCCTTCCCTCACCCAACCGACATCACCCCTCACTTTACTTGATATTTTGTGTTTTATAATGTTTAAGTGAGGACACCTTAGCTAGAACTATTCACACTTTACACCTTGCAACCTTATAACATTGTTAATTCAAAATCAACACACCTCTCTTTCCCTCCCAACACAAATTTCGGCAGCCCCATATCCTCCATCTCCATTTTCATTTCTTCCATCTCCATTGAAGAGAGCATCAAGAACATCAAGAAGAAACACACAAGTCCTCATCCTTCCATTCAAACTTCATTCTTCCTTTGTTAATTAGCAAGGTAATTCTCCCCTCTTAACTTCTATCCATCCATCTTTCTCTTCTTCTCATTTCTTCTTTTGGATCGAAAATTAGAATTATGGATTAGATGAATTGACCTTGATTTAATGAAATTGGATATGCTAGATAGGTTAATTAGGGTTTAAAATTGATCAAAATTTAAGAACCCTAACTCTTGATCAATACCGAAAATTAGGGTAAAATAGTAGAATTTTTGGATTTCTTCAATTGATGATAGATTCATGCCTAAGAGTTGTTTAATTAGTGATTAGAAAAAAGAGGAATCGAAAGCCCCATGTTTTTGTGAAATTCAATTAGGTTTTGAGTAATGAAATTGGGGATTTATGCATGATAGTATGTAATTGGATTGCAATTGATTAATAGTTGTTATAATAGGTTGATTAATGAATAAATGGTGTTAATTGGAGAAGAAAATCACCCTCTTATCCATAGTATGAAAACCGAAATTATAGTAAGAATTAGGGGTTTTCATGTGTTGATGTTAGTTGATGAATTGTTGATGGAATATAGTTGCAATTGATGTTAATTGATTATAGAATTAAATTGAGAATTTTCTAAAACTATTTTATGTAATGTAAGAGACGAAGAACACGTTATAACTTGAAATATAATGATGTTATGAAATAATTTTATGCATAGAAGTGATTCTCATTAGATGTGGATTGATGTCGTAAAATTTGAACGGAATCCGACAACTTTGAAAATCGCGTAAGAGACGAACAATTAGTCGTAACTAATAACCAAGAAGTCGAATGTGAATTCTAATTTGATATTATTGTCTATGATGGACTTGGGAACAACTTTGTAGTTGACGTCATAAGCTTTCGAGCTATTATAATATGAGCTATAGTTATAGTCGAGAACTAGAACGTGTTTTGAATAACTTGTTGGTTTAGTAATTGTTAGTTGAAAGCCGACGTTTAGAACGTCATGCTATTGGACGAGTTTTGAGAAGGAGTTCGTCACGTACGGGAGTACGTGATGACTGCCTTGAGGGTCCAGTTTCTAAGGAAATCAAATACGAGAGCTTAGAACGAACCTAAGACGTTATACGTCGAATCTATCGAGCAACTAGGGTTTTCGCGGCAGTTTTGCGACCCTCGCCGGAAACTGTAATAACTTTTAGCTCGTTTATCGGATTTGTGATCCGTAAATTGGAGCGTAAACTAGACATCCCAAACTTTCAAATGGTATAGGGATCATCCCCTGTTTCCAAATCCTCTGTTCTGAACAGCCTCCAGAGTTACTGGATTGCGCAGTGAAATTTCAGTTTCAATTCTCCTAAGTTGTATCATTCACAACTTAGTTTCTTTCGATCGTTTAAGCCGTAATAGCTAACGAATATCTCCCTACTGACCCTAGAGTCAAGTACAGGACCTTGAGTGATGAAAACCAGTCGAGATCTTATCTCTTATCCTTTCAAATAAAGAAGTAGTAAGTGAGAATTTTCATAAGTCGTTTAAAGAACTAAAACGTAAATCGCCTAAGTTGATTCTTTCCAACTTAGTTCCTTATAATCTTTTAAGTCGTATTAAGTTATCGACTACCCTCTCTACTGACCTAAGAGTCGAGTATGAGACCTTTTGAGTTCTAAACGGGACTTGAACGAGTCTCGTTTCCGTTTAAGTAAAATGAATCTAGTAAGCGTGCAAATGCCTAAAGAATGAAACGACTAAAACTTATTTCGATTCTCTTTGATCGATTATCTTTTACGACCCGTTTTTAAGTATTTTTATTTTACGATGAAGAAGGAAGCCAACTGTAGAGAAAGGACGGAAGATCCGAAGTTGGAAGCTTTTGCTTTTAGTTCTGTATATCGAGGTGGGCTTTTATATACAAAATAAAACGAGCAATGCTCGGAAAATCTTTCTTTATCGCTTTGATATCTGTGTTTTCAAAGTGATATTATGGCATGAACTATTTTATGTTTTATGTGAGTTCTCTTGTACCTATCTGAGTCAACATTTTCCAGATTTAGAGTTAATCTAACTAGGTTAACTAACGATCGGCTCTGAGTTAGCTGCTAAGTGCTTTCCAGAGTTAGTGCACTTTGTAACCTGTGGTGTATGTGATATCCTGTTGAGGGGTACCAGCCACGGTGAATGAGAATTGGTCAAGATTGAACATAGCATACCTGAAAATACTCGGCCGAGTAAATTGTGAAAATCAGTCAGAAAATGTTTAGTAGACACGGGCCCCTTTTCAATAAAACCCCGATGTGCTACAATTATGAAATGCCATATTTATCTATACTTATGATTATTGATTTCGGCATCGTGCCCACTAAGTACGTTTGTACTTAGCCCTGCATTGTTTTCTAAATGTGCAGGTTGAAGCGATGGTGAGCGGCGACGGTTGATGTTGAGTTGAAAGATAGGATGCTTTAGTTAGAACTCTTCCGCTGCAGAACTCTCAGTCTTTCTTTTGATATGTACCTTTTGAACAATACACTGTAGTTTAAGTCTGTAATTATGAACTTAGCTTCTACCGTGTACTTTTGTCGAGTAATCCGTAGTGATTAACTCTTTCTTTTATATTCAAGTTTTGTTCATGGTTTGTTTGATGTCTTTTATATATGTTTAGTCAGTTAGCCCCCTTCTTCCCCGCTTCTTTAATCCAACCCCAGTCGCACCCTGGCTTCTGCCGTCCCTCAGGATTTGGGGCTGTGACATGACACATAAATATACATCAAAATGAAGCACAAAATGAGGTGAAACAATAGCCTTGGGATTTAATGTCGTTTGTTTAAGTTCCGCTGCAACACCGTTATTCTGATAAGTTTAATTGCATGCTCGAATTCTTGACACTATGAGTCGTGTGCTTGAGCAAATCTTAAATCCTTTCTGGATTCCGTATTCAAACGTTGATAGAGTCTTCTAATATCACAGCCCGAAATCCGGTGTGTAGGAACGACCAGACTCCATTGGAGTGTGAAGGTGAAACCATCAACTAACAAACCACTTTTGTCTCAACTCAACTTTAAACCCTAACCCGAATAACTTAAAAGTGTGAAACCAACAAATAAAACTCGACTCAACAAGGAATCGATCAAAGAAAAATAAGGTTTCAACATGACATGAATATAAACAGACCTTCATCACATAGCTCAACGATGCACGAGCTTAATAATTTACGAAGTTTCTCAAAAATAGGGTTAAGTGTAATGACATCATATCGTTCAGAAGTAGGGTTTTCAAATGAAATTCAAAGCATTGTTTTGAGCATATGGCTCATTGTTATCAAAGTTTTCAAAAAAATAACATATCAAAGGATTGTTAAACAGCGGAGACATCACTTGCTCACAACAATTACATGTATGAAGGCATGTAACTGTCGACTCAACTTCCAAAAGGTTAACACGCCACCAAGACCATCCAAACCATCCTCATCCGTAGCTAACCTGCACGTTTAGAAATACATGCAGGGCTGAGTACTTCGTACTCAGTGAACACATTGCCAAAAACAATTTTAAAAGCTTGCTCTTAGAGTTATATAATTGAACTTGCCTTGCCACTGCATCATAAGTGTTAGCATACTTGAAATCATTTTACTTGTGAATGCATAAAATCATTTTCCCTTTAAAGATGTGTGCACACAATTTTATATATAAGGTATGAATCATCTACCACTTCAACATTGTGTCGAGAAGTAGGCCTCCTTCTCAAACACTGTGACTGGCTAAACCGAAGTAAAGCTCACAGTCACTCTCATCAATTAATTAACCACACGTGGGTTCCTGCTTTACACAGGATAATATAACTCATGTAGATGATAAACACATGTCAAAACTCAAATAAATGGCAAGTCAATTAATTTGAAAAGCTCACATAATATTAATCAATAAGTAATAGCATTCATCGGAGTTTTAGTTCAGAAAAGCCCACCTCGAATCTGGTCTTTTGAAGTCGGGTTGCTTACTTTTCGCTTTTTCCGATTATTTCGCAGTCCCGCTCGGCCCTTCAATAACGACATCGATTAAACTTGAGGTTATCAACTCGAAAATGTATAATAGACTTAGGGCTCGGCTGATGGACTTCTACTTGAGTCTGGTTTTTCTTAACTTATCTAAACTTTTCTACGTCGATAACTTTCTCGTTTTCTCGTTCTCAAATCATCGTCTTTACTCGATTTCTAACTACTTCTCGAATTCTGATTCTCGTTTCTTATATCTTAATCTTCACATAAATCGATAAGATACTACTTAACTCATCTTAAACTTCCCATAATTTCAATTTATATGAACTCAGTAAACCATATCATCAAATCTCAACTATTTTCATCATATATAAATCATATGCAATTAAGCACTTATTTCAATAATCGAATACTCACATCAGAGATCAAACATTCACATTTTAATCACGTATTCACATCAATACTCAAACATCATCATCATACTCAAGCATCAATATCAACATCTCAAACACTTATATTAAATAAGTAATTATTTTACTAGAAAGGTTAATCATACTTAATCGTTTAATCATACTCAAACATCGAAGTTTATATGAACAACTCACATCTTAACATAATCACACAATCAAATGTTAAACTTCCATAACTATCTTATATCTTAGACATAATCACTTAATAACTTATACTTAATCATATTTTCATCATAATGAATTATTATTTGGCTTTTAGTTTTTAAAACTCACAACTCCGACTTTTTAATGAAAATTATTTCGTTAAACCCATATAATAATAATAATCATTTTTGAATTTAAATAATCAAACTTATATTTCATATTTCTTGACTCAAAAATACGTCACTATTTTTCCTCAAAATACGTATTCATATACGTCATCATTTTCTTCAAAATACGTACTCAAAACATGTACTCATATACGTATTTAATACTCGACTAAATACTTAAAATAAAATAATCTTTATTTTATTTTATTTTTATTTAAAACTCAATTTTCGTTTTATTTAATAAAAACTCGGCTTTTCTCGTAAAAACTTTACTGCTCGATAACTTCTACATCTTAACTCCTTTTTAAGCGATTCAAAAAGCAAACTTGCTTAATTCTACTCAATTATCATCATGGAATCACTTAACACATCATATGACATCAATTACTCATCATAAAAATATTTTTAACTCTTAAAAATATTATTTTTTTCTCATATAATATAGTTATTTTCTCGTTTTTCAACTTCTACTACTTTTCTTACTCGATTAATATTCCGTCACATCAATTAAGCACTCAAAGTGCACTTTAAGAACATAAACAATCATCTTATAACTCACATCATTCAAACATTTTCATTTGTAACGAAAATATTCCATTTAAATCAAATATTCTATTATTGTTATTACTTCTTTAATAATAATTCTTTTAACTTCTCGTTTGAAATAAAGAACTCAAATATAAACATCTTATCTCTTAATCTCATACTTATGCCTTCTATTTCATATTACCTTATAGAAATTTCATTTTCTCTTATCTATTTTTCTTTTTATCCTCAAATATTAATATCATTATTAATATTATTTTTCTTTCAACACTAACATCCAATTTCACATCATATTTTCATTTGTCATCATTCCAACATCATCATCAATCAAAGAAATATTTTTCTTTATACTTATACTTTTATTGGCTTCTTTTTCTCATTATTCCCTTTTATTATATATATATATATATATATCTCAAAATTCATAGAAAATTTGTAAGACTTTATTTTCTACTCAATTCATTCAAATTAAACTTAATATCTCATTTATTCCTCAATTTCATTTTTATTTAATGAAATTCCTCATTATATATATATATATATATATATATATATATATATAGCTATTTTTCTAAGTAATTTAAAACATCTTCAAATCTTCAAGTTTTTCTTATGAATATGAAGAACACATCTTCAAAAATTCATTTTAACATCAAGAACATCACATCTTATTTTTAAACCTATTTTCTTTATTTTTCTCCAAATTTACTCATTTAAATTCCATAAAAATACTAAAAATCATATTTCTCAATTTTCATGCTCAAAATTTACTCATAAATTTTCTAACACATATTAACATCATGATGATCATCATTATCCTCATATTTCATCAAAAATCATCATAAATCATTTTTTCTCATAATATCATAAAATTCGAATTTTTCAATATAAATCACAAAATTCATAATTCATCTTAAAAACACCTCTAGATCATATTCTCATATACCATCATGCTCATAAACATCATATATCTCATAAAATTCATAAATCATAATTTATCCATATTTTCTCTATTTTTCACCAATTAAATTCAATAAATTCACCAAAAATTATCATCAACACATATATGCACATAAATCACATGAAAAATCATAATAAGCACATATCATCATCATATCATCAAATAAGCATCAAAACTCATTAAGAACTTATTTTTCCTAATTTTCTCATTTTAATCGATTTAGGACTTTTAACCTATCTTAGGTTCTTTCATCTTTTTAATTCCTAAATCATGTTTTAAAACTCATATTGATCATCATCTCATCATCAAAACCCTAAGGTTTGCCTATGCATAAAGTAAACATGCATCTTTCTCTTCTTTTCTTGGTTTAGAGATACATATATACATCTTATGAATAAATGGAATTATACTTAAATAAATAACTTAAGCTTCTCTTTGGCTTGGATTTTGGCTTGCTTGGAGGATGAAAGATGATGGATTTATAGCTCCTTTCCTTGCATGAAACAATATACAAGGGAATCTCAAAAATAAGGAATAAACCCTTATTTCTTCTTCCAAAGAAATTGATGGAAGCATAGTTTGATCTAAGCTTGTTTCAAGCTTGGAAATAGAATGAAATGGATGGAAACTTACTCCTTAGATGATCTTGAATACAAGGAAGATGATCACATCAAAGAATCTTCAAGCATGTAGCATGATTTAATCAAGAACTAGGGTTGTGCATGAAGCTAAAAAACTGTGTAGATTTTTGATGCTACTGTCCCGTGGAAAGATCACGTTTGCAGCTAGCTTTTCTTCATGTTTATAGCTTTGGGAGATTATGAATAGATAGTAGATGGTGTCTAGTATGTTAGGGTAAATTTTGGAATGATTTGGAGGTGTTTATCATAGGGAATAAGGTGAATGTTTGCAGCTTGGCTGCTGCTACCTCTTTCTCGGCAGAAAGAGAGTTTTTGAGAGAGAGAGGGAGTTTGATTGCTTTGGTTGCTTTGTTTGGAAGAGAGATGTGAAGTGATAGATAGATGGATGGAGTGTAAGATAAGAATACACATGTGGATGCATTTAACATGTGAGAATCTTGCAAGATTTAGCAAGATTAGAGAGAGAAGTGAGAGAATCGAATGAGAGATTTGAGAGAGAAGTAGAGTACCTCTCTTGGATGAATGAGAGGGAGAGTGGTGCTCACTCTCTCCTTAGTGAGAGTGGTGAAGGATATTGGATTCTATTTTAGATAGGTATGAGATTTTTATCTGTTAATTATACCCGGAAATAGAAGTTTTCCGGTAGAAAATATCCTCGTCATTTTATTTTATTCCCTCAATCCTTTAATAATCTTTCTCGTCTCTTTCTAGTCGTCTAAATTTTCTCTAACTCATCTTATATCTCTCAAAATAATTTAAGGAATTCAATGATCTAATTTTTATTTCAAGATTCATCCTAACGAATAAGTTCGTAAAAACTGCTCGATTAAATGAGTCGTCAAACAATTTATTTTTAAACTTCACTCAAATGATCTCCGAAAATTCTCCAACTTATCTCAAAGGTCTTAAAATAAATTTTAGATTCCAATGAAACTAATTAGACTAAATTCGGAGTCAGTCGATAAAAATTCTCAGAAAATTCTGAAATTCCTACTCAAGCTTAAACTCATATTAATAAGCTTAATCAATTCATCACATGCTCAATTCGAATAATCAAAATGAGAAAAATCACATTAGAGCACATAAAACATTTTCGTCATTTCACAGAAAAATTTTATTTTCGCGAAAAATTTTTAGTGCTCAAAACTCATCATATAGGCATATTAATCAAGTTAATACGCACATAAGAACTTAGAAAAATTTGGGGTATTACATCCTCACCCTCTTAAAAAAAAAATTCGTCCCAAAATTTGCTAATCTTTAGAGAATAGCTCGGGATACTTTGCTCTCATCTTTTTCTCAGTTTCCCACATAGCTTCTTCAAGATCATGGTGTTGCCATTTGATCTTAATGAGGGGAATCGATTTTGTTCTAAGCTGCTGAATCTTACGATCTAGAATTCGCTCGGGTTTCTCCTCGTAACTTAAATCTGGCTTTAAAGCTACGTCTTCTTACCGGATCACATGCTTTGGATCAAAAATATACTTACGCAATTGCGATACATGAAACACGTTATGCGAGTTCCTAAAACTGGGAGGCAAAGCTAATCTATACGAGACGGCGCCAATCCTTTCTAGAATTTCGAACGGTCCTATAAAATGCGGCTTTAGCTTTCCTCGCACACCGAAGCGATGTATCCCTCTTGACAGGGACACTTTTAGAAAACTTTGCTTCATACTTCAAACTCTAACTCGGTCCTACGATTATCGGCATACGACTTCTGCCGATTTTGAGCTTCCTTAATCTTCTCACGAATCTGACGAACAAATTCTATCATCTCTCCTATAGCTTCTAGCCCTATGACTATGTCCCAGTAGAGCGGAGATCTACATTTCTTTCCATAAAGAGCTTCGTAAGGGGCCATTCCTATCGTATTCTGATAACTGTTGTTGTAGGCAAATTCGACAAGAGGTAAAATTTTCTCCCAATTGTCTCCTTTGTCTAATAACACGGTTCTCAACATATCCTTAAGAATTTGAATCATTCTTTCCGATTGACCATCGGTTTGAGGATGATAGGCGGTACTGAACTGAAGTTGCGTTCCCAATTCTTTCTGGAAACTTTCCCAAAAACGGGCGGTAAACTTCGAATCTCGATCGGAAGTGATCGTCTTTGGTACACCATGCAAGCATACGATTTCCTTAACATAGATCTGTTCCAACTTGTCAGATCCATAGGTGTGTGGAATAGGTATAAAATGAGCAGTCTTTGTTAATCTATCCACAACTACCCATATAGATGTATTGCCTTTTCTCGTCCTTGGCAAACCCGTAATAAAATCTATAGTGACATCGTCCCATTTCCACTCAGGAATTGGTAACGGCTGCAAAGATCCAAAAGGTCTTTGATGTAAGGACTTCACTTGCTGACAAGCTAAGCATCTCTCGACGAATACGGCCACATCTTTCTTCATTCCTTCCCACCAGAATTGTTGCTTTAAATCCTGGCACATATTTGTACTACCGGGGTGAGCGGTATAAGGGGTCTCATGAGCTTCACTCATTATCTCGTTTCTTAACTTCTCATCACTTGGCACGCAAATTCTTTCTTGATACAACAAAGCATTGTCACTCGACTCCTTGAAATTCTCAGCTTCTCCTTTTCTAACCTTCTCACTTCTTCCAATTTCTTATCTTTTCTTTGGCCCTCTATGATACTTGATCTTAAATCTGGTATCACTACTAATGAAGCAATCAATTGTTCTACCGTTGAGGGAGGCTGAACTACTTGGATTCTCAATCTTCCAAATTCCTCAATCAACTTTTCTTCATCTGAAGAAAACTTAACTCCAGTCTTTCGGAGTTCTTCATTTTTTCCTCCCTACTTAACGCATCAGCTACTACGTTCGCTTTTCCGGGATGATAGGAAATTATGCAATCGTAGTCTTTCACTAGCTCAAGCCCTCGTCTTTGTCTCATGTTCAACTCCTTCTGCTTGAAGAAATATTTCAGACTCTTATGATCTGAAAAGATTTCACACTTGACACTATAAAGATAGTGTCTCCAAATCTTCAGAGCATGTACGACGGCTGCTAACTCAAGATCTTGCTGTAATACCCCGAACTTTTCTAAGTTTCTAAGTGCGTATTAATTAAATTAATATGCTTATACGATGAGTTTTGAGTGCTAAAATTTTTCGCGAAAATAAATTTTTCTGTGAAATAACGAAAATGCCCTTATGTGCACTAATGTGATTTTTCTCGTTTCGATTATTCGAATCGAGTATGTGATGAATTGTTTGAGTTTACTTATATGAGATCGAGCTTGAGTATGAATTTCAGAATTTTCTGAAAACTTTGAAATTTAGATGAATAGTAACGTAAATCGAGAAAATACTATTCATCAACCGACTCAGAATTTAGTCTAATTAGTTTCATTGGAAACTAGAATTTATTTTAAGACTTTTGAGATAATTCGGAGAATTTTTCGAGCTCATTAGAATAAGCTTTAAAAAAAATTGCTTAACGACTCGTTTAGTCGAGTCATTTTTAATAAATTATTTATTAGATGGAATCTAGATATAAAAATGATATCATTGGATTCTTAAAATTATTTTAAGAGATATGAGACGAATTAGAGAGAATTTAGACCACTAGAAAGAGACGAGAAGGATTTTAAATAAATCGAGGGATTAAAAGTGAGAAGACGGGGATAATTTCTACCGGAAAATTTATTTACCGGGTATATTTAGCAGTAATAAGTTGCAATCTTATCCTCAATCTTATCCCTAACTCTCTATCTCAACTTGCCACCTATGAGATTCTCTCTCTCACTCCATATCTCACTCTCGATTCTCTCCTCTCTCTCATATCTTACCATATCTTATTATGTAAGAGATGCATCCTCCATTGTTAATCTTATCTCTTAGAACTCTTTCACCACAAGCAACAACTCCATCTCTCTCACTCACGGTTTTTCTCTCTCTCTACTGAAGAAAAACTGCAGCAGCAACAAGTTGCAATTCTCACCCTTGTTCTTCATGATAAACACCTCTAAATCATCCTAAACTTCACCCTAATATATTAGACATCATCTACTATCTATCCATCATCATCTAAAGCCCTAAAAACGAAGAAAAACCAGCTGCAAGAGGCCTGGAATTCTTCAAACAGCAGCAGCAAAACTGTACAGTTTCGAACTCCATGCATACCTCTTTTCTTGGTGAATTCATGTCTTATGCTTGAGGATTCTATGATGTATCACATCTCCTTCAAATCTTAGATCATCTAAAGAGTAAGACTTCAACTTATTCTTTCATTTTTTAGCTTGAAACAAGCTTAGATCATCACTTCATTTCCTTCGATTTTTATGGAGAAGAAATAAGGGTTTGTTCCTTATTTTGATCTTGATTCCCTTGTATCTTATTTCATGCAAGGAAAGGAGCTTGAATCCATCATCTTCTATCCTCCAAGCCTCCAAAAATCCAAGCCAAGAAGAAGCTAAAAGTATTTTATTTTAAATATGAATTTCATTCATTCATATTATGTATATATGTAATCTAAACCAAGAAAGAAAGGGAAGCATGCATGTTTAATTTATACTTAGGCAAACCTTAGGGATGTGATGATGAGATGATGATCAAACTAAAGATTAAAACATGATACAGGGTTTAAAATGAAGAAAATCGTGAGATAGGTTTATAGCCTAAAAAAAATCGGCTAAGTGGAAAAAAAAATAGGGAAAATGATTTCTTGATGAGTTTTGGTGTTTATTTCGTGATTTGATGATCATATATGCTTAATGCTATTTTTTATGTGATTTATATGCATATACATATTTATGTGAATTTTTGGTGAATTTATTGGATTTTTAACGAATTTAATTCATTAAAAATAGTAGAAATATGGGAAAAATATGATTTCTGGATTTTATGAGTTTGATGATGTTTATAAGCATGATGATACATGGAAATATGATTTAGATGTATTTTATGATGAAATATGAATTTGTATGAAATTTCTTGAAAATTTCGAATTATGCCTAGAAATGAAGAAAAATTATTTATGTTGATTTTTGATGAAATATGATGATATTGATGAAGATTATGATGCTGTGATGTGTTAGAAAATTTTTGAATAAATTTTTAGCATGAAAATTTGAAGATTTGATTTTTAGTAATTTTTATTGATTTTAATGAGCTAATAATCGAATGAAATAGAGAAAAATGAAATACGATGTTCTTGATGAACATATGTGTTTTTGAAGATATATTCTTCAAGTTCTTGATAGAAATTTGAAGATTTAAAGATGATTTAAATTAATTAGAAGAATAATTAGTTATTGTAATTTTTTTTCGAAAAATATAAATATGATATATATGTTGAGAGAAATTTCATAGAAATGGAATTTAAGAAGAAAATGATATGATAAGTTTATTCTTGAATGAATTGAGATAAAATTGTGTCACAGCCCCAAATCCCGAGGGACGGCAAAGCCGAGGTGCGACTAGGGGTTGGATTAAAGAAGCGGGGAAGAAGGGGGAATAACTAACTGAATAGATGCATTAACCAATAATAATAAACAAGATGATATCTATGAACTGATTTTATTAACAAAAGAGAGTCAATCTCGAAAGATCGCTCGACAAAGTTGTGCTCAGAGAAGACTAGGTTTAAAGTATGAACAACTTAAACCGAAAAGATTAACATCAATAAGAGAGTTATTTTGCAGCGAAAAACGTAAAATGATAACACAATTCTTCTTTCTTATAAACGACCTTTACTCAACCTCCTCCGCCTTCATCACTCAACCTGCACATTTAAAAACAAACCTGCAAGGCTAAGTACATAAAGCACTTAGTGGGCACAGTGCCGAAAACATATCAAACTTAGTATAGATTAATCAGACATCTTTTCATAAACACTTGTAAGACTTATACTGCTGTACACTTAATTTTAGATAACACACTGTAGGTTAACTCAGAATCCGATCGTCTGGATAGCACTCTGTAGGCTAACTCAGAATCTGTCCCTCTGGATAGCACTCTGTGGGCTATCTCAGAATCTGATCGTTTAATTGGAATCTTTGGATAGCACTCTGTGGGCTAACTTGGAAAGGCACAAGAGAATTCACATAAAACAATTCATTACTCACTGATAGTTACTTTAATACACACTTATTAAAGCAATAAATAAACACTTTCGAGCAACGCTCATTTTATTTTGATAGAAAAGCCCACCTAAAGGCGATTACAGAACAACTAAAGCTTCCGTCTTCTGTCTTCCGTCATGTCTTCTAATCTCGATGTCCTCCTTCTAACGTAAATAATCACACCTTAGCAATCGGTCGAGACGTTAAAAAGAAACAGAAAAATCGGAATCGGTTAAGTCTCTTAGGCCTTTGCACTTTAACTAATCTCTTTTGATTAAAAGAAACGAGACTCGAATAATTCTCGTTTAGAACTAACTCGGTTCCTTACTCGACACTTAGGTCAGTTAATAAAGGGAGTCGATAACTTATAATGACTTAGAAGTTCACAAGGAATAAAGTTAAAAAGAATTCAACTTAAGAATTTAGACTTAAGAAAGTTTCTGCACAAAGCCGAAGTTCTAGAGTTCATACATAACAGATTCCTGCGAAACAGAGGATTTACTCTGTACTAAAAGAAAGCCACGGATGTCTAGTTTACTCTCCAATTTACGGATCTCGATTTCGTTAAGCGAGCTAAAAGTTATGACAGTTTCCGTAACGCATCGCAAAACAGTCCGCGGAACCCTAGGTGTTCGATAACTCGATGCACGATTTCCTAGGTTCGACTAATGATATACCACTTTTATTCTTACGAAAATTCCATCTTAAGGCAGTCAACATGTACAATCTTTCATGACAACTCCTTCACATTTCTCGATTAAAAACTCGACGTATATTTCCTCGTCTTTCAACTAATCCAATTACTAAACCAATTCTATTTCAAATTCAATTTCTATTTCGACTTCTCGTTTATAAACTATAACTTATATCATCTCATATCTCGGATGGAAATATCGTCAACTACAAACTCGTTTATCAAACGACAACAATCATTAATATCAAATTGGTTTTCCTTATTCGACTTTTCTATCGACACTTAGACTCGCTTCTTCGTCTCTTATCAAAATTCCAACTTCCTTAGAATTCGTTCAAATTTTCCGATTACGATCATTAACTAACAAGATTAACATATGTTCAAATCATAGACCCAAATCATTATCCAATCTCGACTTATTGACGATTCTTCGTCTCTTAACAAAATTTCAACATCGTTCATCATCTATTAAGATTCACTAATACGTAAATAACATACTCAAATTATCAACGAATCTCAGCTTATCGTCGGGTTTTCGTCTCTTACGATTTCTATTTTATTTTTAGAAAAATCCAATTAAAATATATAATCATCTACACACTCACTACATACCATTTCTATCATCATATTATGTAAATCATATCATATACTACATCAAATCATCACTTTTTTCTCTCTTATACTTTGGTTCTTATTTTTAGAAAAAAACCAATTAATTCATATGATCATCTATCAATGCATAGAACATGAATCCACCAATCAATTCTCAAAGAAAATCGAACTAACATCAAACCCCTAATTCCTATAAAATTTCGGTAATAACAATAATTAAGGGGGGGATGATTTCTTCATTATTTCTATCCATAAAATCCATTCCTAAGCATACTATAACATGTATTAAACATAGAATCATCATCCTATTCCATCTCCAAATTTTCGAAATTTATTAGAATCAAAGGAAATGAATTTTGTTCGGTTGGAATTAAAGAGGAAGCTCTTACCTTTACGAATATGCAATCAGAATTGAAATCGATCAACAAACGAACAAGTCACGAAGCTCGAAAGCTTGAAGAACTTGAAGAACTCTTCAATGGTGAGAGAGATATGGAGATTGGCGGTTTTGAGGAGAAAAAGAAAGAAGAAAAATGGATGACAACTTTGATATTTATAGCAAAAGTAAGGAGGTTTAACTATTCAATAATATCTAGATATTATTTATAAATTTAATTCTTTTCCGGATCTAATACTGCAAACTAAAATGAACAATTACTTTATTAGACGGACACATTATTGATAAAAATGGATACGACCATTAGTTTCGGAATATTTTACTTAGTTTGTTTTCCAAAATCCGATAAAAACTCGGGACTTCACAGTCTAAATTTCGCCTGGAAAATAATAAAAACTGACTTTCTCCGGTGAACTTGTATCGAAGAAAAACTGAATGTAAAGTGTGACGGTTTTTCGATCTGAGTTTTCGAACCAAAATTTTATCGGACGCAAAAACCTTAATACAGTAGTCGTTCAACCGACTTCTGAAATTTATTTTCAGAAACGGATTTCACCGTTAGTCTTAGAATTGAAAATCCTTAACTTAGGCGTGCAAAGCCTTAATTAATAATTAAATTTTTATTTCTCGACGGAAGAAAAATATCTGGGGTATTACAAATTGAGTTATGAGAAATTTTCAAGAATTTTCGAGATATATATATATATATATATATATATATATATATTTTATAAAGGGAAAATATTGAGAAAAAGGAAATAAATGTAAGATTGAGTTTATAGAAAAATGAGTTTATGAATATTGCTGATATTAGAATGATGTTTAAAGAAGGTGATATATATATATATATATATATATATATTACATGAGTTTATGATTAGTAATGAAATAAATAAAATAGAAATATTAATATTTATATTTGTGTTTTAAAAAGATAAATAATAGAAAATGAGATTTTCGATTAGAAATGAATTAGAAGTTTTGAATATGAGTCAAGTTAGAATGCTCGTAATAGAAATTGTTTGATAAACAAGAAATTGATAGAATTATTATTATTAAAATAATAATAGAATAATTGTTTTAAATAGAATATTTTCATGGAAAATGAAAATATTTGAGTAATGTGAAATTTAACGTAATGTTTACGTGATGTTCATGTGCTTGAGTATGTTATGAATGCTATGAATGCTTAAGTATTTTAAATGAGTTGTTTATCGAGCATGAAAGTGTTAGAAATTGAAAAATGAGAAAAAGATATTATATTATGTGAAAATAATGAAATTCTATTTAGAAATATTTTTATGATGAATGATTGATGTCATATAACGTGCTAAGTGATTCGATGTTATTATTTGAGTGGAAATAAGCAACTATGCTTTTTGAATCGCTTAAAAACGAGTTAAAATGTAGAAGTTATCGAGCAGCAGAGATTCGATACGAAAAACCGAGTTTTTATAAAATAAAAACGAAAATAGAGTTTTAAATAAAGAAAAGATAAAATAATGAATATTTTAATCTAAAGTATAAGTTGAGTATTGAATACGTATGAGAATACGTATTTTGAGAAAAGTAGTATACGTATATAAATACATCTTTGGTATGTATATGATTACATATTTCGTATGTGTATTAATAAGTATTTTATACGAATATAAGTACGTATCTTTTATGTATATAAGTACGTATTTTAGAGAAAATTATAACGTATATGAATACGTATTTTCAAGTGATAAAAACGTATTTTTGAGTTAAAAAAATACGAAATATGAGTTTGAATATTTAATTCAAAAATGATTAGTATGTGAATTAATGAAATGATTTTCATTAAGAGTTAAGAATTATGAGTTTTAAGAGTTAAAAAGTCGAGTAACGACTTAATTATGATGAAAATGTGATTAAGTTATTATGTGATTATGTTATGGAAGTATAACACTTGATTGTGTGATTATTACTAAGATGTGAAATTAGTTATACAAACTTCGATGTTTGAATTTAAGTGATTACGTACGATTAATCGGATAATTACTTAATTAATCACTTATTTGATATAATTGCTTCAAATGTGATATTGATGTTTAAATGTTAAGACGATGATTAGGTATTGATGTGAAAAAGTGTTTAATCATATATGAATGATATGTGATCCTATCACTTGAGTTATGGTGGTATGAATTGCCAAGATTGTTTAACTTGAATAGAAACGAAGTTCAAGATAATTTGAATAGTAACGTATCGATTTACGTGAAGTTGAAAAGTAATTAGAAACCGAGATTAGACGATAATTCGAGAATGAGAAATCGAGAAAGATATCGATGTAAAAAAAAGTTTAGATAAGATAAGAAAAGCCCGAGTCAAGTAGAAGTCCTTCAGCCGAGCCCTAAGTCTATTTTACATTTTACGAGATAGTAATCTCGTTCTTATTCGATGATATTCATAAAGGGTCGAGCGGGACTGACAAGTAGTCGGGAAGCGTAAAGAGTAAGCAACCTCTACCCAATATACCAAAAGTCAGGTGGGCTTTCTGAACTAAAACCAAATGATGAATGCGCTTACTATTTATTTATTATGTGCGCTTTTCAAATTGATTAACTTGCCTAAATGTTCTAAATGTTTTGGTATGCAATCATCTACGTGTTATAGTTGTTGATGGTCCTGTGGACGCATGGGATACAGGTCCTGTGGACGCACATGATAGTGGTCCTGTAAGATACGGGACTATGCATGCATTAGGTGACTGTAAGCTTTACTTCGGTATAGCTGGTCACAGTGTTCGAGAAGGAGGCCTACTTCTCGACACCACAGTAAAATAAGTTGTAGATTGATTCATACTTGAGTATAAATGTCTGCAGACAATTTCTGAAAAGTATGAAAATATTTTTATGGCTGTCACAAGTGGTAAATTATTTTTAATCGATGATTTTATATATGTAACCCTTGTGATGCAGCAAAAGAGGCAAGTCTAATCATATAGCTCTAATGAGCAGAGTTTCAAATGTTTTTGGCATGTGTTCACTGAGTACGAAGTACTCACGCCCTGCATGTTATTTCTAAAACGTGCAGGTTAGCTTGGATGACGAGGGTGTGGTGTGCTTGAGTGGCTCATTGTTAATATAATCTATTTTGGAAGTTTGGCTTGAGGTTATGTGTCTTCATACATATAGCCTTTGAACTTGAGTAGTTGTTTATGTTCCGCTGCAACACTGTTATTCTATTGTTGTTGACTGTATGCTCGAAATTATTCCATGTTTGTCTTCCAATTCTGCAAGACTTGGATTCCTAAACAATTTATTATATTTTGAAGCCGATGTACATTATTCGTGCTCATTTATTTTGAAAATTCCTTGAAAGCTTGTTGGTATTTGATAATGTTTATTGTTGATTACCCTCGTTTCCGAGCATGATTTCTTGATCGAGTCGAGTTTATTTGATGGTTTCTCCTTCACACTCCAATGGAGTCTGGTCGTTCCTACACACCGGATTTCGGGCTGTGACAAAGTGGTATCAGAGCAGGTCTATTTGTTTGTCTGCTCTGAAGCTTAAACTTCCTTAAGAATCGAGTCTAGATTTGCATTCTTTGAAATTATTTGAGCATTCTTTGAATATTATTGAGTCAGTCCGCAATCAGCCAAGCACCCCGCCTCATCCAGCTGACAGGTATGAGAAGTTTTAAAGTTTTTCTAAAGATTGAAAAATTTTTAAAACTCCGAGATATTTTATATCCAAAAATTGAGGTTAAACGTTCAAGTTATATGAGTATAAAGTTTAAAGCTAATGAGAATTGAGGAAAGTATGATGTTGTTATGATGAAGTGAGAAAGTAATGATGCTAAGTGTTCTTATGTGATTAAATGTGCGAAGTATGCATTATATTTTATAAGTATCGCTTAAGAATGATTTCTTCCAAAAGGGGCAAGAGTTGAGAAAATGCTTTGATCGAACTATCTGAGTATCTTAATTTTAACATTTCTCATAGAATGCCTCCGAGAAGAGGAAGAAGAAGAAACATTAGAAATAACAAAGACGAAGAGCGTAGGAACCCAATTCCGCCTCCTCAAAACGATAGGAGAGTCGAGGAACTTTTTCTTCGACAAAACCCTCCAACCTTCAATGGTAATGGCAGTCCCGCAGAAGCCGAGGACTGGGTTCGTTCTCTAGAACGAATTTTCAAATTCCTTAGATGTAACGATCGTGAGCGTCTCGAGTGTATGACGTATCAGCTAAAGGGAGCCGCCGATTACTGGTGGGAATCCCGACAATGAATGTTTACTCTCGAGCATCGTGCGAATCTAATTTGGGAGCAGTTCAAAGAAACCTTGTTTGAAAAGTACGTACCTAGAAGTTAACGTAAGCAGAAGGCGAACGAGTTCGCGAATTTACGTAAAGGAAAGAAGTCAGTGGCCGAATACGATCGTAAATTTTGTGAGTTAGCCCGTTACGCACCCGATCAGGTGGATACGGATGAAAAGATGTGCGAGTTATTTCGCGTCGGCTTAAGACAAGACATTCGAGTAGTCCTTGCGAGTCAGAGTGGTCTGACGTATGCTGAAGCCCTCAATGGAGCGCTAGATATGGAATTGGCTATGCAGCCAGAAGAAGAATCACATTCATTAACGATTTCCCAATCTCCAAGCCAAGTGACGGCAAACGAAAATCCTCAATCCTCCCATCCCAGCCAAAACATGAAAAGAAAAGAAAAATGAACTGGAGAAAGTCACCTGAGCAAGAAGCCGTGGTTTGAGAAAGGACAGCAACAACCGCAACAACAACAAACTCAAGCTGAAATGACGAAACCCCAAAGTACTGAACAAAGTAGTACGTCTCTTGTGACCCGAGAAATACTTCCTTGTCCAAAGTGTGGCAAAATGCATCAAGGCGTCTGCAGAGAAGAAAGTGGTGTCTGTAATACTTGCGGTCAACCTGGTCATTATTCAAACCAATGCCCAAATAAGCAACAAAGACTAGGAAATGAACGACTGAATGAAATCCACTCATCGCAACTGCGTGCTATAGAAGGAAGCCCGATTCAATATCAGACGCAACAACAAGAAGAGCAATATTCTCCACAGGAGCAATCATATTATCATAAAATGTACGCAATGGAGTCAGAAGCTAAAGACGATGACCAAGAAAACATAGAAGGTACAAATTTAAAGGTGTTTTATAATCGTTCGTAAATACCGTTGATCTAAAATAATTAAATAGAAGTGCTGAATCAGGAGAATGAGATGTCAATCCTTTTAGGTGACTATACGTTGGTTTGCATGAATTTAAAAAAATTAGATTTCAAAGAAAGGACCCGAAGAAATTCAGGATCGTAAAATTTAACAATTCCGAACGAAGATGATTTCGCTAGTCAAGATTAAGTGACGATATCATGAGTTTGAAGAAATGACGTGAGAGTTGTAAGATAAGAAAATGAAGCCTTTAGGCTGTTAAAATCAACTTTGAGTCTCTTAAGTGCTTATGATATTTTAAGTATCCGAGATCTCAAATATTTTTGAGATAAGATTGAGTTAAAGAATAAGAGAAGAAGCAAGAGTTGAGTTAATTAAATGAGTTATTCATTTGAGAATGTTTTGATGAGTAAAAATCTGAGAAATGAGAACAAGATGTATGTGATGACTTTTGATGTTGAGAATGAATTGTTTTGAAAATATGTGAAGACTTGAAGAGAAGATGAGAGCGAAGTATCCCGAGCTATTTTCTTAAAGCTAGCAAATTTCGGGACGAAATTTTTTTTAAGGGGGTGAGGGTGTAATACCCCAAACTTTTCTAAGTTCCTAAGTGCGTATTAATTAAATTAATATGCTGTCACAGCCCCAAATCCCGAAGGACGGCAAAGCCGGGGTGCGACTGGGGGTTGGATTAAAGAATCGGGGAAGAAGGGGGATAAATAAATAAACAGACAATGATTAAACGACAACTGATATCTATGAACAACTTTTATTGAAAGAAAGAGAGTCGACCTTGAAGGATTGCTCGACAAGTTGTTCAAAGGTTAACTAAGTTCATTGTACGGGACTTAGACAAAAAGATAGGTTTACACTAACTCAAAAAGAAGAGTTTGGCAGCAGAAAGCGTAAAGCTTGACACAAGTTCTTCATCCTAATTACAACTCTTTACTCAACCTCCTGCCGCTCTCGTCACTCAACCTGCACATTTATAAAACATATGCAGGGCTAAGTATAAACATACTTAGTGGGCACATTGCCGAAAATATATTATAAGTATAGATTAAATCAGACATCTAGATAAATAGCGCATCGGGGTTTTTCATCAAATACCCATGCCTACTAAATATTTTCTTTCACTTTTCACAATATAGCTTGGCCAAGCCTTTACTTGATATTACGTTCAACTTGCCCAACTTCTGTTTCAATGCCGGGGGAGAGTATACTTTTCCCGCGCACGTTCTATTCACCATGGCTGGCTACCTCTCAACAGGGTACCACACACAACGATTACCGTGTACACTAAACCCTGGAAAACCCTTACGGTTAACTCAGCGGTCCAATCGATTAGTTAACCCCCTTTGGCTAACTCAGAAAGGCACAAAAGAACTCACATAAAACAAATATTTTCATGCCTTGATAATCACTTTAAAACACAGTTATAAAGCGATAAGTAAACATTTTCGAGCATCGCTCATTTGATTTGATATATATAGAAAAGCCCACCTTTAGGCGATTACAGAACTAAAACACGAGCTTCCGTCTTTGATCTTCCGTCCTGTCTTCTAAACTCGACTTCCTCCTTTGAATGTAAATAATCAAACTCTAATAAGCGGTCGAGATGATAAAAGAAAAAGAAATCGAATTCGTTTTATGACTTTTAGGCCTTTGCACTTAACTACATTCTTTTTTATTATTCAAGAAACGAGACTCGAACAATTCTCGTTTAGAAACTAACTTGTCTCATTACTCAACACTTAGGTCAGTTAATAACGGAAGTCGATAACTTATAACGACTTAGAAGTTCACAAGGAACGAAGTTAAAAAGATTTCAACTTAAGAAAATGGGTTTCGGAAAATTTCTGCAAAAGGCAGTAACTCTGGAGCTCATACAGAACAGAATTCTGCGAAACAGGGGATGAATTTGATACCAAAAAAAGCTACGAATGTCTAGTTTATTGTCCAATTTACGGATCTCGATTTCATTAAGTGAGTAGAAAGTTATGACAGTTTCCGTAACACCATCCCAAAACAGTCCGAGTGAAACCCTAGGTGCTCGTATAATTTGACGCACGATTTCCTAGGTTCGATCAATGCTATACAACCTTTAAGCTCACGAAATTATTATCTTTTTCGAGTCACGACACATGTTCCTTTGTCGTGAATACTTCACGTCTCTTGATTAAACAAACGACGAGCATTTCCTCGTCTTTTTCAACTAATCATTTACTATACAAAAATCCAATTTAATTTCCATTTCAAACTTCTAACTTCTATATTCATTTCTCGAATGGAAATATCGTTAACTACAATCTCGTTTATTAATCGACAACAATCATTAATATCAAATTAGTTTCCTTATTTGACTTTCCTATCGACATTTAAACTCGATTACTCGTCTCTTACCAAAATCTCGACTTTCTTAGAATTCGTTCAAATTTTACAATAACGATCCTTAACTACTAAGATTAACAAATATTCAAACCATAATCCTATTTCATTATCCAATCTCAACTTATCGACGATTCTTCGTCTCTTACTAAAATTTCAACGTTCTCCGATTTTGCTCAAACTTTCCAATAACGTTCATTAGCTACCAAGATTTACCAATACGAAAACCACATACTCAAATTATTATCGAATCTTAACTTATCGTCGGTTTTTCGTCTCTTTTGATTTCTATTTTATTTTTTAGAAAAATCCAATTAAATTATATAATCATCTACATACTTACTACATATCAATAACATCATCATATCATACAAATCATAACATTTACTCATTCCAATTCATGCTTCTTCATCTCTTACCTTTTTATTTTTATTTTTAGAAAATTCTAAAACAATTCATGCATCAATATACCAATACATAGAGTGATAATTCATCAACCAATCATCTTAAAACATGAAACTAAAACATCAAACCCTAACCCCTAAAATTTTCGGTATTGACATGAATAAGAGGGAGATGATTTCTACTTAAATCTAACCATGGGAATCCATTTCTATGCAACTAATAACATGTTTTAACCATAGAACATCATCCTACTTCTTCCTCAAACTTTCGAAAATAAACAAAGTTGAAGGAAAAGAATTTTGTTCGGTTCAAACTCGAGAGGAAGCTCTTACCTTGACGTTTATGGACTCGAAAATAAGATCGATTGGTAGATGACTAACTTGTGGAGCTTTGAAAGCTTGAAGAACTCAACAATGGAGGAAGAAAGTGAGAGAGAAGAGAGAGGGAGAGGTGATGGCGGTTATGGGTGGGAGAGAAAGAGAGAGATGATGAGGTGTTTATGAGATAGAATTTCATAAAGTATAAAAGATCTAACAAGGTGATGACTCACCTTGTTAATAGGCGGTTAGTGGGGGGATTTTTAATCGAAATATCTCGTTTTACGGGTCTAATACGACGTAATAAAATCGAGAAATTTAAAACCCTAGACGATTATGTTTTTAACAAAATCTAATTCGACCGTTAGATTAGAAATAATTTTCTTACTCGGAAAGCATATTTCGATTTCCGAAATTTGATAAAAAGTCGGGATAAGACAGTCCAAGATTCGCCCCAAAAAATAATAAAAACTGACTTTCTCCGGTAGACTCGTATCGCAGAAAAAGTGAATGTAAAGTCTGACGGTTTTTCGATCTGAGTTTTTGAACGAAAATTTTATCGGACGCGAAAACCCTAATACAGTAGTCGTTCAACCGACTTCTGGATTTTATTTTCAGAAACGAATTTCACCGTCAGTCTTAGAATTGAAAATCCTTAACTTAGGCGTGCAAAGTCTTAATTAATAATTAAATTTTTATTTTAGCGACGGAAGAAATATCTGGGGTATTACATCCTACCCTCTAACAAGAAATTTCGTCCCGAAATTTGCATACCTTCTTTAAACAGGTAAGGGTATTTCTCTTTCATCTTTTCTTTGAGTTCCCACGTGGCTTCTTCTTGCCCGTGGTGATTCCATAGCACTTTAACCAAAGGTATCGACTTATTTCTTAATTCTTGTTCTTTTCGATCCAAGATCGATAATGGTTTCTCTTCATAACTTAAGTCGGACTCAAGAACAACGTCTTGCTGGTTAATTACGTGCTTAGGGTCAAAGACATACTTTCGTAATTGGGATACGTGAAACACGTTATGGACACTTCCTAGACTTGGCGGCAAGGCCAATCTATAAGCAACAGGTCCTATTTTCTCCAAAATCTCGTAAGGTCCTATAAACCTTGGCCTGAGTTTACCTTTAACACCGAATCTAATGATTCCTCTAGACGGAGAAATCTTGAGGAAAACCTTATCCCCAATTTCAAAGCTAAGATCGGTTCGACGATCGTCGGCGTAAGACTTCTGTCGGCTCTGGGCCTCTTTCATTCTAACTCGAATCTGCTGGATGATCTCGATCATTTCACTGACCGCATCGGGTCCTAGGTTCCTTCTTTCACCTACTTCATCCCAATAAAGTGGTGACCTACATTTCCTTCCATACAATGCCTCGTAAGGCGCCATTCCTATCGTTGCTTGATAACTATTGTTGTACGCGAATTCGACTAATGACAAGATCTTTTCCTGTAACACCCCGCTATTTTCATAAGCTTTGATTTATGTTTCTTTACTTATTATTATTGTTGTTAAATTTAATGGAAAATGTTTCAACTCATAGTAGTTTGAACTAGCTTTAATTTAGACTTCAGGTAATCCATTGTTGCGTCTCTAGTTAGATTTCGTTCGGATTTTATTTGGTACTATCCTTTATAACGAATTTTTTTCTGAATAATTACTATCTCTAGACCGGTTTGTGCATTGTGTTTAAAGATATATGAGGCCAATTAGAGTAAATCAAATGAAAACCCATTAGAATTATCAAAAAGAATTATTATTATTATTATTATTATTATTATTATTATTATTATTATTATTATTATTATTATTATTTTCCCCCTCGTTTCTCCCAAAGGATAAACCCTTGAGCAAAGCATGAAAATATAGAACAAGTGTAATTCCGATTTCAAAGGAACGTGCTATTCACTTCCACTCCTCTTTCAAGTCAAACTACTTTCAAACTCCTATATACTCTAATTCTCTTCACCAAACAATTGGACCACAACTCACAATTTCTCAAAGCTCTCTACACGCAAAAGTTTCGATCGGCAGTGGTTTTCAAGAAAGGAAAAAAAAAACAAATCTGAAAGTAGGTCTCCTGTTAGCATCAACCAGAGTTATCTCAACCCTCGATTTGACGGTAAAATCTTTCTTCTTTCTTTCCGTAGGCCAAGAACTTTTGTAAAAATTTTATGATGTAATTGTAGTTAATGGGGGTAATGAGCGTTAATGCCAGAAGAAGTTGAGAGAGTTGAGGGATTTGCTTTATGCTATTGTTATAATTCTATTATAGATATTGAATGAATTATCAGATCGATGGGTAACAACAATAAGAGAGAAAACAAGGATTTGGGTGTGATCGGCATAAAGAGACAAAATTGAGAGGGAGTGTTATTAAATGGGATTTTAATTTGAAGGATTAATACATATAGAAATATATTGCAGATATATACATATATATATGAACTTTATTAGTCATCTAAAATTTTAGTTATTGTTTTTGATTGATACACGGATAGTTGAGTTTTGTTAGAATTTGGTTGTTAATGTACTCGAGAGAGAGAATAGGCAGGAGGAAAATGAAAAATTATGAAGAACAACATTTTATAATTAAATAAAATATTATATATATACTTTGATTTTATAAATTTATATACATAACGTGTATATATATAGGTTGTGATAAGGACTTTATGTGTAAGCTTTATTGAGTAAAAAGATGTTCTGTTTTAATTAATTATTATCAAGTGTGGGAATTGTTGTGGCTCTGTAAGAAATAAAACAGAGAGTTGAAGTTTGATTGGGAAATTGAAAGGATAATTTAGAAGATGTTTGTGTTTAATAAATAAAATTGTAGAAGGATTTCTTATTAATTTTATACTATTAAGTCAGTTTAGTTCAATTCATATTGAGAATTATTAGGAATTCACTGTGTAAGTTCTAGTAGGCCCATATAAATATATTTTGGTTACTTAATTGACTAGGTGCGGCGCAGCTAGGACTTTCGTTCCGTATTTGATTGTTTGGATCGTTTGTGCTCTTCTTTTAAGGTGGGTAAACTTCTTTCAAATTCTAAAGTTGTGATTTGCTACATCATGTGGGTAAAATTCTTTTAAGCTTAAAAGTGTTTTATGTTTTATAGATCAAATTGCTTTAAATGTGAAAAAAATGTGTTTGCAAAATGTTTTATGTCTAACATGGTATATCATATAGAATGTGTGCGTGAATGAGAATGATGCATATAATCGCCTTGAATGCTTCGAGCTCTTGTGGGTTATATGTAAAAGGATGTCCTGTGCACACTGATCAGAAATGTCCCATAACGGCCTTGATACCGAGAGTCAAGTGCTTGTTTTGGTTGAAGAATGTTATGTCCCATACATGTCATGATACCAAGAGTCATGTGCATGTTATGGTTGAAGAATTATGTTTCACTTCCTCCGATATACACTGTTGGCAAAAGAAAGTAAATGATCCCATGTATGACTCACCACTGAGTACGTTTTAAGAGTACTCACCCCCATATGTTTTAAATGTTTTCTAGTTATGAAATGGAGCTGCGTGGAAGGAAACATAATGTCGGTTTTTTATTTAGCGTTTAAAATTTCTTATTAGAAATTGGTTATATTAAGTTAGATTCAAGAATTTTGTCAAGTTCAAATTGTGATAAGGTGTGTGGACAACTAGAATTAACTAGTAGTTTCATAATTTGTTGAGTTTATATTAAATTTTATTTGAAAAGGTGGAATCTGTCACAGCCCCAAATCCCGAGGGACGGCAGAAGCCGGGGTGCGACTGGGGTTGGATTAAAGAAGCGGGGAAGAAGGGGGCTAACTGAACATACATACATAAGAGACAACATACAAACTATGAACAAAGCTTTATTTACATAAAGGAAGAGTTAATCTCAAAGGATCACTCGACTGAAAGTACACGGTAGATGAACTAAGTTATAAGACCGATCTTGGTCTACAGTGATTACATATATGTTCATCAAAAAAACTAAAGTTTTGCAGCGGAAATGTGATTCATACTAACTAAAGTCTTCCTATGACAACTTTATTCAACCCTCGCCGCTTCCATCGCTTCAACCTGAACATTTAGAAAATATATGCAGGGCTAAGTACAAAAGTACTTAGTGGGCACGCTGCTAAAAACATAATTCATAAGTATAAATAATCTGGCATTCTATAACCGTAGTGCATCGGGGTTTTGTTAAAAAGGCCCGTGCCTACTAAACATTTTCTGACTGATTTGTATAAAGCAGCTTGCGCAAGCATTTTTAGAGCATGTTATGTTCAATCTTGACCAAAGCTAATTCACCGTGGCTGGTTACCCCTCAACAGGATACCACACACACCACAGGTTACAAAGTGCACTAACTCTGGAAAGCACTTAGCAGCTAACTCAGAGCCGATCGTTAGTTAACCTAGTTAGATTAACTCTAAAAGTCTGGAAAACCCGAAGGTTAACTCAGAAATCTGGTAAATCCGAAGGTTAACTCAGATAGGTACAAGAGAACTCACATAAAATAGTTGAAACAGTTTATGCCAAGATTATCACTTTGAAAAACACAATTATCAAAGCGATAAATAATACTTTCGAGTTGTGGAAAAACCCACATTTTATTTGATATAGATAAAAGCCCACCTCGTAATACAGAACTAAAAGCACTAGCTTCCAATCTTCGGATCTTCCGTCCTTTCTTTACAGTTGGCTTCCTCCTTCATCGTAAAATAATAATACTTAAAAACGGGTCGTAATAGATAATCGATCAAAGAGAATCGAAATAAATTTTAGTTGTTTTATTCTTTAGGCAATTGCACGCTTACTAGATTCATTTTACTTAAACGGGAACGAGACTCGTACAAATCCCATTTAGAACTCGAAAGGTCTCATACTCGACTCTTAGGTCAGTAGAGAGGGTAGTCGATAGCTGACTTAAAAGATCATAAGGAACTAAGTTGGAAAGAATCAACTTAGGAAAAATTACGTTTTAGTTCATTAAACAACTTATGAATTTTCTCGCTTACTACTTCTTTATTTGAATGGATAAGAGATGAGACCTCGACTGGTTTTTAACCCTCAAAGCTCCATACTGGACTCTAGGGTCAGTAGGAAGATATTCGTTAGTTATTACGGCTTAAACAATCGAAAGAAACTAAGTTGTGAACGAAACAACTTAGGAGAATTGAAAATGAAATTTCACTGCGCAAACCAGTGACTCTGGAGACTGCCCAGAATAGAGGATCTGGAAACAGGGGATGAGCCCTGTACCGTTGGAAAGTTTGGGATGTCTAGTTTACGCTCCAATTTACAGATTGCAAATCCGATAAACGAGCTAAAAGTTATTACAGTTTCCGACGAGGGTTGCAAAACTGCCGCGATAACCCTAGTTGCTTGATAAATTCGACGTATAACGTCTTAGGTTCGTTCTAAGCTCTCGTATTCGATTTCTTTAGAAACTGGACCCTCAAGGCAGTCATCGCGTAGTCCCGTACGTGATGAACTCCTTCTCAAAACTCGTCCAATAGCACGACGTTCTAAACGTCGGTTTTCAACTAACAATTACTAAACCAACAAGTTATGAAATTCGCGTTCTAGTTCTCGACTATTTCTATAGCTCATATTATTTTAGCTCGAAAGCTCATAACATCAACTACAAAGTTGTTCTCAAGTCCATTATAGACAATAATATCAAATTCGAATTCTCATTCGACTTCTCGGTTACTAGTTACGTCTAGTTGTTCGTCTCTTATGAAATTTTCAAAGTTGTCGGATTCCGTTCAAATTTTACGTCACTAAACTACATCTAAAGAGAATCACTTTCATGCATGAAATCATTTCATATCAATACTTTATTTCAACTTATGACGAGTTCTTCGTCTCTTACATTACATAAAATATTTTTAGAAAATTCTCAATTAAATCCTATTATCAACTAACATCAACTACAACATAATTCCATCATCAATTCATCAATTAAAACAAACATATGAAAACCCCTAAAACTACTATAAATTTCGGTGTTTATAGATATGTTAAGAGGGTGATTTTCTTCTCCAATTAACACCATTTACTCATTAATCAACCTACTATAACATCAATTAAACAATTGAAATCCAATTACAAACTAACATGCAAAAATCCCTAATTCTATACTCAAACCCTAAATAGGTTTTCACAAAACATGGGGCTTTCGATTTCTCTTTGTTCTAATCACTAATTAAGCACCTCTTAAGCATGAATTTATCATTAATTGAAGAAATCCAAAAATCCTACTAAATCCCTAAAATTTTCGGTATTTATATAGAGATTAGGGTTCTTGGTTTTGTTCAATTTTAATCCCTAATTATCCTATCTAACACATCTAATTTCATTAATCCAAGATCGAATCATCTATATCTGTGATACCCCGAGTTCTTATACCTTTATAGAGCGTCTAATTAACCGAGTAAGTTCAAAGATGAGAATTTAGGAGTAAAATTTTTCTTTTCTAATCGAAGAGAATTGAATAAAACGTTTAAATTGCCTTGTGAATCTTGTGTGAATTTATCTGTTCTATTTACCTGAGATGATGATAATATCATATGCTTGTTGAGTTGTTTATATGAAAATGAGTATGAGATTAAATTCCGAAAAAATCCCGAGAAGTTTGTTTGATTGAGATAACATAACGTTAATCGCCGAGAAATATGTTTACGCCGACGAGACTAGAATAGAATTGGATTAGAACCTTCGAACCTAGAATTTCTTTTAAGATCACTGAGATAGGGTAAGAACTTATCCGAGAATTGAGAAGAGAAATGAGGCATTAGTCTTTAAAAGGATTAATAAACGAATTAATAAACGGATTAATAAGCCGATTAAATTCTTTTAAGATTTAAAGGACTAAAAAGATCGAAACCTTTAATCTTTTAATTTGAAACGTGAAATAGGATTGGGATGAGTTAGTGTCAAAAGTGAAATGAGAAGAGGTTAGACCCGTTAAGAAAACAAAACGGAATTAATACGAATCGTTTTATCCGGAAAACCTTTACGACCGGATAATTAATACCCGTAATGACACGACGACGACACGTGTCATCCACCTCTCTCCCTCTCACGCCACGTCACACCTCCTCTCCCATCATCCTTCAATTTCCAAGACTAAAACATCATGATTATGTCTTATGCATGGTATTTCCTAAAGTTTGCATGCAAGTTAATATCACATCACCTATCAAGTCATGTCTTACTACAACTTCCAACAAGTGCACTTTATTCCCTATGTTGGATTTCAATTTCATTCACCTAAGACAAGAAGGAAGACTAAATACATTCACTCCACCTCTCTCTCTCATTTCGATCTCTCTCTCTCTCCCAAGCAAGAAAGAAAACAATCTCTCAAACTCTCCCAAGCTCTCTCTCTCTCTCGGCAATCTCCCTCTCTCCCTCATACCTTGATTTTTCTTCACATGTAACCATGGATTCAAACTCTCCATCCATGAAAATGAAGTAGAAGTTATCAATCTCCATCCATTTCATCCATATTTTCAAAGAAAGGTAAGAATCTTCCAAGTTCTTGAAGTTAAATTCAAGAATGATCCAACACTTTTCTTTATTTTAATTCTTAAGCCCTATGGATGATTAATCCCATGTTATTTCTTTTTCTTTGAGGATTCAAGAAGATTTCCTTTTTCTTTTCAAGTTCAAGCTTTGAAGCTACCATTTCCATCCATTTCAATTCCAAGAGCCAAGAGAAGGATTCCCATTTAATTAAGTATGAAATTCATTTGATTAGTTGTAAATATGTATGTCTATAAGTCTTAAAAGAAAGATCTATGCATGCATGTTATTTAAATTATGTTTAGGCAAACTTAGGATATGCATGTGCTAATCGAGTGAGAAAAATTCGTTAGGAGAATCGAGCATTAGATATTAATCGGTGAATTAAGAGAAGAGAAAGAATTTAAAACCCTAAAAATTTGATAAATACCGAAAATTTTAGTAAAAATAGGAAAAATATGAATTCTTTGAGTTATTATTATTATGATGCTTGATTTGTTATTTCTATCATGTTGAGAATGAGGTTATATGCATGAAAAATTGAGGAATAAAATGCACAAAATATGCATATGTGTGCCGTGAGTTTTGAAGAAAAATAGAGGTTTTATTTTGTTGATTTTGTTGATGAATTGAGTGATGTTTTGATCAATGAAATGATTGTATGTGATGTTGGTATAATTATACATGTGTTTAAGTTAAGAAAATAAGTTTGCATGTTGAAGTTTTGAAAGAAATTAATTGTCACAGCCCCAAATCCAGAGGGACGGCAGAAGCCGGGGTGCGACTGGGATTGGAATAAAGAAGCAGGGAAGAAAGGGGAACATAACATAGACATACATAAGACATTGACATTTTAAGAACAAGACATTAACATTAAGAAGGAAGAGTTAACCTTGAAAGGTTACTCGACAAAAGATACTCGGAAAGAGTATACGACAGTGTTTGAGTACTTAACAGATCTAAGTTAATAGAATACAAACATCGACAAAAGTGTATACCCAATTGTACATGACATAATAAACTGAGAGTCTGGCAACGGAAAGTTTCATGACTACGTTCTTCTAAAACTCTTATCTTAATTCAACAGCAATCAACCACCGCCTGCTCCTGTCGCTTCAACCTGCATATTTAGAAACATATACAGCGCTAAGAACATAGGTACTTAGTGGGCACATTGCCGAAAACAGAATCATAAGTATTAATAATCTGGCATTTCTGATAATCGTAGCACAACGGGGTTTTGTTGAAAAGACCCGTGCCTACTAAAACATTTTCTGACTGATTTGACTGAAAGTAGCTTCCGGAAGCATTTTGAGGGTATGTTACGTTCAATCCTGACCAACTAAATCACCGTGGCTGATATCCCTCAACAGGATAACACATACACCACAGGCTACAGTGCACTAACTCTGGAAAGCGCTTAAGAGCTAACTCAGAGCCGATCGATAATAGTTAACAATCCTCGCGGTTAACTATAAATTCTGGAAAACCCGAAGGTTAACTCAGAAATCTGGAAAATCCGAAGGTTAACTCAGATAGGTACAAGAGAACTCACATAAAACAGTTGAAACAATTTATGCCAACATTATCATTTTAGATAAACACAGTTATCAAAGCTGTAAACATCACTTTCGCTTTGTGGAAAAACCCACATTTTATTTGTTATGTGGAAAAACCCACATATTTTTGATAGAAAGCCCACCTTTCGTTACATAACTATTTAACACGTGCTTCCGTACTTTATTTCTTCCGTCCTGTCTTCACTGCTGACTTCTCCCTTCATCGTGAAAGAATCGTACTTTAAAACATAGTCGTAAAAGATAAACGGATATGAAATTCGTATTAAGTTTTAGTCGTTTCGTTTCGTTAGGCATTTGCACGCTACTATTACGCTTTGGTTTAGAAAGAAACGAGACTTAGACAAATCTCGTTAAGAACTCATAAGACTTCATACTCGACTCTTAGGTCAGAAGATAAGGTTGTCGTTAAGTCATTACGGCTTAAACGATTAAAAGAAACTAAGTCGTAAAGGAAACAACTTAGAAAAATGAAAGCTGAAAATTCACTGCGCAAGGCAGAGATTCAGGAGACTTCCCAGAACAGGGGATTCGGAAACAGGGGAGGTGCCCTGTACCGTTAGAAAGCTTAGGAAGTCTAGTTTTGGCTCCAATTTACAGATCTTAAATCCGATAACCGAGCTAGGAGATATTCCAGTTTCCGGCAGAGGTCGCAAAACTGCCGAACAAAACCCTACGGCTTGAAAGTTTTCAACGTTAAACGACTTAAGTTCGTTTTAAGTTATCGAAGCTATGATTTCCTGTTTTTAACAATTGAGGGCAGTCAACACGTACTCCCGTACGTGTTAGACTCCTTTCCAAGATTCATTCAACGACACGACGTTCTAGACGACGGCCTTTATCTACCATTTACTAAACCAACCAAAACGAGTTACAAACTCGTATCTAGCTCACAATTTATAAACACAACTCATATAATTATAATCCGAAAGCCCTCAACATTAACTACAATCTTGATCATTAACCCATATTAATCAACATTAAACAATTAACGGCCTTATTTCACTTCCCGATTATTAAACACGCGTACTTACTCGTCTCTTAGGATTTTTCTTAAGTTCTCGGAATCCGTTTCTTTTCTACGTCATTAACCATTTTCCATCGAGATTCATTAATTCACTAAGCATTACCTTATATCCTTAATCATTCTTAGATTAACTTAAGCTCTTTGTCTCTTACCTTTTTACAAATAATTTAGGAAAATTCCCAATTAATTACTTTTAACAACTAATGTTATTAACAACCATATTCCATCATCAATTCATTAACTAGAAAACAATATCATCAAACCCCTATCATTTGTCCATTTTCGGATCTCACCTCTTTGAAAGAGGGGTGGATTTCTTCTCAATTTAACACCATTTATTCATTTAATCACTACTTATAACATCTAGTATCCAATTACTAAACCAATTCATCAAATAATTAGCAAATAAAATCTCAAACCCTAGCCCCTAAATTCGGTCATTACCTAAAACAAAGGGCTTTCGATTTCTTTTCGATTGATTCATCAATTTAGCACCTCCTAAGTACATTTATACCATCAATTTAAAGATTCAATCCATCTTATTACTACCCCTAAATTTCGGTCCTAACTAGTATATAGAATTAGTGATTTTTATTCAATTTCCAACCATAGGATTCATACTAGATCATCTAAATACCATTAATTAAGGATCAAACATCTAATCCCCATCACCATCTAATTTCGGTCATCACCAAATTAAAAAGAAATGAAATTTAAATGGATAGAAGTGTAGAGGATCTTATTACCTTGAATTTTAGTAAAGGAAATAAGATGAAATGATGGATGGAAGATGAACTATGAAGAATCCTTGGATGAACTTGAAGCTTCAACAATGGAGTTGTGGAAGAAAATGAGAGAGATGGGAGAGAGAGAGAGTGCCGAGAGATAGAGAGAGTTGTAAGGTAGATGGTGATAATTTGTCTCAATGGAATAGCATTACACATAGGTGGACAATATTTAATTAGAACTAACTTTTAGGACATTAGGTGTCCTATTTTTAATGTATAAAATGAAAATATCATGCTAAAGTAGGTGTGCTTGTGTCGGCTGGTTTTAGTTAATTAGGAGAGAAATACACGCTTTTATGGCGCGATCCGACGTTACGGGAAACGTATCCCGAAAAACGTGCATCGGCTTGAAATCGGCGTAATCCGATTTCACGATAAATCCTAACGTATTATATATGTTCGGAAAATAATATTTGAAATATATTTTCCGACAAAAACTCGAGACATTACAGTCCGAGTTTCGTCCGGAAAATCATAAAAACGAACTTTCTCGTACGTGTTCGTATCGAGATTTCGTGAATGTAAAAATCAGACGGTTTTCCGTTCTGAGTTTTAGAACTTAAAATATTTTGTACGCGATATTATAAATACAGTAGTCGCTGCACGGATTTCCGTAATTTTTTTTCTGAAACGGTTTTCACCGTTGGTCTTAGAATTCAAAATCGTGAACTTAGGCGTGCAAAGCCATAATTATTTAATAATTTCATATTTAAAAACAGAAGAATTTTTCCTGGGTATTACATTAATTGTAGAAATAATAAAAAAGGATTGGATGTTAAGTATGTATTAATGTTAATTTGAATATGGAATGAAGATAGAAGTTTGACAAAAAGAGATTTAAAAATTGAAAAGCTTTTAATTGAATAAAAAATGAAAGATGTATGAAAAGATATATTAATTAAATATCTTGTATTAAAATTTAAAGACTTGAAATTTTACTAAAACTACAACAAAAAGATCTTTTATAATGTAACTAATAAAGTAAGCTAATTCATAAAAATGTGTATCAAAAGATAAAGAAATTATTTAGTAAGAAATGGCCTAAGTTAAAGACAAATAAAGAAGAAATTATTAAAGAAATAAGCAAAAATAGAGAAAACCAAGTTTAAGAAGAATTAATCGATAAGAAATAAAAAGGAAGTTAAATTGAGTAAAGAAAAGATACTAGACGAGTTAAGATAGATACTCGTCTAAGTTGATCGAGAAAATGAGAATAAAATAAGATGTCGAGAATTAAATGGAAGGAAGATTAATTAATTAATTAATTGAATACGTTGTTTCTAACCAAGCAAATAAAAAGATAAACCGAGATAATAATTAGAGGAACAATAGTCGAGATAAGAAATGAGAATCGAATTAAAGATGAATAAGAAATCCAAATTTTATAAGAGTTAATAATGATAATTAAAGAGAAATTTTTGTTAATAGAATAAAGGTTATGAAATACCTTATAAGATAGCGGATGTAAAATAAAGCATTGTCTATGTAAATAAGAAAGATAGAATTAATAGTTTAAACCTCCATAAAAGGAAATGCATAATCGAGTTAGATTTTAAAATCTAAATTGAATGAATGTTAATGTGTCTTGAAGTATGTTTGATTTATTTGAATTCATTATATGATTGAATAAGTGTTTAAATGCATGATGTTAGTTATGTTGTGAAAAATAATTGAATGATTGAGTTATGATTTGTAAACCAAGATTTGATTAAAGCCTTTGAAAGAAAGCTCGAGTAATAGAATATTAACAATGAAGTTATTAATTAAAACGAGAAGAGTGTACGATATTGAGTAGTAAAGTTAACCAATTCGAATAGAGTTAATAATTTAAGGACGAGAACGCGAGATCTTTTAGGAAAGTTAGAGCGAAGAGAGAGACGACTCAAATAGAAGTCCGTCAGTTAAAGTCCAACGCCTTTGTGTCCGTCTTTCATATATCTTATCTTCCTATCGATGTCGAACTGTGAAGGATCGAGCCGGACGGATCGTTAAGCGAGGAGAAATAGCCCTAGACCACCTAGCTAGTTCTTCGGAAGTCAGGTGGGCTTTTCTGAACCAAAACTATCGATGAAAATTAGTTATACTATTGAATATTATGATATGATTTTCAAATGTGATTGACTTGCCATTTTATTGAAGTTAGTATGTGTTATCATCTATTTATATGAGATGTACTATCCTGTGAAAAGCAGGAACCCACGTGTGGTATATGTTGAGGTGACTGTGAGCCTTGCTTCGGTTAGGCCGGTCACAGTGTTTGAGAAGGAGGCCTACTTCTCGGCACAGTGAGATTATTTGTGATAGATGATACATACTGTTATATTATATGATATTTGACTGCGCAGTCTGTTTTAAAGAAAATGTTTTGACATGCACAAGTAAACTGTCTTTAAAACTGCTTATATACTTGTGATGTTTGGCAAGGCAAGTTCAATTATTATAGCTTTAAGAAGCATCTTTATTCAAATGTTTTGGCTTGTGTTCACTGAGTACGAAGTACTCAGCCCTGCGTGTGTTTCTAAACATGCAGGTTGACTGGATGGCGATGGCGTGGATACTTGGTGGTGTGGTTTGGTTTTGTTGGTTGAGTTTAGTTGAATTTCAGACTGGCATTTGTACGTCTTCATACGTGCAAGTGTTGGGTATTGATGCAAGTTTCCGCTGCAATCCTTTTGAATTAATGTCTGTTGATGCTAGTACTTTAATACTCATGTTTTTGATTCCGAGCATTGCGCTTGAAGACTTTGAATGCTTGCTGAATTCGTAACTCTTTAACTTGTAATTCCGAGCGATGGGCTCGTAACTTGAATTGTTGTTGAACATGATCCCTTATCTTGATGTATATATTCGTATGATTTCTCTTTTTGTTGGAATTCCTTTCCCATCAACATGAATCACTTGTTTGATTTCCTGTTAAAAGTGAAGTTAAGATGCTCGGTTATTATTTCATTATGCTTTTGAAAACCAAATTCGATTGCCTTATATTCCATCTTTGTTTTCCCCGAGCATGTTCCCTTTAATTGAGTTAGTTGTTAGTTGTCTAGGTTTGTTGTTGTTCGTAAGTTGCACATCGAGAGTCGGGGCGTGACAGGTTGGTATCAGAGCATGGCTTTTATTTGTTCTAAAGTCTATTATTCCCTGATGAGTCGAGTCTAGATTTAATTCCTAGACTTATTTGAGTCAGTAAACCACACCAAGTTATCCTCCATCTCATCCGGCAACCAGGTATGTCTTTTTCTAAAAGTTTTCTGTTTCAAGTTAAAATGATGTTTGAGTTATTCAAATGTTGAGAATTTCTTTAAAGTTATTTATTGAGCTATGATGTTTTGAGATGAATTTGCTGAATTGATTAATAACTAGATTGCTTTAGAATGTCTTCCCCTTTGCGAGTGCGTGTGAAAAGATCGGAAAGAATAAGGCGTGTGTGCGATTGGTTACGTGATTTGGAATTGCCCAAAAATCCCTCTTTGGAACGCAGAAATGAGTATGTAGTAGAATTCGTAATTTTTTTCGAGAATTTGTTAAGTGTGCTTATGCGTTTAAAATTCGTATAGGATGGACAACGTTGATTGGATGCAAGAGTATTTGTACGCGAGAATGGAAAACAATGAATCTTTAGCAGAATTCTTAGCACGATACCATATGATTTGGGGAAAGGTTCAATATATGGACGTAGGACCGTTAGAAAGCATGACGCACCTGATTCAAGCTTTACCACAAGAATGGAAGGACTAGGCAGCATCTCTTGTCCCTCGATTTCTAGGCTACCGTTACTTCGACCGAACCCTTTACGGCGACGTAAATGCTTTTATCACCGCCATTTCAGCTCGTTTTATATCTTATGGTGCTCCTCCACCCGAACCTTATGAAGATGATACTCCAAGCTTATTGAATGACTTTGTTCGTAATCCTTCACCAATTCCTCCAAGTGGAACTGTTTCTCTCCACATCAATTCGCCGCCACGAACTAATCTTCAACCTCAGAACCCCCTCGCAGATTATCCATTTGTAAGTGGTGTGCTTTTAACTTAATTTTCTTGATTCCTTTGTTTTCTGACTAATCAACATTGCAGCCGAGTGGATGTAATGAAAATTCTTCTTCAAATGAGGACCAAATAGCTGCTTATTTGAATCATCCGCAAGTGACCTTTTTAAGCCATCCTAGAGCAGAATCCTCTAGTCAAGCCCGCTCAAACGACGATAAAGAGAATGGAAGTGAACCAGTTGATGCAGCGACTGTAGGAACCGGATACCTTCAGACTCTACCTAACAATGTTTTTCCTACCTCTCCGTCAAGGCCAGAAGACGAACATGACTTCCAGATTGGCGTCTCCACCGATGCAGCTCTCTACCGTCATCAAGAAGAGAATCCTAATACCCCGCCTTGGGTCGAATCTGAGCTAGCTGCGATGAATTACACCCTGGAAGATTGCGAAGAAGCCTTGAGAGAAGCCGAGCGCGAGTGTTTCGCCATAGAGGATGATAATGTCAAGGAAGATGATGAGCGGTTTGAAGGACAAATGCATGAAGAGGAAGAAGAGGAGGAGGAAGAGGACCCGGAAGAAGATGAGGAGATTATAGAGCACTACGGAGTGGATCCCGAAGCGGAACAGTATGATGATAACGGACCAAGCGAAGATGACTCCTGTGTGTAAGAGTGTTCCAAGAAAGTTGTTGAATTCAATCGTTTTTCGAGTGTGTTGAGAGTTGAACTCTTTTATTTTTCTTTTAAGTTGTGTTGTAACCTGTGATGAAGACTATCATAATTTGACTAGGAAAAAGGGGAAATTTTCCAAAGTAAATTCCCTAAGTGTTATAAGTCCTCGAGAAGGCCGCTGTTAAGCGTTTGAAAGTTGAAACATTAAGTTCTTTGAATTGAAGTTGAAATTTCTGAATTATTAAATCAAATTGAATATTTGAGTATGAAGTGATGATATTTACTCTGTGATTATGATTGATTGTTTCAAGAACCTATGATGATGATATTTGCTTTGTGACTATTATGATGATATGAATATATGATGATATGAGTATGTGACAATTACTAGAAACTGAATGAGATGCATGTATTTATGAGAAATTGAAGTAATGAATTAATTGAGAAAGTTTTAAATTGATATTAATTATCTAAGTACCGATCGAGAATCGTGTTCTTCCCAAAAGAGAAATGTGTTCAGAATCGAGAAAGGTTCCCTGTAAGCTAAAGATCTAGAGTGGTTGAAGTTTTTCCCTTGTTTTAATCTTTAAAATGCCGCTAAGACGTAGAAACGTCAGGATTCCCGAAGACAATGCAGAAGGGCAGCGTGACCCTACTCCGCCCCCTCAAAACAAAAGACGAGTCGAAGAGCTATTTCTCCGACAAAATCCCCCGACGTTCGACGGTAAAGGCAGTCCGGCTGATACCGAAGACTGGATTCGTTCTTTAGAGCGAATTTTTCGTTTCCTCCGTTGTTCCGATCGCGAGCGTTTGGAATGCATGGCGTACCAGTTGAAAGGGATAGCCGATTATTGGTGGGAAGCAAAGCAGAGGATGTATTCTCCCGAAGAACGCGAAGAGTTGTCATGGGATCAGTTTAAGGAAGCGTTGTACGAAAATTTTGTGCCAAGAAGTTACCGTAAGCAGAAATCCAACGAGTTTACCAATCTGAAGCAAGGAAAAAGATCTGTAGCCGAGTACGATCGGGAATTTTGCGAGTTAGCCTGTTTTGCACCCGATATGGTCGACACTGACGAGAAGATGTGCGAGTTGTTTAGAGCAGGACTTAGGCAAGATATTCGAGTGGTTCTCGCCAACCAAAGTGGTTTGACGTATGCTGAAGCTTTAAACCGAGCTTTAGATATGGAGTTGGCAATGCAACCGGAAAAAGGATCGCAACCCCCAGCGAATCTCCAACCCCAAAGCCAGATGATCACGACCACGTCTGCTCAACAACCCTAGTTCAGCCAATACGGAAAGAGGAAAGGGAAGTGGAATAGTGGAAACCAACCAACCAAGAAGCAGTGGCAAGGAAAGAGCCAACCGCAGCCACAGAAGGGAAAGGCACCGCAAACGAACCGAGGCAACCTACCCATCAGACCTTTAGGATTCCCTCCCTGTGCGAAATGCGGAAAGATGCATCAAGGCGTTTATAAGAGTGGAAGCAACGTTTGCTACACTTGTGGTCAACCTGGTCATTTCTCTAACCAGTGCCCGAGTAAGCAACAAGGGTTTAGAAGCGGAAGACCAAACCAGTTCCAGCCGTCACAGATGAAAGCTATCGAGGCAGCTCCTCTGCAGAAGTTCGTTCCACGTCAACGTAAGCCGCCGCAGCCAAGGCAGCAACCTCCTCAGCAAGAACCGCCGCTTTTCCAAAGAACGTACGCGATTGAACAGAAACCGCAGGAGAAGGAGAAAGGAAATCTGACAGGTATGGGAAAGCTTAACAACATACCTGTTATTGTTTTGTTCGATACCGGAGCTTCGCATTCGTTTATATCTAGTATCTGCATAGAGAACCTAGAACTAGAAGTAGAAGAATCGAATCAGATGCTTAGTGTCGCAACCCCTTTAGGAAAGTCTGCGTTAGTATCGCGGGTTTGATCGAATCTAGAATTTGAAGTCGGAAACCGTAAGTTAGTCGCGAAATCCCTGAATGTGATCCAGATGCGTGACGTCGATATAATCCTAGGAATGGATTGGCTAACTGAAAATTTTGCGACGATTCGATGCGATTTGAGGCAGATATCGTTTAAATCCCCTGGAGAAGAGTCAACCATAGATTTTGGAATGGAAAAGAGAGTGAAGAAAAGCGTGCCGATAATTTCAGTCATGAAAGCGCAGAGATTGATGCGGAAGAGAGGAACCCAAGTGTACGTAGTCTATTTGAATAAGGACGAGAATCACGAGTTAAGTATCGACGATGTTCCAGTCATAAGAGAATTCAAGGATGTGTTTCCAGAGTTGTTACCAGGCTTACCCCCTGATCGTCATTTAGAGTTTTCAATTGATTTAGAACCAGGATCAGCCCCGATATCCAAGGCACCATATCGAATGGCCCCAAAGGAACTTCAAGAGTTAAAGATCCAACTGCAAGAATTGTTGGACTTAGGCTATATTCGACCGAGTGTATCGCCTTGGGGTGCTCCGATTTTGTTCGTAAAGAAGAAGGACGGTAGTTTGAGGATGTGCATAGACTACCGAGAGTTAAACAAGATTACGTTGAAGAATAAATATCCTTTGCCAAGGATAGATGATTTGTTTGACCAGCTAAAAGGAGCCGGTGTTTTCTCCAAGATTGACTTAAGGTCTGGATTCCACCAACTGAAGATCAAGCAAGAAGATATTCCAAAGACTGCTTTTAGAACGAGATATGGACATTACGAATTCATAGTAATGCCATTTGGATTAACAAATGCCCCGGCAGTGTTCATGGATATGATGAATAGAGTTTTTCACGAATATTTGGAGAAGTTCGTGATTGCCTTTATAGATGACATTTTGGTGTATTCAAGGAGTGAAGCTGAGCATGAAGAACATCTAAGAATCGTGTTAGAAATGCTTAGAACGGAAAAGCTGTATGCCAAATTCAGTAAGTGCGAATTTTGGTTAAAGGCAGTAAATTTCTTAGGTCATGTCGTTTCGTCCGAAGGCATCCAAGTGGATATGGAGAAGGTGAAAGCTGTGCAAGATTGGAAGTCCCCGACGTCAGTACATGAAATCCGTAGTTTCCTTGGTTTGGCAGGATACTACCGGAGATTCATTGAAGGATTTTCTAAGATCGCGAAGCTGATAACGAGCATGTTGAAGAAAGAAACGAAGTTCACATGGACGGAAGAGTGTGAGAAAAGTTTTCAAGAACTCAAGACGAGATTGACGACAGCCCCAGTTCTAGCCCTACCTGAGCCAGATAAAGTTTATGTTGTTTATACTGATGCATCTGCTCAAGGACTAGGATGTGTGCTAATGCAAAATGGAAAAGTGATTGCATATGCTTCCAGGCAACTCAAACCTCATGAAGAGAAGTATCCAACCCATGACCTGGAATTAGCAGCCGTCGTTCATGCTTTGAAGATATGGCGACATTACCTTTATGGAGCGAAGTGTGAAATATTCTCAGATCACAAGAGCCTGAAGTACTTCTTCGAGCAGAAGGAGTTGAACATGAGACAAAGGAGATGGCTTGAGCTAGTAAAAGACTACGATTGCAAGATATCTTACCATCCCGGTAAAGCGAACGTAGTAGCCGACGCGTTAAGTAGAAGGAGAAGAAAGGAGAATTCGGATAAAATCGAGTTAGGATTTCTTTTAACCGATGAAGTCAATCTGATTGAAGAGTTTGCAAAGATGAAGATTGAAGTAATCGTACCGCTAGCGACAGTAGATCAAGCAATTGCTACCTTAGTAGTGATGCCTGACTTAAGAACCCGTATCGTAGAAGGCCAAAGAAGAGACGAAGAATTAGAAAAGCTACGAAGGAAGGTGAGAAGTGGAGAAGTTAAAGATTTTGCAGAGTCAAGCGATAATGCGTTGTTGTATCAAGGAAGAATTTGCGTACCTAACGATGACGAGTTGAAGAACGAAATAATGAGTGAAGCTCATGAAACCCCGTATACAGCTCATCCCGGCAGCACGAAGATGTACCAAGATTTGAAGAACCAGTTTTGGTGGAATGGAATGAAGACGGATGTGGCATTGTTTGTTGAAAGATGTTTAGCTTGCCAACAAGTGAAGTCCTTACATCAAAGACCGTATGGATCTCTACAGCCGTTACCAGTCCCAGAGTGGAAGTGGGATGGAATCACAATGGATTTTGTGACAGGATTGCCAAGATCAAGAAGAGGAAATACAGTAGTATGGGTAATCGTGAATAGGTTGACGAAGTCTGCTCATTTCATACCTATGGATCAGCCAAGTTAGCCGAGATCTACATCAAAGAAATTGTGAAGTTGCACGGAGTTCCGAAGACGATTACCTCAGATAGAGATTCAAAGTTCACCGCCCGTTTTTGGGAAAGTTTCCACAAGGAGTTGGGAACCCAATTGCAGTTCAGCACTGCTTACCACCCTCAAACCGATGGTCAATCCGAGCGAACGATCCAAATTCTCGAAGATATGTTAAGAGCCGTCTTGTTAGATAAAGGAGTCGAGTGGGAAAAAGTTTTACCTCTTGTTGAGTTCGCATACAACAATAGCTATCAGAATACGATAGGAATGGCCCCGTATGAAGCTCTTTACGGAAAGAAGTGTAGATCGCTGTTATATTGGAATGAAGTCGGTGAAAGGAAAGTGTTAGGGCAAGAAGCGATTGAAGAAATGATAGAATCTGTACGTCAAATCCGTGAGAAGATTAAAGAAGCTCAGAGTCGACAAAAGTTATATGCCGATAATCGAAGATCCAAGTTGGAGTTTGAAGAAGGAGATAAAGTGTTTTTGAAAGTATCCCCCTCGAAAGGAGTTTATCGTTTTGGAATTAAAGGAAAGCTTAGGCCTCGTTTTATAGGACCATACGAGATCCTCGAGAGGATTGGATCTGTATCTTATCATTTAGCGTTACCGCCTAGTTTCGGAAGTTCGCATAACGTGTTTCACGTATCGCAGTTGAGAAAATATGTCTTTGATCCAAAGCACGTAATACGTCGAAAAGATGTTGAGATGAAACCCGATCTAAGCTACGATGAGAAACCCGAAGAGATTTTAGACTATAAAGTCCAACAGCTTAGAACGAAATCGATTCCCTTAGTGAAAGTCAAATGGTGTCATCATGATCTTGAAGAAGCCACTTGGGAACTCGAAGAAAAGATGAAAGCAAAGTATCCCGAGTTTTTTTCTTAAGGTCAGTAAATTTCGGGACGAATTTTTTTTAAGAGGGTGAGGATGTGATACCCCGAGTTCTTATACCTTTAGAGAGCGTCTAATTAACCGAGTAAGTTCAAAGATGAGAATTTAGGAGTAAAATTTTTCTTTTCTAATCGAAGAGAATTGAATAAAACGTTTAAATTGCCTTGTGAATCTTGTGTGAATTTATCTGTTCTATTTACATGAGATGATGATAATATGATATGCTTGTTGAGTTGTTTATATGAAAATGAGTATGAGATTAAATTCCGGAAAAATCCCGAGAAGTTTGTTTGATTGAGATAACATAACGTTAATCGCCGAGAAATATGTTTACGCCGACGAGACTAGAATAGAATTGGATTAGAACCTTCGAACTTAGAATTTCTTTTAAGATCACTGAGATAGGGTAAGAACTTATCCGAGAATTGAGAAGAGAAATGAGGCATTAGTCTTTAAAAGGATTAATAAACGGATTAATAAGCCGATTAAATTCTTTTAAGATTTAAAGGACTAAAAAGATCGAAACCTTTAATCTTTTAATTTGAAACGTGAAATAGGATTGGGATGAGTTAGTGTCAAAAGTGAAATGAGAAGAGGTTAGACCCGTTAAGAAAACAAAACGGAATTAATACGAATCGTTTTATCCGGAAAACCTTTACGACCGGATAATTAATACCCGTAACGACACGACGACGACACGTGTCATCCACCTCTCTCCCTCTCACGCCACCTCACACCTCCTCTCCCATCATCCTTCAATTTCCAAGACTAAAACATCATGATTATGTCTTATGCATGGTATTATCTAAAGTTTGCATGCAAGTTAATATCACATCACCTATCAAGTCATGTCTTACTACAACTTCCAACAAGTGCACTTTATTCCCTATGTTGGATTTCAATTTCACTCACCTAAGACAAGAAGGGAGACTAAATACATTCACTCCACCTCTCTCTCTCATTTCGATCTCTCTCTCTCTCCCAAGCAAGAAAGAAAACAATCTCTCAAACTCTCCCAAGCTCTCTCTCTCTCGGCAATCTCCCTCTCTCCCTCATACCTTGATTTTTCTTCATATGCAACCATGGATTCAAACTCTCCATCCATGAAAATGAAGTAGAAGTTATCAATCTCCATCCATTTCATCCATATTTTCAAAGAAAGGTAAGAATCTTCCAAGTTCTTGAAGTTAAATTCAAGAATCACCCAACACTTTTCTTTATTTTAATTCTTAAACCCTATGGATGATTAATCCCATGTTATTTCTTTTTCTTTGAGGATTCAAGAAGATTTCCTTCTTCTTTTCAAGTTCAAGCTTTGAAGCTACCATTTCCATCCATTTCAATTCCAAGAGCCAAGAGAAGGATTCCCATTTAATTAAGTATGAAATTCATTTGATTAGTTGTAAATATGTATGTCTATAAGTCCTAAAAGAAAGATCTATGCATGCATGTTATTTAAATTATGTTTAGGAAAACTTAGGATATGCATGTGCTAATCGAGTGAGAAAAATTCGTTAGGAGAATCGAGCATTAGATATTAATCGGTGAATTAAGAGAAGAGAAAGAATTTAAAACCCTAAAAATTGGATAAATACCGAAAATTTTAGTAAAAATAGGAAAAATATGAATTATTTGAGTTATTATTATTATGATGCTTGATTTGTTATTTCTATCATGTTGAGAATGAGATTATATGCATGAAAAATTGAGGAATAAAATGCACAAAATATGCACATGTGTGCCGTGAGTTTTGAAGAAAAATAGAGGTTTTATTTTGTTGATTTTGTTGATGAATTGAGTGATGTTTTGATCAATGAAATGATTGTATGTGATGTTGGTATAATTATACATGTGTTTAAGTTAAGAAAATAAGTTTGCATGTTGAAGTTTTGAAAGAAATTAATTGTTGAAATAATAAAAAAAGATTGGATGTTAAGTATGTATTAATGTTAATTTGAATATGGAATGAAGATAGAAGTTTTGACAAAAAGAGATTTAAAAATTGAAAAGCTTTTAATTGAATAAAAAATGAAAGATGTATGAAAAGATATATTAATTAAATATCTTGTATTAAAATTTAAAGACTTGAAATTTTACTAAAACTACAACAAAAAGATCTTTTATAATGTAACTAATAAAGTAAGCTAATTCATAAAAATGTGTATCAAGAGATAAAGAAATTATTTAGTAAGAAATGGCCTAAGTTAAAGACAAATAAAGAAGAAATTATTAAAGAAATAAGCAAAAATAGAGAAAACCAAGTTTAAGAAGAATTAATCGATAAGAAATCAAAAGGAAGTTAAATTGAGTAAAGAAAAGATTCTAGACGAGTTAAGATAGATACTCGTATAAGTTGATCAAGAAAATGAGAATAAAATAAGATGTCGAGAATTAAATGGAAGGAAGATTAATTAAATAATTAATTGAATACGTTGTTTCTAATCAAGCAAATAAAAAGATAAACCGAGATAATAATTAGAGGAACAATAGTCGAGATAAGAAATGAGAATCGAATTAAAGATGAATAAGAAATCCAAATTTTATAAGAGTTAATAATGATAATTAAAGAGAAATTTTTGTTAATAGAATAAAGGTTATGAAATACCTTATAAGATAGCGGATGTAAAATAAAGCATTGTCTATGTAAATAAGAAAGATAGAATTAATAGTTTAAACCTCCATAAAAGGAAATGCATAATCGAGTTAGATTTTAAAAATCTAAATTGAATGAATGTTAATATGTCTTGAAGTATGTTTGATTTATTTGAATTCATTATATGATTGAATAAAAGTTTAAATGCATGATGTTAGTTATGTTGTGAAAAATAATTGAATGATTGAGTTATGATTTGTAAACCAAGATTTGATTAAAGCCTTTGAAAGAAAGCTCGAGTAATAGAATATTAACAATGAAGTTATTAATTAAAACGAGAAGAGTGTACGATATTGAGTAATAAAGTTAACCAATTCGAATAGAGTTAATAATTTAAGGACGAGAACGCGAGATCTTTTAGGAAAGTTAGAGCAAAGAGAGAGACGACTCAAATAGAAGTCCGTCAGTTAAAGTCCAACGCCTTTGTGTCCGTCTTTCATATATCTTATCTTCCTATCGATGTCGAACTGTGAAGGATCGAGCCGGACGGATCGTTAAGCGAGGAGAAATAGCCCTAGACCACCTAGCTAGTTCTTCGGAAGTCAGGTGGGCTTTTCTGAACCAAAACTATCGATGAAAATTAGTTATACTATTGAATATTATGATATGATTTTCAAATGTGATGGACTTGCCATTTTATTGAAGTTAGTATGTGTTATCATCTATTTATATGAGATGTACTATCCTGTGAAAAGCAGGAACCCACGTGTGGTATATGTTGAGGTGACTGTGAGCCTTGCTTCGGTTAGGCCGGTCACAGTGTTTGAGAAGGAGGCCTACTTCTCGGCACAGTGAGATTATTTGTGATAGATGATACATACTGTTATATTATATGATATTTGACTGCGCAGTCTGTTTTAAAGAAAATGTTTTGACATGCACAAGTAAACTGTCTTTAAAACTGCTTATATACTTGTGATGTTTGGCAAGGCAAGTTCAATTATTATAGCTTTAAGAAGCATCTTTATTCAAATGTTTTGGCTTGTGTTCACTGAGTACGAAGTACTCAGCCCTGCGTGTGTTTCTAAACATGCAGGTTGACTGGATGGCGATGGCGTGGATACTTGGTGGTGTGGTTTGGTTTTGTTGGTTGAGTTTAGTTGAATTTCAGACTGGCATTTGTACGTCTTCATACGTGCAAGTGTTGGGTATTGATGCAAGTTTCCACTGCAATCCTTTTGAATTAATGTCTGTTGATGCTAGTACTTTAATACTCATGTTTTTTATTCCGAGCGTTGCGCTCGAAGACTTTGAATGCTTGCTAAATTCGTAACTCTTTAACTTGTAATTCCGAGCGATGGGCTCGTAACTTGAATTGTTGTTGAACATGATCCCTTATCTTGATGTATATATTCGTATGATTTCTCTTTTTGTTGGAATTCCTTTCCCATCAACATGAATCACTTGTTTGATTTCCTGTTAAAAGTGAAGTTAAGATGCCTGTTCATCAGATGAGAAGCAGTAGAGAGGAAGAGAACATCAGATGAAAAGGAAGTCATCTGAGGGTTCAAACCCAACTGAGTAAATACAAAGAAGACAACTGAGTGTTCAGTTTCAGAACCTCAGTTGTAGAATTCAACCAAGAAGTCTAACTTCTTGAAGTTCAAAGTCAGCTGAGAGTCCAACAGATCAGAACATCAGCTGAAGACCTCTCAGATGAAGATCAAGACTTTCAACCGACTAACCAAGGTTGACTGTCAGAAAGGTTAAGATTTGAATTTCAAAAGGAAGTCACATGAGGGTTTGATCGTTCAGTCATTACCCCATCTAGCCCAACACAAGGCTGTCTCAGATGGAAAGCAGAAGAACTCAGATGCCATATCGGAAAAGTCTGCAGAGATAAGAGACAAGCCATCGCTTTCAACGATCAGAGATCAACAGCTCCTCCAACGGCTAGTTGATACTCTCCGCCTATAAATTGAGGCATTCTCTCATTCGAGAGGTACACAACACACACGCGAGACAGAGAAGTGCAATCACAAGAGAATCAAGCAAAAGAAAAATCTGCAAAAATCCTATTCTAAGAACATCAGCAGCTGAGAGTTCAAGAGTGATAGAACATTAGTAGCTGAGGGTTCATAGAGTGAAAATTTGTCTTAGATCTTAGTTTGAGTGTTTATTCGTTCAAGCCTTAGATCCAGCTCTCATTCGTGATCGAGCTGTAGTTGGAAAACCCACCCACACCCTAAAAAGTGTTTGCTAGGACCTTACTCTTCCTGTAATTGAGTAGCTAGGTCGTCAAGTACCCGCAAACTTGACATAGGTTGTTAAGTACCCGCAAACTTAACTGTTAAGGTTGATAAGTACCCGTAAACTTATTGCAACGGTTGCACAGCCCGGGTAAGCTGTGTGGAACTGTCCAGAAGAACTTGGACTGAGGTGTGAGGATTCACATCTCCCCGTGGACGTAGGAGGGTTATCTCCGAACCACGTTCAATTCTGTGTGTCTGTGTTCATTTTCTTTCAGTTGCTTATTGCATTTCTAACTGACCAATCTAACCGGCATACAAATTGCATTTGCACATTTTCAACCGAGCTATTTTGGTTCTTGACCAACCGAGCTTAAAAGCGTGAGTTGTTTAAACGAGTTTAATTTTCCACCACATTCCGCACAGCTACACTCTTCCAGCTGAGGTTGCTTACTCAGCTGTGAGATTCCAACTGAGTCCTTTTACTCAGTTGAAGAGATTTTTTTTTTTGGGGTTATGTTTTAAAATTCTAACTGGTGTATTTCCCCCCCCCCCCCTATACACCAGTAACTCGTTTCGGGACCCTCAAGTGGTATCAGAGCAGTGGTTCCAAAGACTGCTGACTCTGTTTCACAAGGTGTGAATTCGAGAAATTTTCTTCAGTGGTCAACTGAACAGATCTTTTCACGCTAGTGCATTCTTGCTCGCATTTTTGTCCTGTTTCTGTTTGTGCAGATGGACGTCAAGGACAAGATCGTCGTCATGTTCTCAGTAGTCAATTATACATCATGGAGAACTCGAATGAAGAAGATCCTTCTGTCAAAGCATCACATGATGCAACAAGTTCTCTCTTCTGGACCAATAGTCATTAAAGAAAGAATAGCTCGCACTCCCACAAATCCTCATGATGGAGATACAGTGGTGGAGTATGTGGAGAAAAAGCCAGAAGACTACTCTCCAGAGGAGGCCAAGGTGAGCCAGTTGGACATCTGGGCTCAGAGCACAATAATGTCCACAGTTGGACAAGATTATCTGCCCTGGATAGAGGAGTGTGAGACTGCAAAAGAGATGTGGGACGTTCTGGCATCACTAAGTGAAGGAAGCGACGAGACAAAGGAAAACAAGTTCTCGCATGCATGTCAAGATTTCGACAACTTCAGTCTGCGACCTGATGAGACTATCGATCAGCTAGAGCTCCGGTTTATGGACATTATCAGAAGAATCCAGTCCATCCGGAGAGGAAAATACACACTAAGAGAAATCAACCTCAAAGTGTTGCAGGCTCTACCGGCTGAGTGGGATACTTTCACAAATATCCACAAGAGCCGAGCTGACCTTGGTGAAATAGGAACTGAAAGATTGTTCTCAATCTTGAAAGGAAATGAGTACAAGGTCAACAGGAGGAGATCGCAGCCCTCAGGTCAGACAAGTAGAATTGAGGATGTTGGGTCAGCCTCAAAGTCAGTTGCTCTCTGAGCTGATTACTCAAAATCGAGATCATCAAGGCCAACCAGATCAACTGACACGACTGCAAAGGAGCCAAGCAGAGAGGAGCTGCAACAGAACATTGCAGCTTTGTCAAAGAAGCTAGCCGAAATGGACACTCGGTTCGGCAAATATAAACGTTTCTATAAATCAAACCGAACTCGAGACAGTTCAAAGCCAGTCACCAATGGTTGCTTCGAATGCGGAAAGGAAGGTCACTTCAAGGCTGACTGCCCAGATCTATTGAAGAAAGAGAGAGATGCTCTAAGGGCCAAACAAGCTGGAAAGAATAAGGCCATGGTTGCAGAAGAAGCAGCTGACGATATGGATATCTTCACTGACACCGAAGATGAAGATGAGCTGACTTCTACCAACAACGTCATCAGTCAGGATCAATGCCTCATGGCACTTGGAACCAACCAAGATGACACTGAGGTACAATCTAATCCTGCTCAGTTAAATTCTTCCAATACTTCTAACATGCAGGAATCTCTGAACGATGAGTTGGAACCCTCCTGGAGTGATTTTTAAGAACTCAGTGAGGAGCTGCATCACCAATCGATTGAGTTTAAGAGTCTTCAAGTTCAGTTCGCCAAACTTGAAGATTCCTTAACCGAGAAGGACGATCTGATCAAAAGCCAAACCAAGGAGATTGAGAATCTCAAGAGTCAACTGAACGAGGCTAAGGCTCCAGCTGATGAGGAGTTGACAAAGCAGAACAAGAAACAGTAAGATCAGTTGACAAATCAAGATGCTCAGATCGAACAGCTGATAAAGAAGTCAGATGGACAAAGCGAGCAGATAGCTGTTCTCGTCAAAGAGTTGCAAACTGAGAAGGACAATCTAATCAAGCTGTATCAGTCATCCAAGATCATCGAAAACCTTTTAAGTTACAGCAGACAGATGGATGACGTGTCAGGACTCGGTTATGATGTTGTCAAGGATACTGGGATTCCACCAGCAACCTTCATCAAAGTTGTAGAAGTCACAGCTGTCGAGCCAAACACAGCTGAGTCTCCTGAAGCTAATTCAACCTCTACCTCTCAACAAGATCAAACGACCAATAGGATTACAACTGAGAAGGGAAAAGGAGTAGCTAATGTAGGACAGAATGTTCCATCGGTTGAGGTATCAACCGAGGGGGAATGTTCCAAAAGTCAGAAGAGGAATCAGAGGCGTCGAAGGCACAACCGCAACCGAACTCAGAACCAGAGCCGACCTCTGCATCAACCTTAAAGTCAACATCAGAGGGAATGGAACCGACCTCAGAAGGACAAGGGTTCAATCATCTGAATCAACAGCGGTTCCAACATCAGTTCGACCAAAGGTTCCAACCGAGTCAACCAATGAGGAACTGGTCAAACAACCGGAGATACTCATGCCATAATATGAATCATCAATAGGGCATGAACAACTACAGACAACCCTCAGGAAGATGGAATCATAATCAGCCACAAAGATTCCAACATGGCATCCGACCTCACAGACAAACTCAACAGGATAAGAATCACTATCAAAATAAGAGGAAAGCCTCACCTCCTAAAGCTCAACATAGGAGAAATCCAACTCCTCCCAAGAAACAGAACATCACTACTAACAACAAGCCTAAGGATAACCGAGGTGTTGTTATAGTTGATGATGAAGGAAAAGTAATCTGGAATGATAAATCCATCCGAGTTTACAGGGAAAAGCGACGCACAGTTCCAGCGGGAACTGGTTCTAACCCTCCAGGACCCAACTGAAATTGGGGACCTAAGCGAGTTTCTCTTTGCAGGTGCAGGAGAAACAGCTGAGGAAGAAGAAGGCGTCTGCTACAATGTGGGTGATGGATAGTGGATGCTCGAAACACATGACGAATCTGAAGGATTTGCTTGGAAGTTTCGTGGAGAAAGAAGGTCCATCAGTTACTTTTGGTGATAACTCAAAAGGTTATACCAGAGGTTACGGTACCCTTGAAACCAATCATGTTTCAATTTCTAATGTCTCTTATGTTGATGGATTGAAGCATAACCTGCTCTCCATCAGCCAATTCTGTGATAATGGTTTCTCTGTCAAGTTTGATGCACAGGGTTGCAGAGTTAAAGATGTCGGAACAAAGCAGGTGATATTGTTGGGAAATCGATCTCCAACAGGGAATGTTTACTACGCTGACTGGAACAGCAGCCTCCCTGACACTTGCCTGATATCAAAGAGCAGTTCGGATGTGAGCTGGCTGTGGCACAAAAGGCTCAACCATCTGAACTTCAAGACGATGAACCGACTCGCTAGACAAGAACATGCAAGAGGCATACCTAACCGAGTGTTTTCAACAACACACATCTGCAGTGCATGCCAGCTGGGAAAGCTCGCTAGATCCTCCTTCCGTTTGAAGTCTACTCCTTCAACTGACCGAGTGTTACAGCTGATCCATATGGATCTCTTCGGGCCAGTTACACCAAAAAGCATAAATGGCAACGAATACACATTGGTTGTAACTGATGATTACTCGAGGTACACGTGGACCATTTTCATGCGTCACAAGAGTGAAACCCGAGATGAGCTGCCCAAGCTGATGGATCGGATATCGAATCAACAAGAAATGAAGATCATATCTATCCGATCAGATCGTGGAATGGAGTTTCTAAATGAAACCATCATTGAGTATTACGAGAAGAATGGAATAACTCATCAGACATCAGCCGCGCGTACTCCGCAACAGAATGGCGTAGCTGAGCGAAGAAACAGAATGCTGAAGGATGCAGCCACATTCATGTTAGCGAGCTCAGCTCTGCCAAAGAAATTTTGGGCTGAAGCGATCAACACAGCATGCTACACTCAGAATCGATCTCTTCTCACCAAGCGATTGGGAAAGACACCCTACGAGCTGTGGAGACGCAGAAAGCCAGATATTTCTTATTTTCGCGTTTTTGGGTCTAAGTGTTATATTCACAACAATGGGAAGACTCAGCTGAAAACTTTTGATACCAAAGCTTCGAAAGACATATTTCTTGGATATGCAGCTCGGATCAAGGCATATAGAGTTTTCAACAACAGCTCTCGTGTTGTGGAAATAACACCTCATGTTAGTTTTGATGATCTACCTTTGACTGCAGGGAACAGGTAAACGAACAACACGCGGATCCAGCTGTTCTACCAGTTCTCACCAGATCGCAAGCACTTAGGGAAAAGAACCGAGCTGAACCACTGGTGTGGGCAACTGAGGATGAGGATCCATACTCCTCTGAAGATGAATGCGAAGACCTCAGCTCATCCCAAGGGGGAACTTCAGCTGATACTCCTCCAACTGCATCAACATCTGAAGCAGAACCAAACTCAGTTCGAACCATTGTCAATGTTGAGGATCCAGACTCAACAGCTGATCAATCACCAGCTCTGAAGACTCCAACTCAGATTTCTGAACAGCCACAGTTGGAAGAAGAAGGAAGACGCAACCGAAGATGGTATGAAGTTCATTCCATCGACGACATCATCGGAGATCCAACCGAGGGTGTGCGTACACGGAGCAAAGTTGCAAATCCTGAATCAACCGAGGAAGACTTCAACACTTATGCCCAATATGCTGAGGAATTGGCAGTTCTAGAAGAGTTCGAGCAAGCTGGAGATGTTGCCATGATTTCTTGCTTTGTAGCTGATGTACCTGAACCGAAGAATGTTGGGGAAGCTCTTAACTGTGTCCACTGGACAACAGCCATGCAAGAAGAACTGAATGAGTTTCTACGAAACTATGTATGGGAGTTGGTAGAAAGACCAAATGGTGTCAAGGTGATTGGATTGAAGTGGATTTTCAAAAACAAGAGAGACGCCATTGGATTCATTGTAAGGAATAAAGCAAGGTTGGTAGCTCAGGGATACTGCCAACAAGAAGAAATTGACTTTGAAGATTCCTTCGCACCAGTTGCAAGGCTGGAAGCCATCCGGATCTTTCTAGCTTATGCCGCACATCACAAGTTCAAAGTATATCAGATGGATGTGAAGTGTGCATTCCTAAATGGAGATATCAAAGAAGATGTACATGTTGAACAGCCTCCTGGTTTTGAGACTGGAGATGGAAGAGTGTACAAGCTGAAGAAAGCTATCTATGGTCTAAAGCAAGCGCCAAGGGCATGGTATGACACTCTTTGTGGATTTCTTCTGAACTCGGGGTTCAAACGAGATTCAGTTGATAAGACTCTGTTCACCATCAAAGTTGGAGAAGATATACTTGTTATGCAAATCTACGTGGATGACATCATTTTCGGCTCCAAGTCGGAGGAGCTGTGCAAGAAATTCTCATATCTCATGAAGGAGAAGTTCGAGATGTCAATGATGGGTGAGATGAATTATTTCCTTGGATTGCAAGTGAAGCAGTCACCTGAAGGGATTTTCATCAACCAGTCCAAGTATACAAATGAGCTCATCACCAAGTTCGGATTGCAGACAAGTAAGACAACAAGAATCCCTATGAATACGAACTGGAAGATCGAACCCGGAGCTGAGGGAAAGCTCGTTGATGCCAGCCAGTATAGAGGGATCATCGGTTCGCTGCTCTACCTAACTGCCAGCCGACCAAATATATCATACGCAGTTGGAGTGTGTGCTCGATTTCAAGTCCAACCAAGAGAAGCACATATGTTGGCAGCAAAGAACATCATCAAGTATCTAAAGGGAACTATTAATGTTGGATTGTGGTATCCAACTGACGACAATATCCAGCTGACTGGATACTCGGATGCAGACCTAGCAAGAGATCGGTTGGACAGGAAGTCTACTTCTGGACACTGTCAGTTCATGGGAAGCAAGCTGGCTTCATGGTTCTCCAAGAAATAAGCATGTGTTGCCACTTCTACAACCGAGTCAGAATACATGGCTGCCGGAAGCTGTTGCATGCAAGTGTTGTGGCTGAAGCAACAGCTGAGAGATTATGAAGTTGCAACTGGACAGGTTCCCATTCATTGTGATAGCTCGAGTGCCATAGCTATCTCTCTAAACCCTGTTCACCACTCTCGGACTAAGCATATCGACATTCGTCATCATTTCATCCGAGATCATATTGAGAAGAAGGATGTATCCATGGAGAAGATCCCAACTGAGATTCAGAGAGCTGACATCTTCACCAAACCTCTTCCTGAAGCCCGATTCAAGATGCTGTGTGATCTTCTAGGACTCTTGGATCCGAGCTGAAGAGTCATCCGAGCTGAAGAGTCATCCGAGCTGAAGATTCATCCGAGCTGATAAGGATCCATCCGAGCTGAAGAGTCGGATATCTATCTACGGGGGAAGCTCAGATGAAGGGGGAAGCTCAGATGAAGGAGGAAGCTCAGATACGAATTGCCAACTGAAGACATCAGACGTCAGCTGAACAGACGAACTCGAAGTCAGCTGATGGTATGCGGCAACTGAGGATCACAACTGAGGGATACAGCTGATCTCGACATCAGCTGACAGGTATCATTTATGACTGAAGGTGTTATGATATTAAATGAGAATGTTTGAAATAAATTCAAACATTCCTGAACATGTCATCTAGACTAAACAAGCCATCATATCGCATTTAATGTAAAGTCTGGCTGAACTCCTATAGCCTTACTTTATAGTGCGACTCGGCTGACACCCTAAACTATTCACCTTCTCACTCGTGCGCGTGGAGCATCAGTCAAAATTACTCAATAGTCGCGAAATCCTAGCCGTTGATAATTACGCGCCATTTAACCCCAGCCGTTGATATTATCCGAGTCAAAGATTATATAATACGGCAAATCAGGAAGTGATCCTTACCTTCTCTTTTCGTGCATATCTTTACTAACTATTCATCATCCCCTCCGAATTTGTTTCACCATTTTCAGTAAAGTTATTCCTTCTTCTTTGCATATATATCGATTCGAGATGGCGCCCAAATCCAAAGCTTCTAAGAAGATGGTTTCCGCGGAGCCTACTACCTTCCAGGAATCTTTCGACATGGTGATGTCGAAGATTCATTTTGAACATATTCTTTCCACAGCAGCTCTCACCTCGCCGGAACTTGCCCCCGTCGCGCGCCATTCTATCCGACCACCATCTGCTCGACTGGGCAACCCTCTCTCCATCCCAATTGCTCAGAAAGCAGGTCGTGCACTTCTACCGGAATCTGTAGCGAGTTGCAGATGATGGGCTTGTCACGATCATTCCGTGCAAGCAATGACACAGAACCTCCCGAACGATAGAAGACACCGTCGTAGAAATTAAAGTGCCGAAGGAATTAGAGAAGATCATCCCCAGAAATCGCGAAACCACAGATGTGCTGGGGAACTTCACTGACAAGGAAGCTGATGCCTTCCTTCAAACCATCCTTCTTGTTCCCGAACCATTGAAGGGGAGCATGCAAAGGACGAAGCTGAAGCCGGCGCACCGACTTCTCTTCGACGTGATTTCCAAGTGTGCCTTCGCATATGGTGGAGCTTTCGGTGACATTAGCCGACCAAAGCTCAAGCAACAGAAGGCGCTGGAAGAGCTGCACCAGGTTGACTGGTTGGGCTTTCTTGAGAGCCAGCTGATGATGGAGAAGCAGAAAATCTCCGAGACGACAGCTAAGTCCGGAGAACTACTGTTGAGTGTCAAGGGGACACTCAACTTTGGGACAAAAATCTCTGCCCTCATCCTCCAAGCCACAAAGGGTCTGCCGCTGACATGGGAAGGGAGTGAGGACACTCCGTTCAGCAAGCTGACGCTGTTCCCCACAGCCAAGAAGGCCAGGGACATTGTGAAGAAGAAGAGGAGGAACCTCTGCAGAAGAGACCCAGGATCCGCATCGTCCAACCAGCGGCTCAACCACCTACAACAAGTCCAGTGGTGGCAAAGCCAGCTGAAGAGAAGGAGTCAACCGAATCCAGCCAATCGGTTAACCCAGCTGGGTTTATTCTTCAACCACGTCAGGAGGAAGCAGCTGAAGACGTGGAAATCCAAGTGGAGGATTCTAGCTCCTCCTCAGATGACTCTTCTTCATCTGAGGAGTCCCACGACATTCAAACTGGAGCTGATGCCAGCCAGGTAATCCCACCTGTGTCTGAAGAAACCATTGAGCCAGCCGACTCACCATCGAAAGAGGATCCAGTTCTCTCAACTGGTCCTCAGTCAGATATTCCGAGCCTCTCGCTCGATGCCAATGTTGTGACCATTCCTTTAGCCAACGTTGATGAAACCATCAAACCCGTTACCTTCGATATCGACCCCCCTCCAATTGATGAAGAAGCCAACCGCCAGGCGATCCTGGCTGAATATGAAGGAAGACTCAACTACTGCTTCCACAAGCTGATTGGTATGTTTCCCGAGGCAGCCTCAATGCCTGTATTTGCCGTACTCGGGACGGAACTGCTCTACCAGTTCAGCGTCATATTCAGCTACTGGTACGTCAAGGAGGAAACCCTCAGGATCCATGGTTGGGACAAGTTGAAGGTCGAAGAATCCAACATAAGGGTATACTTCGACTACCAGAACTTGGAGGTGGCTTAAAACCAGAAGGTGGTTGTGCTACGACGACGTCTGGACAAGAGCATCCACGAAGGGACAGACACCAGGGAACTGTGCAACAATCCTGGAGCTGTTCAGTTTCTTGACGAGATGCTGGCCAAGAATGCCTCATGCATGGAGGACGTCGACGCAGCTGATGAGGCGGCCAAGAGGGAAGAAGACAAGCTCAAGGCCTACCTCGCCAGCCGATCTACCCTGGTTGTCATGGAGCCAACTGCATAGCCACAACCACAACACCTGCCCGGACCCTCCGAACAGCCAGCGCTCTCATCCGATACAATCTATGAGCTGATCTCGGAGAGGGTCAACCAGCTGAGGCAGGAAATACTGTATAAGATCCAGCTCAGCAAGGAGGAGGAAGCTGATAGGATGCAGCAGCTGACGGCAGAGAATGCCAGCTTGAAGAATCAGTTGGAAAACCTTTCCTCTTCCCTGCAGCAGAAGTTCGATGATCTCACCTCTTCTTCCAGCTCGGAGATCTCAGCTCTAAGGAAGGCCGTTCAGGATCTCAGCTCGGATTTCAACATTTTCAAGACCGTTGCTAAATCTGACCTGGCGAAGTCCCAGCAGACCCAAGACCAGGAGTGGATATCTCAGTTCGCATCATTCCGAGCTGTGTTCGTCGCCCTCCACAAAGAGGTCTCTGCGACCTTTGCAGCCGTGCAGCAAGCTGAGCAGAAGCGCCAAGACCTGGAGTTGGCCAAGAAGGTGGCAGAGAAGGACGCTGTTGACGAACTGTTTTCCCGCGTTCAACAAGCTGAGGCCAAGCTGACCTCCCTGGATGGCACCGTTGCCACCCTTTTGGATGATGCCAAAAAGGGGGAAGACAAGGAGCCAGCAGCTGTTGCTGGACGAGGGAAAGCTGTTCTCCAGCAAGCTGAAAGAGCTCAGCAGGGGGAAGGAGTGCCAGCTGAAGGAGCTGAAGCTGAAGCTGAAAGATCGCAGCCCGAACTGGAAGTCTCCCACGACCTCGTAGCCGAGCTTACGGCCGAGCTCGATGCCGAACTTGACGGAGGAATATCTGTTGAAGATTGCATCGAAGCTGCCAAAGCTATGGAGGAGCCCAAGGAGAAGTACTTGAATCCCTCTTGGATCAAGAAGTTCGCTGCCGATCAGGCCAAGAAGGTGGCCAAGTTCGAGAAGGAACTTGCCAAGGTGGAGAAGAACGTCGACACAAATAAAGCCAGCCGGAGTGTGCGAAGAATCAACAAGCACCAGATGAAGGCTGAGGCTAGGAAGTCGACGCATCAGTTGCAGAAGAATGCTCCGCTCCCGTCTCGGTATCCACATGTTGACAAGTGGATGAATGCAGAGTGGAACGATGACTGGGAGTATTTCAAGCATGAGTTTATAAATGACTTCTATTACAGGAAAGTCTACTCGACTGAAGACCCAAGGCAAGCCTTCAAGGAAGCCCTGTGGGAACTCAGAACAGGAGACCCTGGAATGTTTAGTCAGTTCAAGCGAGCTATGCTAAATGCTCAGCTCGATCCCAACACCGTTCCAGTTCCACAGATGTGCAGATACCGCCCTCAGATGATCAAAGGCACGAGCACGCCAAACAGAAATGCAATCATGGCTGAGGCGAGGGAAGTCTGCAAGGAACATGGCGTCAACACTGGGATTGAGTCAAATGCGAAGAAGGAGATCTTTGACCGTATCTTCAGCAAGTACGGTCAACAGTACTTTTGAGCTGTCAATGTTTTTGAGCTGATGAAGTCTTTTGGATGTTGTAGTTTTTGAAGCATCTGTTGTATTGTTTTTGTTTTGTGCTGGTAATCGTCAGTTGTAACAAAATCTGCAAGTATATATAAAGATTCACCTTGATGAACAATTCCTCATTGTCCAAGCTCTGAATCACAAAGTCTTTCAATATCATGTTATAACTGTGCTAACCCTTTGATGTTTTTATCTTATAGACTGTCTAGAATTTCAGCTGAGATTTTAGATAAGTTAGTGAGTTTTAGATCAATAGTGATTTAAAGTTGTAAGAGGTTTTGGCATCATCAAAAAGGGGGAAATTGTTGGGAAATTTATTAGTAAGAGTTTTGATGAATTCCAAAACCGACTGACCCCAACCGAGTACATGTTGCTAGAACCTAATGTTAGAATTTAGGCTCGCTGTTTGAGCAAAGTTAAGATTTTATCTTTACAGGTCTCCAGCTAAAGATGGCAACAAGGCATTACTCAGACAGAACATCAGTTATGATAAAAGACAACTGAGTGTTCATTTGTTTAGATGGAATGAGGGGGAAGTCTTCAGAACATTAGTTGTGAAGGAAACCAACTGAGGGTTCATCAGATGAGAAGCAGTAGAGAGGAAGAGAACATCAGATGAAAAGGAAGTCATCTGAGGGTTCAAACCCAACTGAGTAAATACAAAGAAGACAACTGAGTGTTCAGTTTCAGAACCTCAGTTGTAGAATTCAACCAAGAAGTCCAACTGCTTGAAGTTCAAAGTCAGCTGAGAGTCCAACAGATCAGAACATCAGCTGAAGACCTCTTAGATGAAGATCAAGACTTTCAACCGACTAACCAAGATTGACTGTCAGAAAGGTTAAGATTTGAATTTCGAAAGGAAGTCACATGAGGGTTTGACCATTCAGTCATTACCCCATCTAGCCCAACACAAGGCTGTCTCAGATGGAAAGCAGAAGAACTCAGATGCCATATCGGGAAAGTCTGCAGAGATAAGAGACAAGCCATCGCTTTCAACGATCAGAGATCAACAGCTCCTCCAAAGGCTAGTTGATACTCTCCGCCTATAAATAGAGGCATTCTCTCATTCAAGAGGTACACAACACACACGCGAGACAGAGAACTGCAATCACAAGAGAATCAAGCAAAAGAAAAATCTGCAAAAATCCTATTCTAAGAACATCAGCAGCTGAGAGTTCAAGAGTGATAGAACATTAGTAGCTGAGGGTTCATAGAGTGAAAATCTGTTTTAGATCTTAGTTTGAGTGTTTATTCGTTCAAGCCTTAGATCCAGCTCTCATTCGTGATCGAGCTGTAGTTGGAAAACCCACCCACACCCTAAAAAGTGTTTGCTAGGACCTTACTCTTCCTGTAATTGAGTAGCTAGGTCGTCAAGTACCCGCAAACTTGACATAGGTTGTTAAGTACCCGCAAACTTAATTGTTAAGGTTGATAAGTACCCGTAAACTTATTGCAACGGTTGCACAGCCCGGGTAAGTTGTGTGGAACTGTCCAGAAGAACTTGGACTGAGGTGTGAGGATTCAAATCTCCCCGTGGACGTAGAAGGGTTATCTCCGAACCACGTTAAATCCTGTGTGTCTGTGTTCATTTTCTTTCAGTTGCTTATTGCATTTCTAACTAACCAATCTAACCGGCATACAAATTTCATTTTCACATTTTCAACCGAGCTGTTTTGGTTCTTGACCAACCGAGCTTAAAAGCGTGAGTTGTTTAAACGAGTTTAATTTTCCACCACATTCCGCACAGCTACACTCTTCTAGCTGAGGTTGCTTACTCAGCTGTGAGATTCCAACTGAGTCCTTTTACTCAGTTGAAGAGATTTTTTTTTTTGGGGTTAAGTTTTAAAATCCTAACTGGTGTATTCCCCCCCCCCATACACCAGTAACTCGTTTCGGGACCATCAATTTTTGATCTTTCCTAATAACTTAAGTCGATTACAAGATCAACGCGTTGCTGACCAACTATGTGTATTGAATCGAACATACATACTTCTTCTCAAAAAGATATACTTAAAAAATAAGCATTTCATAACTTGGCGATAAAGCCATAACTATTCGTATTGGAAACTATCTTTTCCAAGTTACTTACTAATTATATAGATCTTTGTCGAAGTCTAAACTTGACACGAAACTAATGTTTCTCATTAACTGAGAAATCTTAAGGAGCTTTTATTTTCCTTCTCGATTATTAAGTTCGCATTGTCGTATATACTTAAGACTTTTGTCTTCTTTAAAACTCATTTTATTCTGACTCAGATCTATTGTATGATCTCGATCATTTCACTGACCGTATCTGGTCCTAAGTTCTTTCTTCCACCTACCTTATAACAATAAGGCAGATATGTAATCTTCTTCTTCTACAAGGTCTCGTAAGTCGTAATACCTATCGTAGCTTAATAATTATTGTTACAACAATTCGGTGGTTGGCTACGTGTTCTTCAATTTGCTTTTTGGCTAATCTTATCGTTCTTAGCATATCAACGAGTATCCGAATCATTTTCTCGGATTGTCCATCCAACTGGAGGTGAGAAGCGGTACTAAAGTTAAGTTTGGTATCTAACTTTTATGCCTTATGACCTACAAACATCTCGTTGTCATAAAATCGTAACCATATCCTTCCATTTCCATTCTGGAATACCTAAATGGTTATCACAACTCGTATAGTTGTTAGTGGAAAGCTTTCTCCTACTTATAAACTAAACATCTTTCTATCAACAAAACAATGTCTCATTTCACTCTATTCCATTGAAAACCCTTTTCTTAATTCTTAAATTCGTTGTCATCGGAATTACTAAGTCCCCTCTTAAATTTCTATCACAAACTCATTGCTTCAGAGTCGCTGTCTGGTTTATCCATTCTTATCCTTAGTCGAGGCTTATCCATTGACTCGTCCTATCTCTAGATACTTATAATCTTTCTCGCAATTTGGCATAGCTACTCGTGCCGCTATTTGCATTGCGATCGATGCTGATGCATCATGCATTTTTCTATATCCATCTTCTCGAATCCTCGTATGAGCGTTTCTTTTCCGACAAAAAGATACCTAAACTTAGTTGGGGTCTTACGACTCAGTGTGTCTATTCTTACCCTTAGCTTTACTTAGATGGTAATTATTTTCACAAACGTAATATCTTACTAGTTCGAGCCATCTCCTTTGTCTTATGTTTATTCCTTTGCTAGAATACACGCTCCAAATTCTTATGATCTGTGAAGATCTCATCCCTTGCACCATATAGATGGTGTGTCCAAATTTTCAATGCAAGCTCTACGGCTGCAAGTTCTAAGTCATAGGTTGGATATTCAATTTCCTGGGGTTAACGTGTCGTGAAGCGTAAGCTATCACTTTCTCATTTTTCATTTATACCATCCTAACCTATTTCTTGTAGCAATGGTATCTACCTCGTATTCCTTGACATTTCTGGGAGGGCTGAACCTGGGGTAATGATCAACTTTTCCTAGGACGTCCGTGTTCCTATTCCACAATTGTCTGAATATTTATTCTTTTCCTTCTATGTAGTTGCGCCATAAGTCTTAGTAATCATAGGGAATTCCTTAATGGAAACCTCTATTTAACTATCCAGCCTGGAAACTTCTTATTTCATTCAGACTGGTAAGCGATTTTCCATTTGAGTACTGTCTCTACCTTAGCAGGAATCTTATCTTAACATCTTCTGTCGACAATGTATAACCAAGAAACATTACTTCTCCATTCGAGCTTGCTCTTGCTAAATTTGGCATCTAACTCCCGACTCTATGCGTTCTAGTACTATTCGCAAGTGTTCTTCGTGTTCATCTTCATTCTTGGGGTAACTGAAATTGTCATCGATAAATACTAAAATGAATTCTTTTCTAAGTCTAGGTGGAAAAATTCTATTCATGTAGTTCATGAATACTACGGAGCACTAGCCAACTAACGGCATAACTAAGCATTTGTAATGGTTTTATCTGGTTTGAAAGAGAATTTTGGGTATATCACCAGTTTATCCTTTAACTAAAGATGCTTAGACCTTAAGTCTATCCTCACAATTGCATTTGTTTTCTTTTTAAGCTTATCAGGGTCTTATATTCTCATAAAAGAATATTTATTTTTAAGGTTTATCTTATTTAACCTTTGACAGCCTATATACAATCTCACAGAATCATCCTTCTTTGACGATGACATCACAAATGTTTTCCATGGTGAAAACGTTTGTCTGAAGAAAATCGTCATCTAACAACTCTTGCAGTTGGATCTTAAGCTCCTCTAACTCCTTTGATACCATTCTACATAAGGCCTTTAATTTGGGAGCTGCTCGTAGTTCTAAGTCGATCGTGAAACCTACACGACAATCTGGTAGTAAACCGGATATTTCATATAATTCTGTAGGTTCTCTACTCGAGGTTTTTAAAAGAGATTTTTCTCTCGTTGTCGAGAATCGTGGTAATTCTCAAACAACTAGTCTATTCCTAAATTTATATATATAGTACATTTTATTACTTCCCAATCGATTGCTCAATGAAACTAAGGGAATAATTCTCTGAGGTCATCAACTCTCCCTAAAGCGTAGTTGTTCTTATTTCAAGATTCGAGCGTTCTAGTCTTAGTCCTATAGTGTCAGAGGGTACTAGTCAAATGAATATAATGCTCTAGTATGGTCAATAGGTACTAGAAAACTGGTATAAAGTTCTAGTACGGGTCAATAATTTTGACAGGGTAATTTTATAAGGTTCGTCCAATACCTGCCAAATCTTCCTTTCCTTCACTATGCCCCTCCTATCTAATCATGTAAGCTTCTGCATTCTGTTGTGGTTGTAGCAGTTGTGTCTGTGACTGAAGTTGAGCTGTAATCAGTGGTTGAGGCTGGCCGTATTGAAATGGTACTATCATTTGAAACAACATTGGGCAGTCATTACTCATATGCCCCAACATTCCACAGTTAAAGCATCTACCCATGTTCGCTAGACATTCACCCTCAGGCTCCTTATCACGTCCAACACACACAGAAACTCCCTGTTTCTGTTTTGCCGCTTGCCTCAGTTCTGGGATATTTTTCTTAACGTGTCCCTTATGCAAACAATTGTAACAAACACCAGATTTAGCTAGACATATCCCGGGGTGTTTCTTACCACACTTAGGGCAAACTGGAGAAGGGATCTTTTCTCTAGTATTTCTCTGAGTTTGGAGCTGATTGTACTGGTTAATTCCATTTGTCGTCAGTGGTTCCGGGCAGTTTCTCCTAATATGTCCCTTATGTCCACAGTTGAAACAGTTGTCAGTGCCTACCTGACATATGCCAGAGTGCGATTTATTACATTTGGAGCAAACATGAATGTTAACCCTTACTGTGTGGTTTCCTCCCTGATTTCTGTTCCCTTGCTGCCCTTGCAGCTGATCTAATGGATTGTTACTCTTGCCCTGTCCTGATTGTTTAATCCTTTGCGGATCATTCCTTTGTCCTGTTTTCTTCCCATAGTCACTTCCTTTTCCTGGCTGGTGGAAACCTCGCCTAGTCCTGTTCTGTTTCCCTTGACTGTTGTGGCGATGGTAGCACTCACTGCTACTTCCTTCCCATTTCCTTTTTCCCTTATGGTTAACCTTATTGTTGGGAAGATTTTGGGTTATGGTCTGGTTTGGTGCTGATGTGGACATTACTATCTTTTCCTTACTAGGCACTATTGCCTCTATTTCTCGAACTCGTTCCAGTAATTCGGCATAACTCAATCCCTCTTGTCTGGCTACTGCTATTCCCAGTTCATACTTAAGTTCTCCTTGAAGCTTCCTGGCTATTTCCTCCTCAGTCTCGACTTGATCGGATACATACTTTTCATAATATGCCTCCTTAAAACCATTTCAGGTGATTAGAGCCGCTTGTTCTACCGGCAAAAGTCTCTGTCTAGTCTTCCACCAATATTTAGCTGGTCCGGTTAGCTGATACCCAGCGCACCCTAGACGCTCCTCATCACTAAGTCCAATCGGCTCAAAGATTCTCTCTATAGAACGTATCCATTGCTTGGCCTCATTCGGATTACCAGATCCATCGAAATATGGTGGTTTACTTCCGAAGAATAAATCCTCAATGCTATGACGTTGCGGAGATAGGGAAAGTGAAAAGGCTGCTGGGTGTTTTTGGCTTTCCTCACCTATACGTTGTTCTTGACCTCTATCAGGTCCTCTAGGATTTTCAGGTCCTCTTCGATCGTTAACAGCTCTCAGCGACATTTTTGAAACTATAAGATACAGAAATTTTCTCATTAGTACTTGCTTTTAAATCTTCATTTTCTCACTAACCCTTTTCCTTTCCCACTTAATACTTTCACATAAACGAGAATAACAAAATTAACTTTGACTCTATTTCTTTCAACTTTTAACCTCCAAGGTTAAATTAAACTCTCGTTACACGAGTTTTGTCTGATATTCTGGTTTAGTTATACGATTCATAAGAAACTTCTTGTGATTAACACCCTCTCATGGGTCATGCATATTATAGATATATATATATATATATACGTCAAAAGATTATGTTAGTTTTGCCTTCAACAAGGACTTATACTAATTAGACTACAACGAGTCTAAACTAGGCTAACTGCCTACGTCTACAGAATGCACTAACATATTGCATTACCGTACTACTGGAAGTACTAGAACGGAAACGATTCATAAAATTTCGTACCCGATGGAGTACTACAAATCTATCTAGTTACTGATCCGACTATGTACATAACAAAAGGCTACTATACTACTATGCGTCTCTGACGTCTTGCTCAACAAACTGCGGTCAAGTCACCACTGCCCACTATGGCCTAATCCTGCTTGGGGTCCTTGTCCGGATCCTCATCCGAATCCTCATCAGTGTCCTCTTCCGGATCCTCATCCGGGTCCTCATCCTCTGACTCTGAACCGAAAGCAAACTGAAGTGCCTCGTCAACCCTCAAAGTGATGGTGGTGCAGGCACATCTAAAACTGTCATCTCTGAATCTGAAACCAAGTAGTCCCAGCAGGTCGCTGATGCCCGCTTCTTCAGAGGCAGCAGGCGGTCGGGAAGTGAACAGGACTCGTACTCCTCTCTGGAATGGACCCTGGACGGTCCTGCCTCAAACTCTGCCCTAACTCTAGTCAACTCCGAGCAAATCTCGTCAAGGGGCCTGTAAGATGAAGGAAACTGTAATAGGACGGCAAGCTCTACGTCTGTGTCTAAATACTCTGGTCCTGACTGAAATGGTCCCTGAACTCTCATGGAAGGCTCATGCTGAAAAGGAGCGGGTATCCCTAGGCCATCTGCTGTCTCTGCAACTAACTCCCCTGTGTCCACACTAGGTACCATCACTGAAGGGATCTCCAACTGTGCAATCATCTCTGGATCTATCTCATCATGCTCTGACTCTGAATCTGCCGGAAAGTGAGTGTAGGGAGGATGCGCCTGAACAGGATATGATGCTATGTGTCTGTTCTCGAAGAAACGCCTGTGTACCTCCAAAGCAAATCCATTGTAATCACTTGTCGGCTCTATGTCGTCGTCAAACATCCCAAGGTAGTACCATGCCTTGTCGTGTGCCCAACCACGCCATTCTTCTGGTAGTCGTCTAACCAAGTCAAGTATCGCCTGACTCTCTGGAATAGTATGTCGGACAGGATAATAAACTGACGAAAAGTAACTAATCCTCTGTCCTACGTCGTGTCTCAGGTTTGCCTCATAATCTCTATACCTATCTAATAACGGATCTGCCCAAGTACGCTGTGACGGGGACTGGCTCTCTGAAGCCGTGTCACTATTGGAAGTCATCCTAAAAATTTTTTTTTTAAGAAACACGGATCAGTAACGGTAAGATGATACCTTATCTTACGGAAAATCTTAAATTACAAAATGAATATTCCTTATTCAATTGTAATATCACCACACTTAATCTTTCAAACTTATACATCTAGCAATTTCACAGAAAATTGCTCTCGTACTCACAATATATAGAAATAAAAATTCAAGATTTTATTCTCATTCCTTATCTCATTCTTTTAATCTCTCACTTTAATTCCTTATTATTTTCTTTCATTAATCCTTATCTCTTTCTCAAGGAAAAAAAATTTCCTATCGATTCTCATTTATTAAAACAAAGCACGTCCACTTTGTTTACGTTACTTATGCAAAAGTAACATTCATTTACAAAAGACTTTGTCGTTTACTACTCATAATACTCATACGTGTCATATTCTTCGTTCAAGGACAAAGTATATATATATAAAAATATAAATTCCAAAAGACAAATGGAATATATCCTAAGAATAACTTTTTAGAACATAGGTTCTAGTCGTCGTCGCTAAAATCGAGCGGTCGTTAGAAATTTAATCAAACTTCCCGCTTGACTCCTAATAGTAAAGCAATTCTCTTCGCAAAGTTCGAACAAGGCGAACACTACAAAAATGAAGCGAAAAGAAAAGGAACGACATCGTTACATGTTACTTATACGTAAGTAACATTCGTGTCTTTAACCCACTTATACCACACTAAAAAGATTTTGCTAGCGGGGCATAAGACCCATATTACTGAGTTTCTTATTATGTGGGTTGATCAAGTCCACATAACAGTCTCTCAATGACATGGAACTTCTGTCTCGCTCTATCGTTCACTTCATACAGAATTTACTTTCCTAATCGAGTAGCAATTTCTCGAATTGCACACACAATTACTTCTTTAAAAGAAAAATTTTGGAAACTTTCCAGTTTAGCTCGGAATACTCAATCTTCTCGAGGAAGATACAAATTTTAAGCTAATCGAATACTTGAAAGGCTCCTAATAAGTAAAACAAAGTCATCTACAAGAGACTTTGTTCATGCCCCTTACAACTAAGGTAACATTCGGCTCTTCTGTTTATTTCAATTTATCCTCCTTGTTTCAACCTTTTCTCGAATAATTTGGAGTCACATTTTTCTCACACGTCTATTTGTTTCTTTCGTTCACTTCGTACATATTTACCTTATTTTATCAATATTTATTTCATTTCCCTCGAAGGAAATTCTTATCGGTTTTAAAATAAAGATCGACTTCACCGAGTCTTTATTCATGTCACTTTACGCACGTGACATCCATCAATAGAAGTCCTCCTCGTGTTGTGGATCTCCTTTCGAAATCATTTGAAATAACGTTTCTTAAAAACGTCTAAGTTCTCGAGGTATCGGAAAAGACCTTAGATTTCAAGTCTACATTCTTAATAACCCGAGAAAATCCCTAGATTCCTTCTAGGTTCTCATGCCATGGTAAAATAAATAGAAATTATCGCGCAAATATTCTCACGTATGATAGTACTCGTACTATCACATAGCCACATAACAAAACAAAGTATAAATTAAATTATACTTTCATAGAATTCTTATTTTTGGCACACAACTCATTCTCATTCTCATCTTCATTGAATACTTGTTCATAAATTTCTTATTGAAAAGGAATTATGTTACTGAAATTCTTTCCTCGTTGAGTCGACGTAGTGGGAGGTTGAGTTGTCGTCTACATTCTGATTCTTAATGTCATAACTTAACTCTTATCTTTACTTAAGAGAAAACTCTGATCTAAAATATAAGCAATTAGTCTATCTTACGACTCGAAAGAAGACTCGACATAGAGTACGGACGAATACTCTATATTACTACTCGAAGGAAGACTCGTATCCAGAGCAGAAAACGAACCTCTGCTCTGATACCACTCTGTCACAGCCCCAAATTCCGAGCGACGGCAGAAGCCGGGGTGCGACTGGGGTTGGATTAAAGAAGCGGGGAAGAAGGGGGCTAACTGAACATACATACATAAGAGACAACATACAAACTATGAACAAAGCTTTATTTACATAAAGGAAGAGTTAATCTCAAAGGATCACTCGACTGAAAGTACACGGTAGATGAACTAAGTTATAAGACTGATCTTGGTCTACAGTGATTACATATATGTTCATTAAAAGAACTAAAGTTTTGCAGCGGAAATGTGATTCATACTAACTAAAGTCTTCCTATGACAACTTTATTCAACCTTCGCCGCTTCCATCACTTCAACCTGCACATTTAGAAAACATATGCAGGGCTAAGTACAAAAGTTTTTAGTGGGCACGCTGCCGAAAACATAATTCATAAGTATAAATAATCTGGCATTCTATAACCGTAGCGCATTGGGGTTTTGTTAAAAAGGCCCGTGCCTACTAAACATTTTCTGACTGATTTGTATAAAGCAGCTTGCGCAAGCATTTTTAGAGTATGTTATGTTCAATCTTGACCAAAGCTAATTCACCGTGGCTGGTTACCCCTCAACAGGATACCACACACACCACAGGTTACAAAGTGCACTAACTCTGGAAAGCACTTAGCAGCTAACTCAGAGCCGATCGTTAGTTAACCTAGTTAGATTAACTCTAAAAGTCTGGAAAACCCGAAGGTTAACTCAGAAATCTGGTAAACCCGAAGGTTAACTCAGATAGGTACAAGAGAACTCACATAAAATAGTTGAAACAGTTTATGCCAAGATTATCACTTTGAAAAACACAATTATCAAAGCGATAAATAATACTTTCGAGTTGTGGAAAAACCCACATTTTATTTGATATAGATAAAAGCCCACCTCGTAATACAGAACTAAAAGCACTAGCTTCCAATCTTCGGATCTTCCGTCCTTTCTTTACAGTTGGCTTCCTCCTTTATCGTAAAATAATAATACTTAAAAACGGGTCGTAATAGATAATCGATCAAAGAGAATCGAAATAAGTTTTAGTTATTTTATTCTTTAGGCAATTGCACGCTTACTAGATTCATTTTACTTAAACGGGAACGAGACTCGTACAAATCCCGTTTAGAACTCAAAAGGTCTCATACTCGATTCTTAGGTCAGTAGAGAGGGTAGTCGATAGCTTAATACGACTTAAAAGATCATAAGGAACAAAGTTGGAAAGAATCAACTTAGGAAAAATTACGTTTTAGTTCATTAAACAACTTATGAATTTTCTCGCTTACTACTTCTTTATTTGAATGGATATGAGATGAGACCTCAACTGGTTTTTAACCCTCAAAGCTCCATACTTGACTCTAGGGTCAGTAGGAAGATATTCGTTAGTTATTACGGCTTAAACGATCGAAAGAAACTAAGTTGTGAACGAAACAACTTAGGAGAATTGAAACTGAAATTTCACTGCGCAAACCAGTGACTCTGGGGACTGCCCAGAACAGAGAATCTGGAAACAGGGGATGATCCCTGTACCGTTGGAAAGTTTGGGATGTCTAGTTTATGCTCCAATTTATGGATCGCAAATCTGATAAACGAGCTAAAAGTTATTACAGTTTCCGACGAGGGTCGCAAAACTGCCGCGATAACCCTAGTTGCTTGATAAATTCGACGTATAACGTCTTAGGTTCGTTCTAAGCTCTCGTATTTGATTTCTTTAGAAACTGGACCCTCAAGGCAGTCATCGCGTACTCCCATACGTGACGAACTCCTTCTCAAAACTCGTCCAATAGCACGACGTTCTAAACGTCGGTTTTCAACTAACAATTACTAAACCAACAAGTTATGAAATTCGCGTTCTAGTTCTCGACTATTTCTATAGCTCATATTATTTTAGCTCGAAAGCTCATAACATCAAATACAAAGTTGTTCTCAAGTCTATTATAGACAATAATATCAAATTAGAATTCTCATTCGACTTCTCGGTTACTAGTTACGTCTAGTTGTTCATCTCTTATGAAATTTTCAAAGTTGTCAGATTCCGTTCAAATTTTACGTCATTAAACTACATCTAAAGAAAATCACTTTCATGCATGAAATCATTTCATATCAACACTTTATTTCAACTTATGACGAGTTCTTCGTCTCTTACATTACATAAAATATTTTTAGAAAATTCTCAATTAAATCCTATTATCAACTAACATCAACTACAACATAATTCCATCATCAATTCATCAATTAAAACAAACATATGAAAACCCCTAAAACTACTATAAATTTCGGTGTTTATAGATATGTTAAGAGGGTGATTTTCTTCTCCAATTAACACCATTTACTCATTAATCAACCTACTATAACATCAATTAAACAATTGAAATCCAATTACAAACTAACATGCAAAAATCCCTAATTCTATACTCAAACCCTAAATCGGTTTTCACAAAACATGGGGCTTTCGATTCCTCTTTGTTCTAATCACTAATTAAGCACCTCTTAAGTATGAATTTATCATTAATTGAAGAAATCAAAAAATCCTACTAAATCCCTAAAATTTTCGGTATTTATATAGAGATTAGGGTTCTTGGTTTTGTTCAATTTTAATCCCTAATTATCCTATCTAACACATCTAATTTCATTAATTCAAGATCGAATCATGTATATCAACACTCAAACTTTTCGATCAAAAAGAAAAAATGAAAAGAAGAGGATGATGGATGGATAGAAGTAGAGAGGAGATGAATACCTTAAGATTTAACAAAGGATGTAATAGGTTTTGTTGGATGAAAGAGGACTTGTGTGTTTCTCCTTCAAGTTCTTGAAGCTCTCATCAATGGAGATGAAGAAAAGAAGGTGGGTGAGTGTAAGAGGGGGAAGGCTGCCGATTTCTAAGGTGGTAGGGAGAGTGAGATGAATTTAAATGTTATAACATAAGTTAAAATGTGATAGGTGTAAAGGGGTGAATATGAACTACATTAGGTGTCACACTTTATACAATATAAAATCAAAATATCAAGAGATGAGAGAGGGGATGAGGTCGGCTGCCCTTATTAGTTTTTAGGAGTGATACGAGTTTTTCCGGTGCGATACGACGTTATGAAAAACGTTCGACGAAAAACGTAGCTCAGCACAAAATCGTCGCTATCCGATTCAACCGCAAATTCTAACATACGAAACTTAATCGGAAAATAAATTTATAAAATTTATTTTGACAAAAACTCGGGACGACACAGTCCGAGTTTAGTCCGGAAAAACATAAAAACGAACTTTCTCGGGCGAGTTCGTATCGCGATTTCGTGAATGTAAAAATCAGACGGTTTTCCGTTCTGAGTTCACGAACTAAAAATTTTTTGTACGCGCTAACCCTAAATACAGTAGTCGTCTAGCTGATTTCCGTAATTTATTTTGGGAAACGGATTTGACCGTTAGGCTTAGAATTCAAAATCGTAAACTTAGGCGTGCAAAGCCATTTATTTAATTAACTTTAAAATTTTAAGATCGTAAGGAATTTCCGGGCCATTACAGAATCTTTCTCTGGTATGAGATGTACGTAGAATTGGTTCGAATTTGTATCTTTGAAATATTTATAGGAAAATTCTTGACTTCTATTATTGTTTAAATATGCTTTCGCATTAAAATGATTTAGAAAAAAAATTAAATGGGCTAATTTCTAAAAGTTAATTCCGCGTTTATAAATAAGAAAGAATAATATTTTAATTTAGTAAATTAGGGTGTTACATTTAGTGGTATCAGAGCAGGTCTACGTTCCTGTAGACTTGCTTTGTAAATTGATAAGTTAAAACAATTAGGTTTGTTCTACCCATTTCCGACCCGCGCTCCTACTCGAGGTATTTACAATATTCTTTTATTTTAAAGTATTGTAATGAGAACTTGAGAATGAATTATTATGATTGAGATGAGTTATGAGCATATGTTTTGCATGTTAAAGTGATTATTGAGAAATGTTTAGTGATATTTCATTTGAGTAGTCTTCGAAATATAAGATATCCTAGAAGCTTTGCACTTAGTATCTTCACTAATAGGATCGACAATTTTGGAGTTTTTACGTCAGCCCTTAACTTAGAACATCCTTATGACTAGCTCGATTTGGTTATAGGAAATGGCGAGAAGACCAAGGAACAATGACATGGTGCAAGCGTTTATCGCCGCTCTTCAAGGTATTACTCAAAACAACAACAACCAAGGAAACCAAGATCCGGCTAGGGCAGCAACAAGTCGAGCTATTGAGCAATTCTGCCACTATACTCCACCAAAGTTTAATGGAAGGGATGGAGCTTTAGCTTTGGAGGAGTGGTTCGAAGAACTCGAGAGGATCTTCGAGCACATTGAGTGCAATGATGCACACGGAGTGTCTTGTGCTGTGTTCCAGCTAGTTGAGGAAGTTGGGCAGTGGTGGAAGTCACACCGCAATAGTCTAACGGAAGCAGAGCGCCAAGGCCTTACATGGGCAAGGTTCAAGAAAATGGCGATGGACAAGTACATGCTGCGCGCTTATCGCAATCAGAAGCAGCGGGAATTCCTCGAGTTCAAGCAGGGAAACTTGAGTGTGACTGATTATGAGCGAAGTGCATTCAACTCGCTCGTTCCGCCACGCGATTGGTGGCTACGGAAGAAGACAAGGCTGATTTTTTCTTGAATGGCCTCTGCCCTGAGATTCGAGGAATCCTCGCCATGCAAGAGAATGTCAACTATGGACTTACGGTCAAGCGCGCACTTGGAGTTGAGGCTGCCTTGGAAATGGACAAGGTGCTCACTGAAAATGGCACTTTTCAAAGAAAGCGAAAATGGGATGGTCGAAATGAGGAAAATAAGAATTCCAATAACAATGGAGAAACAAAAAAGATACGCCTTGCAAATGTTACTCCGAGGGAGAGACCCTTGTGTCCAGAATGTAAAAAGCACCACACTGGAAAATGTTACTGGAAACAAGGAGTATGTTATAACTGTCTTGAACCGGGACACTTTGCGACCAATTGTCCGAAAGGAAGAAGAGATGGGGCTAAAGGAGATGCACGTCATTAAAGTTTTTCCATTAATCTCAAACTGTTATAATTACCGTCAAACTTCTTAGAGATTCTAAGTAGATTTTAGTTTATTTGGAGAAATAGTACTCTAGTCATGTTTGCATTTTATTATGGATATTTGCTACTGTTATATTTAAAAGATTTTGGGATAGAAAAGTGTTCACATTTGTTTATTTATCAAATTAAATGTTGGATTCACTTTAGTGAACATGTGCATTTATTTTAGAAAATTTTACCGGCACATGTTTCAGTAAAAACTTAAAAGATTTAAACTATGAGGCTGCTTTATTAGTTATTCTTAAAAAAAAAAATAGATCTCTAATGAAGTGAAGGAAGACTTTGGTGATTTACTTCTATGAAATGTTATTTTATTTTTTAGAGTTGATGTTTGTAGATTTGGAATCTTGTTAAAAAAAAAATTCTGTTGTTTGAGAAAGAGTTATTCTTATATTAGAATTAAAGATTTATTTTTTTTAATCAAAGTATTTATTTATCTGTAACTTAATTATTTTAGTTAATAGTTAAGAAGATTCGAGAGTAGCACAAGGAACATTCGAATTTGAGATCGAGAAGTTTTTAGAGAATTATCTAGCATTTGTGATTGTGGAAAGAAGTGAGGGAAGGAGATTGTTAGCCACCTCTAGCCGACAGATCATTTGCTTAGTTGAACCAAATATGTCAAAGAAAGAACTTGAGATCAAAAAGAAAATGTTTAGAGAAGAATTCACTGCATTGGCATATACTAGACAAGGTTATGAGTTAAGGAAACTGAGGTGCCCAAATCCAATGTACGAAGGAGACGATGTGGGAAGAAAAAGCAACATGAGAGCTTAAGAAAGTGAACCTTTAGGAAGTTTGACTTTTAGAATGCTTAGAAAGCCAAATTTCGAGGATGAAATTTTTGTTAAGTGGGTAGGATTGTAACACCCCGCTATTTTCATAAGCTTTGATTTATGTTTCTTTACTTATTATTATTGTTGTTAAATTTAATGGAAAATGTTTCAACTCATAGTAGTTTGAACTAGCTTTAATTTAGACTTCAGGTAATCCATTGTTGCGTCTCTAGTTAGATTTCGTTCGGATTTTATTTGGTACTATCCTTTATAACGATTTTTTTTCTGAATAATTACTATCTTTGACCGGTTTGTGCATTGTGTTTAAAGATATATGAGGCCAATTAGAGTAAATCAAATGAAAACCCATTAGAATTATCAAAAAGAACTATTATTATTATTATTATTATTATTATTATTATTATTGATGGTCCAGATAAAACTTTTAAAATCAACCCCCTAAAAATAACGCAACCGAGTAATGCAACTCAGTTGGAATCACAACCGAGTAAGAAACACTCGGTTGGAAGTGAAGTGCTGTGTGGAAAGTGGTGGAAATTAACTCGTATAAAATCAACTCACGCTTTTATGCAAGGTTGGTCAATAACCAAAACAGTTGATATGGAAAAATGCAGTTTGTATGCAGGTTAGTAAGTCGGTTGAATATACAACAAGAAGATAACTAAAAAATAAACACAACACACAAGATTTAACGTGGTTCGGAGAGAACTCCTATGTCCACGAGGAGTTGTGAGTCCACACAACTCAGTCCAAGTTCTTCTGGACAAACTACAAAGCTTACGCGGGCTTTGCAACCGTTGAGATAAGTTTACGGGTACTTATCAACCTTACAGATTAGTTTACGGGTACTAATCAACCTATCTACTCAGTTACGGGAAGAGTAGGGTCCTAATAACCTTTTCAGGTGAAAGAAAGGGTGGGGTTCCAACTAATAGCTCGAACAAGAAGTGAGCTATGATCTAACACTCTACGAACTCTCAACAAGTGATGTTCTCAAGGTTGGATCAAAAGACACTAAGACAGAATCTATTACTCTAGAACTCTCAACTAATGATGTTCTAAGAGATTGAATGCAGCTCAGCTCATGTGAAGAATTTGGTTCTTTCTTTCGCTCTTTGATTTCTTCTTGCTCTTGTCTGACTTATATTTCCCGTGTCAGTAGTGAATGAGTGAAGGCCTCTATTTATAGGCAGAGAGAATGAACTAGTCGTTGGAAGAGCTCTTGATCTTTGTTCTTTGAAAGCGATGGCTTGTCTCTCATCTCTGCAGACTTTCCGGATTTGGCAACTGCATGCTTCTGCTTTCCATCTGAGACAGCCTTGTGTTGGGCCAAATGAGGTAATGAAAGAGAGTCAAACCTTCACGTGAATTCCTTGTTTGAAATTCGAATCTCAACATCAGACTTTCAACAAGGTGTCGTCGGTTGAGAATTTCGATCTTCATCTGACTTGTTCTTCAGCTGATGTTCTGTCTGAATGCTAACATTTGAACTCTCAGTTGACTTGAACTTCATGCTGTTGATCTTCTTGGTTCGAGTCCTACAACTGATGTTCTGAATCTGAACGCTCAGTTGTCTTTGTTGTATCTGAGCAGTTGGGTTCGAACGCTCAGATGACTTTCTTCCATCTGATGTTCTCTTACAACTTCTTCCTTTGAATACTTAATCGACTTTTGCATCTTCCTCCTTGAATGCTCACCTGATGAACGCTCATTTGTCTTCCTCACAACTGATGTTCTATCCGAGTGAAGCCTTGTTGCCATCTTCAGCTGGAGTCCTGTAAAGATAAAATCTTAACAATGCTCAAACAGGGAGCCTAACTACTAACATTAGGATCTGACAACCTCTACTCGGTTGGGGTCAGTTGGTTTTGGAATCGATCAAAACTTTAATAAATTTTCCAACAATTTCCCTCTTTTTGATGATGCCAAAACCCTTATAAAAATTCTTACAAGGCAAACTGATCTAAATCCTACTGACCTATCCAAAATCTCAGCTGAAATTCTAGACAGTCTATAAGATTAAAACATCAAAGGGTTAGTACAGTTATAACATGATATTGAAATAACTTTGCGATTCAGAGCTTGGACAATGAGAGATTGTACATCAAGTTGAATCGCATAACCGAATAGTTTTTATTACAACTGATGATTACAAAGGAAAGCACAAAAAGACAAAAATTACATCAGTTTCTCAAAAACTAACTAAGCTAATACTTGAGCCCATACTTACTAAATATTCTAACAAAAATCTCTCTCTTTTCAGCTGACTCCTTAGAAATGTCAACCCCGTGCTCTTTGCAGACTTGCCTTGCCTCAGCTGCAATCTTTATTCTGTTGGGGGTGCGAGAATCTCGGAGGAAGGGAGGCTTATATGTAATCTTTTGAGGGACGGGGACAGTGTTCAGATCCGGTTTTGCTTCAATCATCGCACGCCTGAACTGGCTGAACATCCCCGGGTCCCCAGTGTGCAGCTCGGTTAGTGCCTCCTTGAAAGCTCTCCTCGGATCGTCGGTTGAGAAGTCTTTTCTGTAGTAGAAGTCGTTCACAAACTTTTGCTTGAACGACTCCCAGTCCTCATTCCATTCGGCTGGCATCCACTTATCTACATGCCTAAACTGACTCTGAACCTTGACCTTCCCTGGCAACCTCTGTTGTCTCAGCCGAGCTTCAACCTTAATCTGATGTTTATCAATACGGCGACGGCTGCGGGAGGCAATGTTTCGGTCCAAGTTCTTTGTTATCTTGTTCAGCTCCTCTTCAAATTGGTTTACTCTTCTGGCCTGGCTGGCAGCGAACTTCTTGATCTAGCTCGAATTCATATAATCCTTCTCAGCAATATCCATAGCCTTGGCAGCTGCAATACACTCTTCGGTTGTGATACCGTTGAGTTCCGAATCAAGCTCGGTTGCGATCTCGGCTATAGAGTTGTAAGAAACTCCAAACTTCTCCGCCAGCTCCAAGTCTTTTGTCATTTCAGCTCCACCGACTTCGGTTGACTTGGGAGCGGACTTCTTCTTCCTCAGCTAGGATTTTGCAGCTGGCATCTCTTCCTCATCCTGGGTCTCTTCTTCCCCCTGCATCTCAACATCCGCCTCTTTATCTTCCCCCTTTTTGGCATCAGCAACAAGGCTTGCTACTGAACCATCCAGAGAGGTGAGCTGTTGTTCGGCTAGTTGAATGCGGTTGAAGAGTTCATCGACCGCGCACTCGATTCCCACCTTCTTCGCCAGTTCGGAGTCATGACGCTCTTGTTCGGCTTTCCTCAATCCAGCGAATGTTTCAGTTACCTCAGTCTGGAAAGCAGCGAACTCAGCCCATCTTGACTCGAACCGAGTCTCCCATTCTTCATCCTGAGTTTGTTGGGATTTGGCGAGGTTGGAGTCGGACAAGGATTGGAAGACGTTCAACTCTGACTTGATCCCCAAAAGAGTTGACTTCAGATCCGACGAGTCTTGACTGGTGGAGGAGGAGAATTCATCCAGCTTTGTCTTCAGTGAAACATTCTCCTCCACCAGTTGCTTGTTCTTTTCTTCCTGTGCTTCCAACATCCTCAGCTGATCATCTTTGTGTTGTTGGAAGTTGGCAAGCAATTATGTCCTCAGCTGGTTCACCCTCTCAGCTATCAGCTCACAGATTTCTTCAGATGAGGGTGCTGGCTAATTAGCTGGAGGGGCTTGTTCAATCATGGCTGGTGGGTCAACTGTAACCATGGCTTGACGGTTGGCCAGGTACAGTTGCAGCTCTTCTTCTTCATCCTTCGCTGTGGCGGCGGCTGCTTCCAGATCATTGAGAAAGTCAGCTGACTTGATTAGCATGTTGTCGAGGAATTCGATGCAATCTTGTCCAGCTGTCTCCCTGGTATCAGTGCCTTCAGCCTTGCTGAGGTCCAGACGACGTGTCAGCAGCGCCACCTTGTTGTTGTAGGCCACTTTCAGATTGGTATACTTGAAGTAGTCTCGGATGCGAGACTCGTCCGCCTTCAGCCTATCCCAGCTGTGTACCCTGTTTGTATCTTCCTTCACGTACCAGTGACTGAAGATCAGGTTGAACTGGTACAACAGCTCGGTTCCAAGAGTAGCAAAAATTGGCATGTCACGAGCTTCTGGGAACATCCCGATCAGCTTTTGGAAGCAGTAGGCCACCTTGCCTTCGTGCTCCAACGCAACTGCCTGAAGGTCAGCTTCATCGTCTATTGGAGAGGGGGAAAGATTATATGGCAATGGTTCAAATGTTTCATCAATGTTGGCCAAAGAGTCGGTCACGACATTAGTATCGAGCTGGGAGCTCGGAATATTGGATTCTGTAGGGAGGGGGGTTTCAATCGGTTCCTCAACATTGGCCGAAGGAGCGGTCACAATGTTGGCATCGAGCAATGAGCTTGGAACATTTGGCTTTGATTTGTTGAGAGAGCAAGAGGCTCTTGGGGCGGTATAGCATCAACTCCTGCCGTGGGAGAGGTTGGAACATCTTCAATTTCCTCAGAGGAGGAAAAGAAGCATCCGATGTCACGTCCGTCTCCATCCCTTCCGCCTCATCAGTTCCCGCAGCGTGAGGGACGATCTTGAAGGCAGCGGCCTCAGCTGAGTAGCTTGACTCGGATGGCTCCTCAGCTGGTGCCGTCTCAACTGGCGCCTCCTCCTCAGCTGGTGCATCAACAGCAGGCTCCTCAGCTGGTACCTCAACTGGCTCCTCACCTGGCTCTTCAGCTGGCACCTCGGCATGCTCCTCAGCCGGTATGTCCTCAGTTGTCACAGCAATCGTCTTCTTGAACCTCACCCTCAGCTTCTTCTGGGCAGGTTCCTCCACCTTCTCTTTCTCCGACTCAGCCCTGCGTCGGCGTGCAACTTTGGATTTTGTGGGGCGACTGACAGCTGGCACCTCCTTAGCTGTGTCCTTGGGATCAGCAGTCTTCCAAGCATCTTTCTTCTCCTTAGGAGTATATACACTCCTAATCACCTCCTGCGCCTTCTTCGCTGTTGGGAACAATATCAACCTCTTCACCGGGGTTTCTTCGCAATCTTTCAAGACCATGTTCCGACCCTCGGTTGCGATCAGGATCAGAGCTGAGATCTTGCAACCGAAGTTGAGCGTCCCCTTGACACTCAACAGTCTCTCCCCTGAGTCGGTTGTGGTCTCGGAGATCTTCTGCTTCTCCAGGATCAGCTGGTTCAGAAAATATTGGAACCAGTTGATCTCGTGTTTGTGCTCCAACACCAACAACTGCTTAAGCTTTGGTCGGCTGATGTCGCCGAAGGCTCCGCTGTAGCCAAACACGACCTTGGACACAACATCGAACAGGAGTCGATGTTCTGGCTTTAATTTTGTCCTTTGCATATTGCTCTTCAACCTCTCCGGTGTGATCAGAGCATTCTCCAGAAACTCATCGGCTTGCTCATCAGTTATATTTTCAATGAAGTCCGTGGCGGTGTGGTTTACTGGAATGATGTGGCGAAGGACATCGGAAACTGCGATGGAAAAAGAAACACGGCGAATGGTTCTAGCCGGAACGTCGCGTTGCCGACAGGAAACTTCTGTAGTCACTCCTTCTCTGCTGTCGATGGAAGTTTGCAGATTAATGTAGAATTCGCCGACCTGACGCCTGAGCAGGTGGGAGGGATAGAGCTTCGCCTATTCCAGGAGCCCGTTCTCCCTGAGAATGTTTGCAAGGGGAGCCAACACCGGTGACTCCAATTCATCATCGGAAAGAATCTGCTCGAAGTGTATCTTTGACACCAGCAAGTCAAAAGATTCTTCATATGAAGTGGGGACTAAAGAGGGTCCGGAACATGCCATTTTCTTTCCTTTGGGTGCCATTTAAAATCACTGAGAAGGTATATATATAAGAAGGAAGGAAAATCTTGTAGAAAACGGTTAGACAAAATCTGAGAAGATGATGAGTAGTAACTGCAGATAAACACGAATGAGAAAGGTAAGAGATCACTTCCTGATTTTCCGCCTTTTATAGGTTTTTGACTCGGTAGTAATCGACGGCTAGGGTTGAATGGCGTGAATCCATCAACGGCTGTGATTACGCGACTGTTGACTAGCTTTGACTTGACGTCATGTACCGAGTTCCAACCAGCGCGTGAGAAGGTGTACAATTTTTCATGTCAGCCCAGTCGCACTATAAAGTAGGCTATTGATGTTCAGCCGTACTTTACATTAAATGCGACATGATGGCTATTTTAGTGTAACTGACATGCTCAGGAATGTTTGAATTTATTTCAAACATTCTCATTTAAGATCATAACACCTTCAGCCATAAATGTTACCTGCCAGCTGATGTCGGAATCAGCTGTGTTCACCTGTCAACTGATGTTGGAATCAGCTGTGTTCCAATGTTGCGGCATACCATCAGCTGACTCGAGTTCGTCTGTTCAACTGACGTCTGAAGTCTTCAGTTGGCAATCCGCATCTGAGATTACCCCTGTATCTAAGCTTCTCCCTCAGATGGATATCTATCTCTTCACCTCAGCTGGTTCCTCATCTGATGGATCCAACAATCCAAGTAAATCATATAACATCTTGAACCGTGCTTCGGCTAGAGGTTTGGTGAAGATATCAGCTCTCTGAATCTCAGTTGGAATCTTCTCCATGGATACGTCCTTCTTCTCAATATGGTCTCGAATGAAATGATGTCGGATGTCAATGTGCTTTGTCTGAGAGTGGTGAACAGGATTCAAAGAGATAGCAATAGCACTTGAACTATCACAATGAATAGGAACCTGTCCAGTTGTGACTTCGTAATCTCTCAGCTGTTGCTTGAGCCACAACACTTGCATGCAGCAGCTACCGGCAACCATATATTCTGACTCGGTTGTAGAAGTGGCAACACATGCTTGTTTCTTGGAGAACCACGAAACTAGCTTGCTTCCCATGAACTGACAGTGTCCAGATGTGGACTTCCTGTCCAACCGATCTCCAGCTAGATCTGCATCTGAGTATCCAGTCAGTTGGATGTTGTCGTCGGTTGGATACCACAACCCAACATTTACAGTTCCCTTCAGATACTTGATGATGTTCTTTGCTGCCAACATGTGAGCTTCCCTCGGTTGAACTTGGAACCGAGCACACACTCCAACCACGTAAGATATATCTGGCCGACTGGCGGTTAGATAAAGCAAAGAACCGATGATCCCTAAATACTTACTGGCATCCACGAGCTTTCCTTCAGTTCCAAGTTCAATCTTCCAGTTAGTATTCATCGGGATCCTTGTGGTCTTACTTGTCTGCAATCCGAACTTGGTGATGAGCTCCTTTGTATACTTGGACTGATTGATAAAAATTCCTTCTGGTGACTGCTTCACTTGTAGTCCAAGAAAATAATTCATCTCACTCATCATCGACACCTCGAACTTCTCCTTCATGAGATTTGAAAATTTTTCACACAGTTCCTCCGACTTCGAACCGAATATGATGCCGTCGACGTAGATTTGCACAACAAGTATATTTTTTCCAACTTTGATGGTGAACAGGGTTTTGTCAACTGACCCTTGTTTGAACCCCGAGTTCAGAAGAAAACCACAAAGAGTGTCATACCAAGCCCTGGGTGCTTGCTTTAATCCATAGATTTCTTTCTTCAACTTGTACACTCTTCCATCTCCAGTTTCAAAACCGGGAGGCTGTTCAACATATACATCTTTCTTGATATCACTGTTAAGGAAGACACACTTCACATCCATATGATAGACCTTGAAGTTGTGAAATGCAGCATAGGCTAGAAAGATTCGGATGGCTTCCAGCCTTGCAACTGGTGCGAAGGAGTCCTCAAAATCGATTCCTTCTTGTTGGCAATATCCCTGAGCTACCAACCTTGCCTTATTCCTCACAATGAATCCAATGGCGTCTCTCTTGTTCTTGAAGATCCATTTTAATCCAATGACTTTGACACCATTTGGTCTTTCAACCAACTCCCATACACAATTGCGTAGAAATTCGTTCAGTTCTTCTTGCATGGCTGTTGTCCAGTGGACACAGTTGAGAGCTTCCACAACATTCTTCGGTTCTGGCACATCAGCTACGAAGCAAGAAATCATGGCAACATCTCCAGCTTGCTCGAACTTTTCAAGAACTGCCAACTCCTCAGCATATTGAGCGTAAGTGTTGGAATCTTCCTCAGTTGAATCTGGATTTGCAACTCTGCTCCTTGTACGCACACCTTCGATTGGATGTCCGATGATGTTGTCAGTGGAATGATCTTCATACCATCTTCGGTTGCGTCTTCCTTCTTCTTCCAACTGTGGCTGTTCCGTGATCTGAGCTATGGGAGATGCTGGACTCTTCTGAGCTGGTGATTTATCAGTTGTTGAGTCTGGATCCTCAACATTGATAATATTTTGAACCGGGCTCGGTTGGGCTTCGGATGTTGATGCAGTTGGAGAGGCATCAGCTGGAGTTCCCCCTTGAGATGAGCTGGGGTCTTCACATTCATCTTCAGAGGAATATGGATCATCATCCTCAGTTGCCCACACCAATGGTTCAGCTAGATTCTTTTTCCTTAGTGCTTGCGATCTGGTGAGAACAAGTGGAACTTGTGGATCAGCCTGTTGTTCTTTAGCCTGTTCCCTGCACTCAAAAGTAGATTCATCAAAACTAACATGTGGTGTTATCTCCATAACACGAGAGCTGTTGTTGAAAACTCTATAATCCTTGATCTGAGCAGCATATCGAAGAATTATGCCTTTCGAAACCTTAGCATCAAAAGTTTTCAACTGTGTCTTCCTATTGTTGTGAATATAACATTTAGAACCAAAAACGCGAAAATATGAAATATCTGGCTTCCTGCGTCTCCATAGCTCATATGGAGTCTTTCCCAACCGCTTGGTTAGAAGAGACCGGTTCTGGGTGAAGCATGCTGTGTTGATGGCCTCAGCCCAAAATCTCTTTGGCAGGGCTGAGCTTGTCAACATGGATGTAGCTGCATCTTTCAGTGTTCGGTTTCTTCGCTCAGCTACTCCATTCTGTTGCGGAGTACGCGCAGCTGATGTTTGATGTGTAATTCCGTGCTTCTCGCAGTACTCGATGATGGTTTCATTTAGAAACTCGGTTCCACGATCTGATTGGATGGAAATGATTTTCATCTCTTGTTGGTTTGATATCCGATCCATCAACTTGGGTCGCTCATCTCGGGTTTCATTCTTGTGCCGCATGAAAATGGTCCACGTGTATCTGGAATAATCATCAGTTACAACAAGTGTATACTTGTTACCATTCATGCTTTTTGGTATAACTGGCCCGAAGAGATCCATGTGGATCAGCTGTAACACTTGGTCGGTTGAGGGAGTTATCTTCAACCTGAAGGAGGATCTAGTGAGCTTTCCCAACTGGCATGCACTGCAGATATGTGTTGTTGAAAACACTTGGTTTGGTATGCCTTTTGCATGTTCTTATGTGGCAAGTCGGTTCATAGTCTTGAAGTTTAGATGGTTGAGCCTTTTGTGCCACAGCCAGCTCACATCTGAACTGCTCTTTGATAACAGGCAGGTGTCATGAAGACTACTGTTCCAGTCAGCATAGTAGACATTCCCAGTTGGGGATCGATTTTCCAACAATATGACATGCTTTGATCCGACATTTTTAACCCTGCAACCTTGTGCATCAAACTTGACAGAGAAACAATTATCACAGAATTGGCTGATGGAGAGCAAGTTATGCTTCAATCCATCAACATAAGAAACATTAGAAATCGAAACGTGATTGGTTTCAAGGGTACCGTAACCTCTGGTGTGACCTTTTGAGTTGTCACCAAAGGTAACTGATGGTCCTTCTTTCTCCACGAAACTCCCAAGAAAATCCTTCAGATTTGTCATATGTTTCGAGCATCCACTATCCACCACATCATTCGTGAAGCTTTATTCTTCCTCAGCTATTTCTCTTGTACCTCAGTATCATCTTGTTCGGTTCCAAGTGCCATGAAGCATTGATCCTAACTGGTAGCGTTGTTGGTGGAAGTCAGCTCATCCTCATCTTCAGTGTCAGTGAAGATGTCCATGTCGTCTGCTGCTTCTTCTGCAACCATGGCCTTGTTCTTTCCAGTCTGCTTGGCCCTCAACGCTTCTCTCTCTTTCTTCGAGAGGTCTGGACAATCTGCTTTGAAATGTCCCTCCTTGCCGCATTCAAAGAAACCGTTGTTCACAGGCTTTGAGTTATCTCGAGTTCAGTTAGATTTGTAGAACCTCTTGTATTTTCCGAACCGAGTGTCCATGTCAGCTAGCTTCTTTGACAGGGCGGCAATGTTCTGTTGCAGCTCTTCTCTGCTTGGCTCCTTCGCAGCTGTGTCCGCTGATCTTGTTGGCCTTGATGTTCGCGGCTTTGAGTAGTCAGCTCAGTGCTACTGACTTGGTGGCTGAACCAACATCCTCATGTCGACTCGTCTGAACCAAGGACTGAGTTGACCTTCGTCGGTTCACCTTGTACTCATTTCCCTTCAGAATTGAGAACAATCTTTCAGTTCCCATCTCACCAAGGTCAGCTCGGCTCTCATGGATATTGGTGAAGGTATTCTACTCAGCTGGTAGAGCTTGTAATACTTTGAGGTTGATTTCTCTCAAAGTATATTTTCCTCTTCGGATGGACTGGATCCTTCTGATGATGTCCATGAACTGGAGCTCTAACTGATCAATGGTTTCATCAGTTCTCAGGAAGAAGTTGTCGGAATCTTGGCAGGCATGTGAGAACTTGTTCTCCTTTGTTTCGTCGATTCCTTCACTCAGAGATGCCAAGATATCCCACATCTCTTTAGTGATTTCGCACTCTTCTATCCAAGGCAGATAATCTTGTCCAACTGTGGACATGATCGTGCTCTGAGCCCAGATGTCCAACTGGCTCACTTTGGCTTCTTCTGGAGTGAAGTCTTCTGGCTTCTTCTCCACTAACTCCACAGTTGCATCCCCATCGTTGGGATTTGTAGGAGTGCGAGTAATTCTCTCTCTGATGATGATCGATCCGGATGTGAGTACTTGTTGCATCCGATGATGCTTTGACAATAAGATCTTATTCATCCGAGTTCTCCAGGATGTATAGTTCACAACCGAGAACATGACCACGATCTTGTCCTTGACATCCATCTGCACACAACAACAGAAGAAATATGGAAGCAAATATGCACTAGCGTGATAAAAAGATCTGTTCAGTTGACCACTGAAGAAAACACCTCGAATTCATACCTTGTGAAACAGAGTCAGCAGTCTTTTGAACCACTGCTCTGATACCACTTGATGGTCCCAATATGAGTTCTGGTGTATGGGAGGGGGGGGGGGGAATACACCAGATAAAACTTTTTAAAACAACCCCCTAAAAATAACGCAACCGAGTAATGCAACTCAGTTGGAATCACAACCGAGTAAGAAACACTCGGTTGGAAGTGAAGTGCTGTGTGGAAAGTGGTGGAAATTAACTCATATAAAATAAACTCACGCTTTTATGCAAGGTTGGTCAATAACCAAAACAGTTGATATGGAAAAAATGCAGTTTGTATGCAGGTTAGTAAGTCAGTTGAATATACAACAAGATAACTAAAATATAAACACAACACACAAGATTTAACGTGGTTCGGAGAGAACTCCTACGTCCACGAGGAGTTGTGAGTCCACACAACTCAGTCCAAGTTCTTCTGGACAAACTACAAAGCTTACGCGGGCTTTGCAACCGTTGAGATAAGTTTACGGGTACTTATCAACCTTACAGATTAGTTTACGGGTACTAATCAACCTATCTACTCAGTTACGGGACTTCTCAGGTGAAAGAAAGGGTGGGGTTTCAACTAATAACTCGAACAAGAAGTGAGCTATGATCTAACACTCTACAAACTCTCAACAAGTGATGTTCTCAAGGCTGGATCAAAAGACACTAAGATAAAATCTATTACTCTAGAACTCTCAACTAATGATGAATAAAAAGATTGAATGCAGCTCAGCTCGTGTGAAGAATTTGGTTCTTTCTTTCGCTCTTTGATTTCTTCTTGCTCTATTCTGACTTATATTTTCCGTGTCAGTAGTGACTGAGTGAAGGCCTCTATTTATAGGCGGAGAGAATCAACTAGCCGTTGGAAGAGCTGTTGATCTCTGTTCTTTGAAAGCGATGTCTTGTCTCTCATCTCTGCAGACTTTCCGAATTTGGCAACTGCATGCTTATGCTTTCCATCTGAGACAGCCTTGTGTTGGGCCAAATGAGGTGATGACAGAGAGTCAAACCTTCACGTGACTTCCTTGTTTGAAATTCGAATCTCAACATCAGACTTTCAACAAGGTGTGGTCGGTTGAGAATTTCAATCTTCATCTGACTTGTTCTTCAGCTGATGTTCTGTCTGAATGCTAACATTTGAACTCTCAGCTGACTTGAACTTCATGCTGTTGATCTTCTTGGTTCGATTCCTACAACTGATGTTCTGAATCTGAACGCTCAGTTGTCTTTGTTGTATCTGAACAGTTGGGTTCGAATGCTCAAATGACTTTCTTCCATCTGATGTTCTCTTACAACTTCTTCCTTTGAATACTTAGTCGACTTTTGCATCTTCCCCCTTGAATGCTCACCTGATGAACGCTCAGTTGTCTTCCTCACAACTGATGTTCTATCCGAGTGAAGCCTTGTTGCCATCTTCAGCTGGAGTCCTGTAATGATAAAATCTTAACAATGCTCAAACAGCGAGCCTAACTACTAATATTAGGATCTGGCAACCTCTACTCGGTTGGGGTCAGTTGGTTTTGGAATCGATCAAAACTTTAATAAATTTCCCAACAATTATTATTATTATTATTATTATTATTATTATTATTATTATTATTATTATTATTATTATTATTATTATTTTCCCCACGTTTCTCCCGAAGGATAAACCCTTGAGCAAAGCATGAAAATATAGAACAAGTGCAATTCCGATTTCAAAGGAACGTGCTATTCACTTCCACTCCTCTTTCAAGTCAAACTACTTTCAAACTCCTATATACTCTAATTCTCTTCACCAAACAATTGGACCACAACTCACAATTTCTCAAAGCTCTCTACGCGCAAAAGTTTCGATCGGCAGTGCTTTTCAAGAAAGGAAAAAAAAAACAAATCTGAAAGTAGGTCTCCTGTTAGCATCAACTAGAGTTATCTCAACCCTCGATTTGACGGTAAAATATTTCTTCTTTCTTTCCGTAGGCCAAGAACTCTTGTAAAAATGTTATGATGTAATTGTAGTTAATGGGGGTGATGAGCGTTAATACCAGAAGAAGTTGAAAGAGTTGAGGGATTTGCTTTATGCTATTGTTATAATTCTATTATAGATATTGAATGAATTATCAGATCGATGGGTAACAACAATAAGAGAGAAAACAAGGATTTGGGTGTGATCGGCATAAAGAGACAAAATTGAGAGGGAGTGTTATTAAATGGGATTTTAATTTGAAGGATTAATACATATAGAAATATATTGCAGATATATACATATATATATGAACTTTATTAGTCATCTAAAATTTTAGTTATTGTTTTTGATTGATACACGGATAGTTGAGTTTTGTTCAAATTTGGTTGTTAATGTACTCGAGAGAGAGAATAGGCAGGAGGAAAATGAAAAATTATGAAGAACAACATTTTATAATTAAATAAAATATTATATATATACTTTGATTTTATAAATTTATATACATAACGTGTATATATATAGGTTGTGATAAGGACTTTATGTGTAAGATTTATTGAGTAAAAAGATGTTCTGTTTTAATTAATTATTATCAAGTGTGGGAATTGTTGTGGCTCTGTAAGAAATAAAACAGAGAGTTGAAGTTTGATTTGGAAATTGAAAGGATAATTTAGAAGATGTTTGTGTTTAATAAATAAAATTGTAGAAGGATTTCTTATTAATTTTATACTATTAAGTCAGTTTAGTTCAATTCATATTGAGAATTATTAGGAATTCACTGTGTAAGTTCTAGTAGGCCCATATAAATATATTTTGGTTACTTAATTGACTAGGTGCGGCGCAGCTAGGACTTTCGTTCCGTATTTGATTGTTTGGATCGTTTGTGGTACAAGATAATCGAATACGGAAATTCGAATTAAGTTTTAGTTCTTTAGACGATTTAGGCATTTGCACGCTTAACTAAATTCCTTTACTTAAACGGATACAAGATAAGAACTCATCTCGTTAAGCACTCAAGGCTCTATACTTGACACTGAGGTCAGTAAGAAAAAGGCATTCGTTAACTCATAACGACCTCAAAGATCGAAAGAAGCTAAGTTGAGAAGAAAACAACTTAGGAAATTACAATTTGAACATGCACTGCACGAAGTCAGTGAGTCTGTCCAGAACAGGGGATTGCGAAACAGGGGTTGTCCCCTGTACCAAAAGATAGCCTCGGGTGTCTAGTTTACTCTCCAATTCGTGCATCTCAATTCCGATAAACAAGCTAAAAGATATTGCAGTTTTCGTGGAACGTCGCAGAAACTGCCGAGTGAACCCTTATGCTCGATAAAATCGACGCACGTTCTTCTAGGTTCGTTCTATGTTATCGAACTTAAATTCTCACGAATTTTACACAACAAGGCAGTCAACACGTATTTCCATACGTGATAAACTCCTTTCGTTTCTCGTCTACGAGCACGACATTCCAAGCATCGGCTTTCAATCCAAACAATTACTAAACCAAAATCAAATTAACATTTCTTGTTTCTATTTCTCGATTATAACTACAACTCGTTATTTAACAACTCGTACGAACATGTCGTCAACTACAAAGTCATTCCTTAATCCATAACGAGCATTATTATCTAGTTAGAATCCTTAATCGACTTTTTGATTATTACTTACGTTCAATTGATCGTCTCTTACGAAATTTCCAAAGTTAACGGAATTCATTCATTTTCTACAACATTATTCATCAACTAACAAGAATCATAAATATGCAAATCATATCCTCATATCATCATTTATTCTCGACTTATCGATCGTTGTTCGTCTCTTACGTAAAATTTTACGTTCTCCGTTTTCATTCAAATTTTACGACAACGATTATTATCTAACGAGCATTCCTAACATGCAAATCATATTATCAAAACATTATCGAGCCTCGACTTATCACCACATCTTCGTCTCTTACACTTTTTGTTTTATTTTTAGAAAAATCTCAAATTAATATATATTCATCCTCATGCATCGTATAACTCATTTCCATTAAACAATCGAGCATATCTTAACATTTACTAACCTAATATCAATTAATATCATAAGCAACACTAATCTATCAATTAATATCAATTAATAAGCAACAATCGAGCATATCTTAACAATCGAGCCTTGTTCGTCTCTTAAGTTTTGGATTTTATTTTTAGAAAAATATAAAACAATTCATACTATCAATTAATATCATAAGCAACACTAATCTATCATCAATTCGACCAAGAAATCGAGCACGAAAGAAAGCCCTAAAATCTGAAATTTTCAGTATTAATAGGGCTTAGGGTTCTTGATTTTTCCTTCATGATTTGATCCGTAGAACTCGATTCTAAGCATCCTAGAACATGTATCGATCAAGAAATCACATACTAAACCACCCCTAATTTTTCGAAAAAAATGAAAGAGAGGGGAAAGAAGATTTGTTCGGATCAAACTAAAGACGAAGTTCTTACCTTTTGATATATGAAATCGGATTGGAATTTAATCAGTAGATGCAAGAGTGGTGGATCTTGGAAGAGCTTGAGTTTGGTGCTTCAATGGAGGAAATTGAAGAAGAAGTGAGAGAGAAATGAGGGAGAGGGGTGGCGGTCATGGGTGATGAAGGGGGAGGGTGATGAGTCACCTTGGTGACTCATAAAGTAGGGGAAAAATATCTAACAAACATTGATGAGTCGTTAAGGAGCGTTTGGCGAGGGAAATTTTTAACGAAATAACTCGTTTCCAGCTCTTAAACGCCATTTTAAAAGTCGAGGAATACTTTTCTAGTTAGTTACGGAATTGAGGAAATCTAATTCGTACGTTAGATTGGAAATAATTAACGTACTCGGAAAACCTAAATCGTTTTTCAAAATCCGAGGAAAAGTCGGGACGTCACAGTCCAAATTTCGTCCGGAAAATCATAAAAATTAATTTTCTCCGGTGAACTCGTCTCGAAGAAAAAGTGAATGTAAATTCTGACGGAATTCGATTCCGAGTTTCCGGGCGAAAAACTTAACGGACGCGAAAACCCTAAATACAGTAGTCGTTCGTCCGATTTCTGGAAATTATTTTTGGAAACGAATTTCACCGTAAATCTTAGAATTTAATTTTACGATCTTAGGCGTGCAAAGCCATAATTATTATTGACTTTCATTTTTTTAAAGTCAGTAAAGATTTTCTGGGTATTACAGAGTACATCATAACAATGGAGTGTGGTGTGGGTTTGGATCCAAAAAAAATTATATTGCTTAAGAAAAACGCAACTTCTAGAGTTACGCTTCAAGTGAACTTGAAATAAGCATTGCAAAGTACAAACACGATTTTGTAGCAATTTTGATGAGAATGAAGCCGTTCTTTGAAATTTTTACGTTGAATATATGATAATAAGGGTGTATGTTGTGGTTATGGATCCAAAAAATTTATATTGGTTGAGAAAAACCCAACCTTGGTAGTTACATTTCAAATGAGCTCGAAATGACTACTGTATTAAGGATTTTGCGTACGATAACTTTTTAGTTCGAGAACTCAGATCGGGAAACCGTCTGTTTTTTACATTCACGAAATTGCGATATGAGTTCGCCCGAGAAAGTTCGTTTTTATTATGTTTCCGAACGAAATTCGGACTGTGAGGTTCCGAGATTTTGTCGGATTTTAAGTTTTAAATATTATTTTCCGAGTAAGATAAATATATCGGAATTAATGGTCAAATCGGATTTTGACGAAAACGCGCCGAATACGTTTTTATTTACTCGATTTTTCATAACGTCGTAATGAGCTGGAAAACGCGGTATTTGGAGAAATATTTCTCCTCATTGCCGACTTTATGCATACACACACATAGGATATTTCATTTTTTTTTATTAATTGTCACTTTATGACTCACTTGTTCCTATACTTCTAATAATATTTAATTAGCCACCTATGTTATATACTATTTCATCAACTAGTTGTCATCACCCTCCCAACTCTCATCCCTCACAACTCATGCCACACATCATTCCTCTCTCCCAAATTTCTTCATCTCTTCCATTGAAGATCATTCAAGGTTCCTTAAGAATTTCTTCATCAATTGATCAATCATCCATCAATTTCAATTCTAATTCCAATAATCTTCAAGGTAATTGCTTAAGCCTTTCATCTATCCATGTAGAATTCTTATTCCTTTATTTTTTTTCTCTTGACCGAAAATATTAGATTAATTAGGATAATGATTTAAGTCTTAAATCATGTAATTAAATGGATAGAAACTAATCTCTATGGTTTAATTGATGGAAAAACCAAGAACCCTAAACCTAGGCATGGACCGCAAATTCGGGGATTTTGGTAGGATGTTCTAATCCTCAAATTGATTGGATAATTAATCTAAGATAGTGTTTAATTGATGATTAATGCAAGAATAAATGAAATCCCCTAACAAATTGAAGTAGGATCGAAATTAGGGCTAGGGTTTGATAATGGAATTTTAATTTATGAGGTTATAGTAATAATCATTGAATAATATAAGTTGTAGTAATATTAGAAATGGATTTATGGATTAAATTGATGAAGAAAACACCCCTCCTAATTTAAATGCTAATACCGATTTTAGGGAGGAATTTAGGGGTTTGATGTAGCTTAATTCTATTAAGGAATTGATGATGAAATAATGTCCTAATTTGTGTTAATTGATTTAATGAATTATTTGGAATTATTCTAAAAATATTAGGTAAAGTATAAGAGACGAAAATCCATAAAGAAACCGAGTTTGGTTAATGAGTTAAGGATATGGATCACATACTAATGAGTCTAGATAGATGATGAATAATGTTGTAGAATTTAATCGGATTCTAAGAACGTTGAAATTTTGGTAAGAAACGAAGCAACGAGCCTAAGCATCGATAGAAAAGTCGAACCGAGAAAATAATTGGATAATAATGAATCTTATCGTTAAGTGATCAAGTTTTTAGTTGACGACGTGTTAATCCGAGTATTGGAATGATAGGTTTTTTAGTTGAATTTGAGAAGTTGGAATTTGAATTAGGAACTTGAATTGGTTTAGTAATTGGTTAGATTGATCGACGAGGTTTTGATTGTCGTATTCATAGACGGGAAAATAAAATGGAGTTCGTCGCGTATAATTTTGACTGCCCTGTTGTATAATTTTCGTGAGAATTTAAGTACGAGAACATAAAATGAACCTAGGAAGTCACACGTCGATTTTATCAAACCTTAGGGTTAACTTCGGCAGTTTTGCGCCCCTTTCCGGAAACTGCCATATCTCTTAGCTCGTTTATCGGATTTGAGATCCGTAAATTGGAGAATAAACTAGACTTCCTAAGCTTTCATTCGGTATAGAGCACCTCCCCTTTTTCAGGGTACTCTGTTCTGGGAAGTCCTTAGAAGCTCTGCCTTGTGCAGTGAAGTTTCAAAACTAAATTTCTTAAGTTGATTCCCTCTCAACTTAATTTCTTTCGATCTTTTAAGTCATTCCAAATATCGACTATCATAATTTACTGAACTTAGTGTCAAGTAAGAGTTCTAAATGAGAAATGTTCGATTCTCGTTCCCATTTAATTAAAAGAATCTAGAGTAGCGTGCAAAAGCCTAAAAGCTTAAGAACATATGAGAACTAATTCGAATTCGATTTCAATTTCTGTTTTCTTTTATCGACTCGATGACTAATCGAAGTTATGATTATTTACGATGAAGGAGGAAGTCAGCACTCAGGATAAAACGAAGGATCGACTACAGAAAACTCGTTTAATAGTTTAGTAACTTATAAGGTGGGCTTTTATTCTATAATAAATAAAATGTGGGTTTTTCCACAACTCGAAAGTAATTCTTTATCGCTTTGATAAACGTGTTTTGAAAGTGATAACCATGGCATAAACTGTTTAAATATTTTATGTGAGTTCTCTTGTACCTATCTGTGTTAACATTCGTGTTTTCCAGATTTATAAGTTAACCGCTAGGATGTTAACTATCGATCGGCTCTGAGTTAGCTATTAAGTGCTTTCCAGAGTTAGTGCACTTTGTAACCTGTAGTGTATGTGGTATCCTGTTGAGGGGTAACCAGCCACGGTGAATGAGGATTTGGTCAAGATTTGAACGTAACATACATTAAAATGCTCGCGAGCTACTTTATGTATAAAAATGCAAATGTTTAATAGGCACGGGCTCTTTTAAATGAAAACCCCCGATGCGCTATAAAAAGAGATGCCTAATTATCTATACCTATGATTATGTTTTTGGCAATGTGTCCACTAAGTACTTTCGTACTTAGCCCTACATATGTTTTCTAAATGTGCAGGTTGAAGCGACGGCAGCGGTGGATGGTTGAGTTGAGGTCAAATAGAGTTAGAGAAGACGTATGTACTTAGTTCACTATTCCGCTGCATAACTCTAAACTTTGTTGTTTATGTTTAATCACTGTAGACTAAGTTCTGTAATTATAACTTAGTTTTCCTTTTGAGAACTTCGTCGAGTAATCCATCGTGATTAACTCTATCTTTTGGTAATAAAGTCTTGTTCATAGAATTTATGATGTCTCTTATGTATGTTTATTCAGTCAATCCCTTTCTTCCCCGCTTCTTTAATCCAATCCCAGTCGCACCCCGTTAGTCTTAGGCGTGCAAAGCCGTAATTATTATTAACTTTGAATTTTTAACGCAGTAGAAATTTTCCGGGGTATTACAAAAATTTTATCGGACGCGAAAACCCTAATACAGTAGTCGTTCAACCGACTTCTGAAATTTATTTTCAGAAATGGATTTCACCGTCAGTCTTAAAATTAAAAATCCTTAACTTAGGCGTGCAAAGCCTTTATTAATAATTAAATTTTTATTTTAACGACGAAAGAAATATCTGGGGTATTACATATGCTTATACAATGAGTTTTGAGTGCTAAAATTTTCGAGAAAATAAATTTTTCTGTGAAATGACGAAAATGCTCTTATGTGCACTAATGTGATTTTTCTCGTTTCGATTATTCGAATCGAGTATGTGATGAATTGTTTGAGTTTACTTATATGAGATCGAGCTTGAGTATGAATTTTGGAATTAAAACTTTGAAATTTAGATGAATAGTAACGTAAATCGAGAAAATACTATTCATCAACCGACTCAGAATTTAGTCTAATTAGTTTCATTGGAAACTAGAATTTATTTTAAGACTTTTGAGATAATTCGGAGAATTTTCCAAGCTCATTAGCTTTAAAAATAAATTGCTTAACGACTCGTTTAGTCGAGCCGTTTTTAATAAATTATTTATTAGATGGAATCTAAATATAAAAATGATATCATTGGATTCCTAAAATTATTTTAAGAGATATGAGACGAATTAGAGAGAATTTGGACGACGAGAAAGAGACGAGAAGGATTTTAGATAAATCGAGGGATTAAAAATGAGACGATGGGGATAATTTCTACCGGAAAATTTATTTACCGGGTATATTTAGCAGTAATAAGTTGCAATCTTATCCTCAATCTTATCCCTAAATCCTAAATCACTCTCATTAGAGAGAGGGAAGGCAACTCTCTCTCTCAACTTGCCACCAATGAGATTCTCTCTCTCACTCCATATCTCACTCTCGATTCTCTCCTCTCTTTCATATCTTACCATATCTTATTATGTAAGAGATGCATCCTCCATTGTTAATCTTATCTTTTAGAACTCTTTTACCACAAGCAACAACTCCATCTCTCTCACTCACGGTTTTTCTCTCTCTCTACCGAAGAAAAACTGCAGCAACAACAAGTTGCAATTCTCACCCTTGTTCTTCATGATAAACACCTCCAAATCATCCTAAACTTCACCCTAATATATTAGACATCATCTACTATCTATCCATCATCATCTAAAGCCCAAAAAATGAAGAAAAACCAGCTGCAAGAGGCCTAGAATTCTTCGAACAGCAGCAGCAAAACTGTACAGTTTCGAACTCCATGCATACCTCTTTTCTTGGTGAATTCATGTCTTATTCTTGAGGATTCTATGATGTATCACACCTCCTTCAAGTCTTAGATCATCTAAAGAGTAAGTTGAGCTTGAAACAAGCTTAGATCATCACTTCATTTCCATCGATTTTTATGGAGAAGAAATAAGGGTTTGTTCCTTATTTTGATCTTGATTCCCTTGTATCTTGTTTCATGCAAGGAAAGGAGCTTGAATCCATCATCTTCTATCCTCCAAGCCTCCAAAAATCTAAGCCAAGAAGAAGCTAAAAGTATTTTATTTTAAGTATGAATTTCATTTATTCATATTATGTATATATGTAATCTAAACCAAGAAAGAAAGGGAAGCATGCATATTTAATTCATACTTAGGCAAACCTTAGGGATGTGATGATGAGATGATGATCAAACCAAAGATTAAAACATGATATAGGGTTTAAAATGAAAAAAATCGTGAGATAGGTTTATAGCCTAAAAAAAATCGGCTAAGTGGAAAAAAAACAGGGAAAATGATTTCTTGATGAGTTTTGGTGTTTATTTCATGATTTGATGATCATATATGCTTAATGTTATTTTTTATGTGATTTATATGCATATACGTATTTATGTGAATTTTTGGTGAATTTATTGGATTTTTAACGAATTTAATTCATTAAAAATAGTAGAAATATGGGAAAAATATGATTTCTGGATTTTATGAGTTTGATGATGTTTATAAGCATGATGATACATTAAAATATGATTTAGATGTGTTTTATGATGAGATATGATTTTTTATGAAATTGCTTGAAAATTTCGAATTATGCCTAGAAATGAAGAAAAATGATTTATGTTGATTTTTGATGAAATATGATGATATTGATGAAGATTATGATGTGTTAGAAAATTTTTGAATAAATGTTTAGCATGAAAATTTGAAGAAATGATTTTTAGTAATTTTTATTGATTTTAATGAGCTAATAATCGAATGAAATAGAGAAAAATTGAGAAAAATGAAATATGATGTTCTTGATGAATATATGAGTTTTTGAAGATATATTCTTAAAGTTCTTGATAGAAATTTGAAGATTTAAAGATGATTTAAATTAATTATAAGAATAATTAGTTATTGTTATTTTTTTTCGAAAAATATAAATATGATATATATGTTGAGAGAAATTTCATAGAAATGGAATTTTAGAAGAAAATGATATGATAAGTTTATTCATGAATAAATTGAGATGAAATTAAGTTATGAGAATTTTTGTAGAATTTTCGAGATATATATATATATATATATATATATATATATATATTTTTTATAAAGGGAAAATATTGAGAAAAAGGAAATAAATGTAAGATTGAGTTTATAGAAAAATGAGTCTATGAATATTGATGGTATTAGAATGATGTTTAAAGAAGGTGATATATATATATATTACATGAGTTTATGATTAGTAATGAAAGAAATAAAATAGAAATATTAATATTAATATTTGAGTTTCAAAAAGAGAAATAATAGAAAATGAGATTTTCTATTAGAAATGAATTAGAAGCTTTGAATATGAGTTAAGTTAGAATGCTCGTAATAGAAATCGTTTGATAAATGAGAAATTGATAGAATTATTATTATTATAATAAAAATAGAATAATTGTTTTAAATAGAATATTTTCATGGAAAATGAAAATATTTGAGTAATGTGAAATTTAACGTAATGTTTACGTGATGTTCATGTGCTTGAGTATGTTATGAATGCTATGAATGCTTAAGTGTTTTAAACGAGTTGTTTATCGAGCATGAAAGTGTTAGAAATTGAAAAATGAGAAAAAGATCTTATATTATGTGAAAATAATGAAATTCTGTTTAGAATGATTGATATGATGAATGATTGATGTCATATAACATGCTAAGTGATTCGATGTTATTATTTGAGTAGAAATAAGCAACTATGCTTTTTGAATCGCTTAAAAACGAGTTAAAATGTAGAAGTTATCGAGCAGTAGAGCTTCGATACGAAAAATCGAGTTTTTATAAAATAAAAACGAAAATAGAGATTTAAATAAAGAAAAGATAAAATAATGAATATTTTAATCTAAAGTATAAGTTGAGTATTGAATACGTATTTTGAGAAAAGTAGTATACGTATATAAATACATCTTTGGTATGTATATGATTACATATTTCGTATGTGTATTAATACGTATTTTATACGAATATAAGTACGTATCTTTTATGTATATAAGTACGTACATTTAGAGAAAATGATAACGTATATGAATACATATTTTCAAGTGATAAAAACGTATTTTTGAGTTAAAAAAAATACGAAATATGAGTTTGAATATTTAATTCAAAAATGATTAGTATGTGAATTAATGAAATGATTTTCATTAAGAGTTAAGAATTATGAGTTTTAAGAGTTAAAAAGTCGAGTAACGACTTAATTATGATGAAAATGTGATTAAGTTATTATGTGATTATGTTATGGAAGTATAACACTTGATTGTGTGATTATTACTAAGATGTGAATTAGTTATATAAACTTCGACGTTTGAATTTAAGTGATTACGTATGATTAATCGGATAATTACTTAATTAATCACTTATTTGATATAAGTGCTTCGAATGTGATATTGATGTTTAAATGTTAAGACGAGGATTAGGTATTTGATGTGAAAAAGTGTTTAATCATATATGAATGATATGTGATCCTATCACTTGATTTATGACGGTATGAATTACCGAGATTGTTTAACTTGAGTAGAAACGAAGTTCAAGATAATTTGAATAGTAACGTATCGATTCACGTGAAGTTGAAAAGTAATTAGAAACTGAGATTAGACGATAATTCGAGAACGAGAAATCGAGAAAGATATCGATGTAAAAAAACAAAGTTTAGATAAGATAAGAAAAGTCCGAGTCAAGTAGAAGTCCTTCAGCCGAGCCCTAAGTCTATTTTACGTTTTACGAGATAGTAATCTCGTTCTTATTCGATGATACTCATGAAAGGCCGAGCGGGACTGACGAGTAGTCGGGAAGCGTAAAGAGTAAGCAACCTCGACCCAATATACCAGAAGTCAGGTGGGCTTTCTGAACTAAAACCAAATGATGAATGCGCTTACTATTTATGTATTACGTGCGCTTTTCAAATTGATTAACTTGCCTAAATGTTCTAAATATTTTGGTATGCAATCATCTACATGTTATAGTTGTTGATGGTCCTGTGGACGCATGGGATACAGGTCCTGTGGACGCACAGGATAGTGGTCCTGTAAGATACGGGACAATGCATGCATTAGGTGACTGTAAGCTTTACTTCGGTATAGCTGGTCACGGTGTTCGAGAAGGAGGCATACTTCTCGATACCACAGTAAAATCAGTTGTAGATTGATTCATACTTGAGTATAAATGTTTGTAGACAATTTCTGAAAAGTATGAAAATGTTTTTATGGCTGTCACAAGTGGTAAATTATTTTTAATCGATGATATATCTAACCCTTGTGATGCAGCAAAAGAGGCAAGTCTAATCATATCGCTCTAATGAGCAGAGTTTTAAATGTTTTTGGCATGTGTTCACTGAGTACGAAGTACTCACGTCCTGCATGTTATTTCTAAAACGTGCAGGTTAGCTTGGATGAAGAGGGTGTGGTGTGCTTGAGCGGCTCATTGTTAATATAATCTATTTTGGAAGTTTGGCGTGAGGTTATATGTCTTCATACATATAGCCTTTGAACTTGAGTAGTTGTTTATGCTCCGCTGCAACACTGTTATTCTGTTGTTGTTGACTGTATGCTCGAAATTATTCCATGTTTGTCTTCCAATTCTGCAAGACTTGGATTCCTAAACCATTTATTATATTTTGAAGCCGATGTACATTATTTGTGCTAGTTTATTTTGAAAATTCCTTGAAAGCTTGTTGGTATTTGATAATCTTTATTGTTGATTACCCTCGTTTCCGAACATGATTTCTTGATCGAGTCGAGTTTATTTGATGGTTTCTCCTTCACACTCCAATGGAGTCTGGTCGTTCCTACACACCGGACTTCGGGCTGTGACACATGCGTTAGGTACTTCTCTTTATGCGGTTTAAGTTGTCTTGAAGCATACGCAATCACCTTTCCATTTTGCATTAGGATGATGTATCGGTATAGATTTTATAACTCTTTTTCTGCTTCAGAGAGGACTAGCACTGGGGCTCGATTGAGTATAGCTCTTGGAAAATTTTCTCACATTCCTCCGTCCACTTAAATTTCGATTCTTTCTTCAACAAAGTTGTCATCAGCTTTGCGATCTTGGAAAATCCTTCTATGAATCTCCGATAGTAACCTGCTAAACTGAGGAAACTACGGATTTCGTGTACTGATGGAGGTGATTTCCAATTTTGAACAGCTTTAACCTTCTGTAACATCCCGATTTTTACAAGCGTAATTACGTTATGTTTCATAGTTAGATCTATTTAATTTTAATGGTCGTAGTCTAATAAGCCTAAAATCAATTTTTATTAACTAATAGTTAGACTTTATTATTATGGTAATCCATTAAAATTCTTTTTAAAGTTTATCTCTGCTTTTGTATTAAAAAAAAACTATATAAATTTCTATCAAATATTGAGAGTTTTAAGTATTAGGACTTTTAATTAGTATATATTTATGCGATAAGTGAAGAGAATTAGAATAGAAAGGGATAAGAATGACGGTTCGTACATGATAACTATATGTAATTAGGAGTCCTTGGAAAATACATTATCGAATTCCTAGAATGTTTATCACTTGCTTTATTGATTGTGTTCACCAAGAATTTTAATATTTCTCTTGAAAGGAAACAGGGAAAATGAAGTTTTTATTTCTAGAACCGTAAGTAAAAGAAAAGATTGAATTTAGTATATCTTATTAATATATGTTTTGAAACCTGTATATATTTATAGATTAGCAACTATGATTCGTAAGATTATATAATATTATTTTAACATATTTAGATATATCTTTTTTTTCTTGTTCAGAGTTTTATTTGAGGAATAATTAATTAATAGTTATAGTTATCCAAATAACATGCCTACTTGTATAAATAATGGACGCATGTCCCTTGAATGAGGAGAGAGAATTCCTCAAGTTTTCAATAGGATTAGATTTTATAATTTAAGAGTTCAATTTAGATCCTTAATTTTTTTTTTGGACGTCATCATCAAGGTTAAGGTGAGGGAATTTATGCACGTTGATAATTATCTATGTATATTTTTACGTGTTTAGTTTTCATGTTTGATTAACGTGTGTTCATGTTTAAGCTAAAGGGATACAACCTTGGCTATATGTTTACGATAAAGGGACACAACCCTATACATATATTCAAGTTAAAGGGATACAGCCCTACATGTTTACGTTAAAGCGATACAGCCCTACGCGTACAAGTAAAAGGGATACAGCCCTATACGTTCAAGTTACATGTTTATGATGATATGACTTATTTAGCCAGTCGACCTGGTGCAGCTCTTCCTGGGCCTTCTGCTGCTTGAGCTTAGGTCGGCTTATGTCACCGAAGGCTCCACCATATGCGAAGGCGCACTTGGAGATTACATCGAAGAGAAGTCGGTGAGCCGGCTTCAGCTTCGTCCTCTGCATGCTCCCCTTCAATGGCTCGGGAACAATAAGGATTGTTTGAAGGAAGGTATCAGCTTCTTTGTTAGTGAAGTTCCCCAGCACATCTGTGGCTTCGCGATTTCTGGGGATGAGCTTCTCCAGCTCCTTGGATACCTTTATCTCCACGACAGTGTCTTCTACTGTTCGGGAGGTTCTGTGGCGTTGCTTGCACGGGATGATCGTGACAAGCCCATCTTCTGCAACTCGCTGCAGATTCCGGTAGAAATGTACGACCTGCTTCCTGAGCAACAGGGATGGAGAGAGGGTTGCCCAGTCAAGCAGATGGTGGTCGGAAAGAATGGCAGCGATGGGAGCGAGCTCAGGCGAGGAGAGAGCCGCTCTGGATAAAATCTGTTCGAAATGAATCTTTGACATCACCATGTCGAACGATTCCTGGAACGTAGCAGGCTCTGCGGAGACCATCTTCTTAGAGGCTTTGGATTTGGGCGCCATCTCGAGGAGAGTTATATGCAAAGAAAGAAGGAAAATCTTTACTGAAATTGGTGAAACAAAATCGGAGGGGATGATGAATAGTGAGTAAAGATATGCACGAAAAGAGAAGGTAAGGATCACTTCCTGATTCGCCATATTATATAATCTTTGACTCGGATAATATCAACGACTGGGGTTAAATCGCGCGTATTTATCAACGGCTGTGATTTCGCGACTGTTGAGTAGTTTTGACTGATACTCCACGCGCGCGAGTGAGAAGGTGAATAGTTTAGGGTGTCAGCCCAGTCGCACTATAAAGTAAGGCTATAGGTGTTCAGCTAGACTTTACATTAAATGCGATATGATGGCTTGTTTAGTCTAGCTGACATGTTCAGGAATGTTTGAATTTATTTCAAACATTCTCATTTAATATCATAACACCTTTAGTCATAAATGATACCTGTCAGCTGATGTCGATATCAGCTGTATACCTCAGTTGTGCTCCTCAGTTGCTGCATACCATCAGCTGACTCGAGTTCGTCTGTTCAGCTAACGTCTGTTCCATTGTTGCAGCATACCATCAGCTGACTCGAGTTCGTCTGTTCAGCTGACGTTTGATGTCTTCAGTTGGCAATTCGTATCTGAGATTCCCCCTTCATCTGAGCTTCCCCCTCAGATGGATATCTGACTCTTCATGGATCCTCGTCAGCTCGGATGACTCTTCTGCTCGGATGACTCTTCAGCTCGGATCCAAGAGTCCTAGAAGATCACACAACATCTTGAACCGGGCTTCGGGAAGAGGTTTGGTGAAGATGTCAGCTCTCTGAATCTCAGTTAAGATCTTCTCCATGGACACATCCTTCTTCTCAATGTGATCTCGGATGAAATGATGACGAATGTCGATATGCTTAGTCCGAGAATGGTGAACAGGATTCAGAGAGATAGCTATGGCACTCGAGCTATCACAATGAATGGGAACCTGTCCAGTTACAACTTCATAATCTCTCAGTTGTTGCTTCAGCCACAATACTTGCATGCAACAGCTTCCGGCTGCCATGTACTCTGACTCGGTTGTCGAAGTAGCAACACACGCTTATTTCTTGGAGAACCATGAAAGCAGCTTGCTTCCCATGAATTGACAGTGTCCAGAAGTAGACTTCCTATCCAACCGATCTCCTACTAGGTCGGCATCTGAGTATCCAGTCAGCTGGATATTGTCATCAGTTGGGTACCACAACCCAACATTGACAGTTCCCTTCAGATACTTAATGATGTTCTTTGCTGCCAACATGTGTGCTTCTCTTGGTTGGACTTGAAAACGAGCACAAACTCCAACTGCGTATGAAATGTCTGGTCGGCTGGCAGTTAGGTAGAGCAGCGAACCGATGATCCCTCTATACTGGCTGGCATCAACGAGCTTTCCCTCAGCTCCTGGTTCGATCTTCCAGTTCGTATTCATAGGGATCTTTGTTGTCTTACTTGTCTGCAATCCGAACTTGGTGATGAGCTCATTTGTATACTTGGACTGGTTGATGAAAATCCCTTCAGGTGACTGCTTCACTTGTAATCCAAGGAAATAATTCATCTCGCCCATCATTGACATCTCGAACTTCTCCTTCATGAGATCGGAGAATTTCTTGCATAGCTCCTCCGACTTGGAGCCGAAAATGATGTCATCGACATAAATTTGCACAACAAGTATATCTTCTCCAACTTTGATGGTGAACAGAGTTTTATCAACTGAACCTCGTTTGAACACCGAGTTCAGAAGAAATCTACAAAGAGTGTCATACCAGGCCCTTGGCGCTTGTTTTAGACCATAGATAGCTTTCTTCAGGTTATACACTCTTCCATCTCCAGTCTCAAAACCAGGAGGCTGTTCAACATATACATCTTCTTTGATATCTCCATTGAGAAATGCACACTTCACATCCATCTGATATACTTTGAACTTGTGATGTGCGGCATAAGCTAGAAAGATCCGGATGGCTTCCAGCCTTGCAACTGGTGCGAAGGAATCTTCAAAGTCAATTCCTTCTTGTTGCCAGTATCCTTGAGCTACCAACCTTGCTCTATTCCTCACAATGAGTCCAATGGCGTCTCTCTTATTTTTAAAAATCCATTTTAATCCAATCACCTTGACACCATTTGGTCTTTCTACCAACTCCCATACACAGTTGCGTAGAAACTCATTCAATTCTTCTTGCATGGCTGTTGTCTAGTAGACACAGTTGAGAGCTTCTCCAACATTCTTCGGTTCTGGCACATCAGCTACAAAGCAAGAAATCATGGCAACATCTCCAGCTTGCTCGAACTCTTCTAGAACTGCCAATTCCTCAACATATTGGGCATAAGTGTTGGAATCTTCCTCGGTTGATTCTGGATTTGCAACTCTGCTCCATGTGCGCACACCCTCGGTTGGATCTCCGATGATGTCGTCGGTGGAATGAACTTCATACCATCTTCGGTTGCGTCTTCCTTCTTCTTCCAACTGTGGCTGTTCAAAAATCTGAGTTGGAGTCTTCAGAGCTGGTGATTGATCAGCTGTTGAGTCTGGATCCTCAACATTTACAATAGTTCGAGCTGAGTTTGGTTCTGCTTCAGATGTTGATGCAGTTGGAGGGGCATCAGCTGAAGTTCCCCCTTGGGACGAGCTGAGGTCTTCGCATTCATCTTCAGAGGAGTATGGATCCTCATCCTCAGTTGCCCATATCAGTGGTTCAGCTCGGTTCTTTTCCCGAAGTGCTTGCGATCTGGTGAGAACTGGTAGAACAGCTGGATCCACGTGTTGTTCTTTTACCTGTTCCCTGCACTCAAAGGTAGATTCATCAAAACTAACATGAGGTGTTATTTCCACAACACAAGAGCTGTTGTTGAAAACTCTATATGCCTTGATCCGAGCTGCATATCCAAGAAATATGCCCTTCGAAGCTTTGGCATCAAAAGTTTTCAACTGAGTCTTCCCATTGTTGTGAATATAACACTTAGAACTAAAAACACGAAAATAAGAAATATTTGGCTTTCTGCGTCTCCACAGCTCGTAGGATGTCTTTCTCAATCGCTTGGTGAGAAGAGATCGATTCTGAGTGTAGCATGCTGTGTTGATCGCTTCAGCCCAAAATCTCTTTGGCAGAGCTGAGCTCGCTAACATGGATGTGGCTGCATCCTTCAGAGTTCTATTTCTTCGCTCAGCTACGCCATTCTGTTGTGGAGTACGCGCGGCTGATGTCTGATGGGTTATGCCATTCTTTTCGCAATACTCAATGATGGTTTCATTTAGAAACTCCGTTCCACGATCTGATCGGATAGATATGATCTTCATCTCTTGTTGGTTCGATATCCGATCCATCAGCTTAGGCAGCTCATCTCGGGTTTCACTCTTGTGGCGCATGAAGATGGTCCACGTATATCTTGAGTAGTCATCAGTTACAACCAGGGTATACTCGTTCCCGTTCATGCTCTTTGGTGTAACTGGCCTGAAGAGATCCATATGGATCAGCTGTAACACTCGGTCAGTTGAAGGAGTTGACTTCAACCGGAAGGAGGATCTAGCGAGCTTTCCCAGCTGGCATGCACTGCAGCTGTGTGTTGTTGAAAACACTCGATTGGGTATGCCTCTTGCATGTTCTTGTCTGGCGAGTCGGTTCATCGTTTTGAAGTTCAGATGGTTGAGTCTTTTGTGCCACAGCCAGCTCACATCCGAACTGCTCTTTGATAACAGGCAAGTGTCAGGGAGGCTGCTGTTCCAGTCGGCGTAGTAAACATTCCCTGTTAGAGATCGATTTCCCAACAATATCACCTGCTTTGTTCCGACATCTTTAACTCTGCAACCCTGTGCATCAAACTTGACAGAGAAACCATTATCACAGAATTGGCTGATGGAGAGCAGGTTATGCTTCAGTCCATCAACATAAGAGACATTAGAAATTGAAACATGATTGGTTTCAAGGGTACCGTAACCTCTGGTATAACCTTTTGAGTTATCACCAAAAGTAATTGATGGACCTTCTTTCTCCACGAAACTTCCAAGCAAATCCTTCAGATTCGTCATGTGTTTCGAGCATCCACTATCCATCACCCACATTGTAGCAGACGTCTTCTTCTTCCTCAGCTGTTTCTCCTGCACCTGCAAAGAGAAACTCGCTTAGGTCCCCAATTTCAGTTGGGTCCTGGAGGGTTAGAACCAGTTCCCGCTGGAACTGTGCGTCGCTTTTCCCTATAAACTCGGATGGATTTATCATTCCAGATTACTTTTCCTTCATCATCAACTATAACAACACCTCGGTTATCCTTAGGCTTGTTGTTAGTAGTGATGTTCTGTTTCTTGGGAGGAGTTAGATTTCTCCTATGTTGAGCTTTAGGAGGTGAGGCTTTCCCCCTATTTTGATGGCGATTCTTATCCTGTTGAGTTTGTCTGTGAGGTCGGACGCCATGTTGGAATCTTTGTGGCTGATTATGATTCCATCTTCCTGAGGGTTGTCTGTAGCTGTTCATGCCCTGTTGATGATTCATATTATGGCATGAATATCTCCGGTTGTTTGACCAGTTCCTCATTGGTTGACTTGGTTGGAACCTTTGGTCGAACTGATGTTGGAACCGCTGTTGATTCAGATGATTGAACCCTCGTCCGTTCTGAGGTCGGTTCCATTCCCTCTGATGTTGACTTTGAGGTTGATGCAGAGGTCGGCTCTGGTTCTGAGTTCGGTTGCGGTTGTGCCTTCGACGCCTCTAATTCCTCTTCTGACTTTTGGAACATTCCCCCTCGGTTGATACCTCAACCGATGGAACATTCTGTCCTACATCAGCTACGCCTTTTCCCTTCTCAGATGTAATCCTATTGGTCGTTTGATCTTGTTGAGAGGTAGAGGTTGAATTAGCTTCAGGAGACTCAACTGTGTTTGGCTCGACAGCCATGACTTCTACAGCTTTGATGAAGGTTGCTGGTGGAATCTCAGTATCCTTGACAACATCATAGCCGAGACCTGACACGATCCATCTGTCTACTATAACTGATAAGATTCTCTATTATCTTGGATGACTGATACAGCTTAGTTAGATTGTCCTTCTCAGTTTGCAACTCTTTAACGAGTACAGCTATCTGCTCGATTTGTCCATCTGACTTCTTTATCAGCTGTTCGATCTGAGCATCTCGATTTTTCAACTGATCTTGCTGTTCCTTGTTCTGCTTTGTCAACTCCTCATCAACTGGAGCCTTAGCCTCGTTCAGTTGATTCTTGAGATTATCAATCTCCTTGGTTTGGCTTCTGATCAGATCGTCATTTTCGGTTAAGGAATCTTCAAGTTTGGCGAACTGAGCTTGAAGACTCTTAAACTCAACCGACTGGTGATGCAGCTCCTCACTGAGTTCTTGAAAATCACTAAAGGAGGGTTCCAACTCATCGTTCAGAGATTCCTGCATGTTCCAAGTGCCATGAGGCATTGATCCTGACTGATGACGTTGTTGGTAGATGTCAGTTCATCCTCATCTTCAGTGTCTGTGAAGATGTCCATGTCGTCAGCTGCTTCTTCAGCTACCATGGCCTTGTTCTTTGCAGTTTGCTTGGCCCTCAGTGCTTCTCTTTCCTTCTTTGAGAGGTCTGGGCAGTCAGCTTTGAAGTGTCCTTTCTTGCCTCATTCGAAGCAACCATTGGTGACTGGCTTCGAACTATCTCGTGTTCGGTTTGATTTATAGAAATGTTTATATTTTCCGAACCAAGTGTCCATGTCGGCTAGTTTCTTTGACAACGCTGCAATGTTCTGTTGCAGTTTCTCTCTGCTCAGCTCCTTTGCAGTCGTGTCAGCCGATCTGGTTGGCCTTGACAATCTCGACTTTGAGTAGTCAACTCGGAGAGCAACTGACTTTGAGGCTGAGCCAACATCCTCAATTCTACTTGTCTGACCTGAGGGCTGCGATCTCCTCCTGTTGACCTTATACTCATTTCCTTTCAAGATTGAGAACAATCTTTCAGTTTCCATTTCAAGCAAGGTCAGCTCGGCTCTCGTGGATATTGGTGAAAGTATCCCACTCAGCTGGTAGAGCTTGCAACACTTTAAGTTTGATTTCTCTTAGTGTGTATTTTCCTTTCCGAATGGACTGGATTCTTCTGATGATGTCCATAAACCGGAGCTCTAGCTGATCGATAGTCTCATCAGGTCACAGACTGAAGTCGTCGAAATCTTGACATGCATGCGAGAAATTGTTTTCCTTTGTCTCGTCGCTTCCTTCACTTAGCGATGCCAGGACGTCCCATATCTCTTTTGCAGTCTCACACTCCTCTATCCAGGGCAGATAATCTTGTCCAACCGTGGACATTATTGTGCTCTGAGCCCAGATATCCAGCTGGCTCACCTTTGCCTCCTCCGGAGTGTAGTCTTCTGGCTGTTTATCCACATACTCCACCACTGCATCTCCATCGTTGGGATTTGTGGGAGTACGAACTATTCTGTCTTTTATGACGATTGGTCCAGAAGTGAGAACTTGTTGCATTCTGTGATGCTTTGAAAGAAGGATCTTCTTCATCCGAGTTCTCCATGATATATAATTGACTACTGAGAACATGACGACGATTTTGTCCTTGACGTCCATCTGCACAAACATAAACAAGACAAAAATGCGAGCAAGTATGCACTAGCGTGAAAAGATCTATTCAGTTGACCACTGAAGAAAATTTCTCGAATTCACACCTTGTGAAACAGAGTTAGCAGTCTTTTGAACCACTGCTCTGATACCACTTGATGGTCCCGAAACGAGTTACTGGTGTATGGGGGGGGGGGGGAATACACCAGTTAGGATTTAAAAACTTAAACCTGAAAAATCACTTCAACTGAGTAAAAGGACTCAGTTGGAATCTCACGGCTGAGTAAGCAACCTCAGCTGGAAGAGTGTAGCTGTGCAGAATGTGGTGGAAAAATAAACTCGTTAAAACTCACGCTTTTAAGCTCGGTTGGTCAAGAACCAAAACAGCTCGGTTGGTCAAAAACCAAAACAACTCGGTTGAAAATGTGCAAATGCAATTTGTATGCCGGTTAGATTGGTCAGTTAGAAATGCAATAAGCAACTGAATGAAAATAAACACAGACACACGGGATTTAACGTGGTTCGCAGATAACCCTCCTACGTCCACGGGAGATGTGAATCCTCACACCTCAGTCCAAGTTCTTCTGGACAGTTCCCAACAGCTTACCCGGGCTGTGCAACCGTTGTAATAAGTTTACGGGTACTTATTAACCTTAACAGTTAAGTTTGCGGGTACTTAACAATCAATGTCAAGTTTGCGGGTACTTGACGACCTAGCTACTCAATTACAGGAAGAGTATTGTCCTAACAAACACTTTTTAGGGTGTGGGTGGGTTTTCCAACTACAGCTCGATCACGAATGAGAGCTGGATCTAAGGCTTGAACGAATAAACACTCAAACTAAGATCTAAGACAGATTTTTACTCTATGAACCCTCAGCTACTAATGTTTTATCACTCTTGAACTCTCAGCTGCTGATGTTCTTAGAATAGGATTTTTGCAGATTTTTCTTTTGCTTGATTCTCTTGTGATTGCACTTCTCTGTCTTGCTTCTACTCTCTTCGTTCCTCTCCCTCTTGAATGAGAGAATGCCTCTATTTATAGGCGGAGAGTATCAACTAGCCGTTGGAGGAGCTGTTGATCTCTGATCGTTGAAAGCGATGGCTTGTCTCTTGTTTCTGCAGACTTTCCCGATATGGCATCTGTGCTCTTCTACTTTCCATCTGAGACAGTCTTGTGTTGGGCCAGATGGGGTAATGATTGAACGGTCAAACCCTCATGTGACTTCCTTTTGAAATTCAAATCTTAACCTTCCTGATAGTCAACTTTGGTCAGTTGGTTGAAAGTCTTGATCTTCATCTGAGTGGTCTTCAGCTGATGTTCAGAGCTGTTGAACTCTCAGCTGACTTCGAACTTCAAGCAGTTGGACTTAGCTCGGTTGAATTCTACAACTGAGGTTCTGAAACTGAACACTCAGTTGTCTTCCTTGTATTTACTCAGTTAGGTTTGAACCCTCAGATGAATTCCTTTTCATCTGATGTTCTCTTCCTCTCTACTGCTTCTCATCTGATGAACCCTCAGTTGGTTTTCTTCACAACTGATGCTCTGAAGACTTCCCCCTCATTCCATCTGAACAAAAGAACACTCAGTTGTCTTTTATCATAATTGATGTTCTGTCTGAGTAATGCCTTGTTGCCATCTTTAGCTGGAGACCTGTAAAGATAAAATCTTAACTTTGCTCAAACAGCGAGCCTAAATTTTAACATTAGGTTCTGACAACATGTACTCGGTTGGGGTCAGTCGGTTTTGGAATTCATCAAAACTCTTACTAATAAATTTCCCAACAATGACTTATTTATGCGTTCAAATATATATGGATAATTGCATGTTTTCTCACTGAGTATATTTCGATATACTCACTCCCTTTCAGATTTTTCTTTTGCAGTTATTGGAGCCGAAGCAGTTGTGGAGGCCAAGAATGACTAGAGTGGTTTTAAGTATATTCAGTAATTTTTATCAAGTTATAGGATTTATTGAGTTTTCCGTAGATAATTGTCTCAGCCCCAAATCCCGAGGGACGGTAGAAGCCGGGGTGCGACTGGGATTGGATTTAAGAAGCAGGGAAGAAAGGGACTGACTGAAATAACATACATAAAGGACTACATAATTTCTATGAACAAGACTTTATAACAAAAGAAGGAGTTGATCTCGAAGGATCACTCGAACAAGGTACACAGAAACATCTAAGTTATAAGTTACAGAACTTATACTACAATGGTTTATTTACATAACATCAAAAGAGTTTAGAGTGTCTAGAGTTTGGCAGCGGAAAAGTGAGACTAAGTACATAAGTCTTCCTATTCTTCAACTCAACTCAATCCTAACTCAATCGTCCATCGCTTCCGTCGCCTCAACCTGCACATTTAGAAATATATGCAGGGCTAAGTACGAAAGTACTTAGTGGGCACATTGCTGAAAACATAATTATAAGTATAGATAAATCATGCATTTAGTCCCTGTAGCACATCGGGGTTTTGTTTGGAAGAGAACCCGTGTCTACTAAACATTTTATTATTTTCACAATGTAGCTTGGCCAAGCATTTTCTGACAGATGTTACGTTCAAATCTTGTCCAATTCTCATTCACCGTGGCTGGTTACCCCTCAACAGGATACCACATACACCACAGGCTACAAAGTGCACATACTTTGGAAAGCATATAGCTAACTCAAAGCCGATCGAAAGTTAACTAGTCAGCTAACTAATAAATCTGGAAAGCTAGTCAGCTAACTCAGAGGGATCAAGAGAACTCACATAAAACACAAAACAGTTTATGCCTGATAATCACGTTTGATAAACACAGTTATCAAAGCTGTAAACATCACTTTCGAGTTGTGGAAAAACCCACATTTTGTTTGCTATAAGTAGGAAAGCCCACCTTATATGTTACAGAACTATTAAACGAATTCCCGTCGTTTGATCCTTCGCCTTATCCCGACTGTTGACTTCCTCCTTCATCGTAAATAATCATAACTTCGATAAGTCATCGAGTCGATAAAAGAAAATGAAAATCGAAACTGAAATCGGATTAGTTTCATACGCTTTTAAGCTTTTAGGCCTTTGCACGCTAATCTATATTCTTTTAATTAAAAGGAACGAGAATCGAACAATTCTTATTTAGAACTCAAAAGGTTCCTTACTCGACTCTTAGGTCAGTAGGAAAGATAGTCAATAACTCATTACGACTCAAAAGATCGAAAGAAACTAAGTTGAGAAGAAAACAACTTAGAAAATTAGGTTTTAGATATTCACTGCACAGAACAGAGGTTCTGGGGACTGCCCAGAAGAGAGCATCCCGAAACAGAGGATGTTCCCTATACCGTTAGAAAGCCTTGGATGTCTAGTTTACTCTCCAATTTACGGATCTCAAATCCGATAAATGAGCTAAGAGATATTACAGTTTCCGTGAAATGTCGCAGAACTGTCGAGGCTAACCCTAATGTTTGATAAAAATCGACGTGTGACTTCCTAGGTTCGTTTTAGGTTCTCGTACTTAATTGCTCACAAAAAGTTACCCTTAAGGCAGTCAACACATATTTCCATACGTGATAGACCCCTTTTCATTTCTCGTTTACAAATACGACGATCAAAACCTCGTCGTTCTATCTAACCAATTACTAAACCAATTCAAGTTAAGATTCTCGTCCCAACTTCTCGATTATAACTATAACTCAACAATTCATAACTCGGATTAACACATTGCCAACTACAAAGTTGTTCATTTATCCATAATGATCATTAATATCCAAATATCTTTCCTACTCGACTTTCCTATCATTAATTACGTACATTTGTTCGTCTCATACGGATTTTCCAAAGTCATCGGATTTCAATCAAATTCTATATTATCAATCCACATCTATTGAGATTCATTACTACGTATGTCATTATTTTATATCATTAACCAAACCCGATTTATTTAAGGACTTTCGCCTCTTACAATTTCTATAATAAAATTTAGATTAATTCCAATTAATCCATAACATCAACTACTATAATTAGGAACCTTATTCTATCATTATAACATCATTAAAGATCAAATCTCATTAAACCCCCAATCCTATAAATTTTCGGTTCTAACATATATTTAGGAGGGGTGATTTTCTTCTCTAATTCATTCCATTAATCCACTAATAAACCTACTACAACACTTATTAACCAACAATTATCCTCACAACAACATTAATTAAATTCAATTTGTGAAACCCTAAGCCTATTTTTCGGTCCACATCAATTCATTAGGGCTTTTTATTTCTTCTTGTTTAATTCACTAATTAAACTACTCCTAAACATGATTATCCAACCAATTTAATAATTAGAACATCCTATTAGAAACCCCTAAAAATCAGTCCATTGTCTACTTAGGGTTTTTATGATTTTCATTCCATTTCTTTCATAAGGTTCAACTTCTATCCATCTATAATATAAGAATTAAGACTAAATCATCATAATTTCATCTAGGAAAAATCGGTCCACACTTAAAATTAGGGAAAAGAAATTCCAAATGGATAGAAGTGAAGCTATGAAGAATACCTTGATGATTAATGAAAGATAGAATGGAATTTGATGGATGATTGATCAATTGATGAAGAAATCCTCAAGAAACCTTGATGAAGCTTCAATGGAGATGGAGAATTTTTGAAACGGATTTTGTGGGTGTGTGTATAGCCGTGTGTGAGAGGGAGTGAATTGAGAGAGATGACAACTTTAAGATATATCATTAATTAGCTTAGGTGTTAGTTATTTAATTATTAGAATGTGTTGGAACATATGAGTCATAGCAATTTAATTATAAACTAATAGAATATCCTACTACTAAAGGCAAAGAAGTCGGCCATAATAAAAAAAATATCCAATTACGCGCTTTTTTCGGCTCGTTACGACGTTGCGAAAAACGACAAACTAAAAACGTATCTCGGCACATTATCGTCAAATTCCGGCTCGACCATAAATTCCGACGTATTTTTCTTACTCGGAAAGTAATATTAAAAATATAAATTCTGACAAAACCTCGGGACATCACAGTCTGAGTTTCGTCCAGAAAAATCATAAAAATGAATTTTCTCGGGCGAGTTCGTATCGTAATTTCGTGAATGTAAAAGTCAGACGGTTTTCCGTTCTGAGTTCTAGAACTAAAAAGTTATCGTACGCGATAACCCTAAATACGGTAGTCGTTTAGCTGACTTCCGTAAATTATTTTTGGAAACGGTTTTCACCATTGGTCTTAGAATTAAATTTTATGAACTTAGGCGTGCAAAGCCATTTTTATTATTAACTTTAGATTTCTTTTTTTTTTTTAAGACAGTCGAGATTTTCCGGGGTATTACAATAATTGTGATTATTTGCTTATTATTGGCTTTGGTATTTTGTAGGACACTTTTCATAGTTAGTTAGGACTATTGCTTTATTATGATGGATTATATTCCTTAAAGACATACATATTATCTTATATACAAATAGTCAGTTTTGCTTTGAACAATTATGATATGGTATTGATTATATATATGGTTTGCATGTGTATGAATATGTTTTCTTTTATTTCCTGTTCTTATGTTTCAATTTTTGTAATCTGTTGTATTGATTGATCAGATGACCAATTAATAACTTAAGTAACTAGCAATAGTTTAATTATAAATTTATTATTATTTAACTGGTGGTGTACGTAGTGGTTCAAAAGCAAATCTTTAAATCTTTTAAAGCATGTAGGCTATGAAATATATGGATTGTATGGTTAAGTTTTCTTTTAATTTTCAACATGTGTTTTATTAAATAGCTTCCTAATATATATGTTTGTATATATAAATATATTTTACGTGTTATTTATTGTGTGAAATAGTTAACTCTATGAACTTATTTGTTTTTAGTTGAGGCATCTCAATAAAAATTCAATAACGATTTAGTGAGTTGAATTGTATGTCCTAATTTCCGCTGCATCATTTTTGGTAAAATACAAAATATGAGTAAAGTTAAGTTAGGAAAATAGGGTGTTACACCTTCTTAGGATCAACTTTTATTCCATCGGACGAAACAAGATGTCCGAGGAAATTCACCTCTTTCAGCCAAAATTCGCACTTACTGAATTTGGCATACAACTTTTCTGATCTCAATTTTCCTAACACGATTTGCAGATGCTTCTCGTGTTCTTCTTTATTCCTTGAATACACCAGGATATCGTCTATGAAAATGATCACAAACTTATCCAGGTATTCATGAAAAATTCTGTTCATCAAGTCCATGAAGACGGTTGGAGCATTAGTCAATCCAAATGGCATTACCACAAATTCGTAATGTCCATATCTCATTCTGAATGCTGTCTTTGGGACATCTTCTTGTCTGATCTTCAGTTGATGATATCCCGATCTTAAATCAATCTTGGAGAAAACACCAGCTCCTTTTAACTGATCGAACATATCGTCTATCCTTGGCAAAGGATACTTGTTCTTGAGCGTAATCGTATTAAGCTATCGATAGTCTATACACATTCTCAGACTACCGTCTTTCTTTTTCACAAATAGAATTGGAGCTCCCCAGGGGGAAACACTTGGTCGGATGAAACCTAAATCCAATAACTCTTGCAGCTGGATCTTCAACTCTTGAAGTTCCTTTGGAGCCATCCTATATGGAGCTTTCGAAATCGGGCTGATCCAGGATCCAGATCAATCGTAAACTCTAATTGTCTATCTGGAGGCAAACTTGGTAAGCCTTCTGGAAATACGTCTTTAAACTCTCTCACAACAGCTACATCGTCAATATTTAGCTCTTGCCCATCGTCTTTGTTCAAATAAACCAGATACGTCTTGGTATCTTTTCTTCTCATCAACTGCTTTGCTTTCATGGCCGAGATAATCGGCACACTCCTCTTTACTCTTCGTTCTACACCAAAGACTACGGTCGGCTCTTTTTCAGGGGGTTGAAACGAAATTTGTCTCTGATCGCATCGAATCGTCGCAAAATTCTCGGTTAACCAATCCATTCCTAGGATTATATCCACATCCCATATCTGGATTAGATTTAGGGACCTTGCGAATAACTTATGGTTTCCGAATTCGAATTCTAGGTTTGAACACACTCGCGACACTAACGAAGATCTTCCTAAAGGGGTTGACACTCTAAGCACTTGGTTCGATTCTTCTACGTCCAATTCTAATTTTCTATGCAAGCGCTAGATATAAACGAATGCGAGGCACCAGTATCAAACAAAACAATAATAGGCACATCTCTCAACTTTCCCATACCTGCGAGATTTCCTCGATCTTTAGCTCTAGGTTTTTGCTCAATTAAGACTCGCTGGTAATGTTGCTGTTCTTGCGGGGTAGATTGCTGCTTTGGCGGCTGCGCCTTACGCTGGTTTTGGGGAAATTTCTATTGCGGAACTGCTTCAATTGCTCTCATCTGAGAGGATTGATATGGATTAGTCCTCCCACTCATTGCTCCTTGTTGTTTACTTGGGCACCGGTTAGAGAAATGACCAGGTTGACCACAAGTATAGCAAACATTGCTCCCAGCTTTACAGATGCCTTGATGCATCCTGCCACATTTTGAACATGGAGGTAGTCCTTGGGGTCCGGTTGGTATGTTACTGCGATTAGGATGTTGTACCTTCACTTTCTGAGATTGTTGTGGTTGTTGCTGCCCTTGCTTTTTCCACGACTTTTTATTTCGGTGGGAACCACCACTCCACATTTCTTTTCTTTTTGCAAAATGGCCTTGTTGGAACGGATATGAGGCAGCAGCTATTGTCGACTGATTTTGGAATTGAGAATTCGCTGAGGATTGCGATCCTTTCTCTGGCTGCATTGCCAATTCCATATCCAAGGCTCGGTTAAGGGCTTCAGCATAAGTCAGACCACTCTGACTTGCAAGTACCACACGAATATCTTGTCTCAGGCCTGCTCGAAAGAGCTCACACATCTTCTCATTGGTATCCACCTTGTCAGGTGCAAATCGGGCTAACTCGCAGAATTCACGATCATATTCTACTACTGACTTCTTTCCTTGTTTAAAATTCGTGAATTCATTCGCTTTTTGCTTTCGATAGCTTCGCGACAAATACTTCTCGTACAGAGCTTCTTTAAACTGTTCCCACGTCAAATTTTTGCGTTCTTCAGGTGTATATGTCCTCTGTCGAGCTTCCCACCAATAATCGGCGGTTCCCTTAAGTTGATACGTCACGCACTCAAGACGTTCTTGATCATTACATCGAAGGAAATGAAAAATTCGCTCCAGAGAAAGAATCCAGTCTTCGGCTTCTGCCGAACTACCATTGCCATCAAAAGTCGGGGGATTTTTTCAAAGAAAAAGTTCTTCAACACGTCTCTCATTTTGGGGAAGAGGAGGGGGAGTAGGGTCTCGACATTCTTCTTCCTCATTTCTCTCACCTCTCACTTTTCTTTGTCTTGGCGGCATTCTAAAAGAAATGCTAAAATTTAGATAACTCGGAATATCTTCCGTGAGACGGTTAGCTCACTCGGAGGTTTTCTCGACTTTTGAAAATATTTCCTTCTAAGAGGAATTTGATTCTCAATCGGTACTTATCAACATAAGAAAAATTCATATGAAACAATCATCTCAAATAAAATAATCATTTCAGATATAACATGCATCTCAATTCCATCATTTTTCATCTCAAGTATTCAATCATTTATTGACATGCACTCAAAATTTCACATATGCTCAAATCAAATAATTCTTGTCATACAAGACAACTAAATACTCAAATATTGTCATTCATGACACATACTCATTTCTCAAATCATGCTCAGTCATTTATCATATAAATATGACACATCTTTCATTATTCACATATCAACTGCATAAAATCATTCTAGATGAAACAACTCATTTAATTTTCTCAATTCTTACGTTTTCTTTTACTCTTGACTCAAATATACTTAATATCTCCGATACTCAAAATACTATTGGCATTTAATGAGACTCAAAGCTAATTTCAATAGCCTAATGGCTCCATCATATTATCATCCGAATCGATGGCCTCATTGTGAGGACTTTACTGAAGATTAGGGATTTATACTTACATCGGGAATTTACCCTAACTTCACCACACATACTACTCCTACTATCGTCTTACTCAATAGATATGCATCAAGTTCATAGTTTACATCACTGCAGAAAATAAAAGAGTTAGTTTTCCAGCAAAAATAAAAATTGTTCGAATATTCCACAAGCTTCTTTAAACTGACTATTAGGTTGGCGATCCTCCATCACTAACATTATCTCTTCCATCATGTTCTTCCTCAGGATCTTCTTCTGGATCCTCATCCAGATCCTCATCATCATCGTTTCCGCTTCCTTGGCCTTCTGCGGCGGCCAACTCCTCGTAATAGCCATTGTAGGTATGCCCGAAGACATCCCACTGGCTCGTCACTTCTCGAATTTGATCGTTCACTAAGCGGTTATTAACATTTGCAAACTCGGATTCATCCCATTGAGGATGTTCCTAATCGTATTCATGACGAAGATAAGATCCTACGATATTGTCAACCACTCGCTCTCTCTCTTGGTGGATTTTAGGCAACGAAGATTCTAGATCTTCATAGGGAGAAATGTAGTTACCATTTGGAGCAGATTGAAGATATCTTCAAGCTATTTCGGCTTGTGCATTCGGTTTGGCCTGTTCCTCATGCGTCTTGTCCTAGACGACTCTGCTAATGGAGGAGCAGGAGAAGGAGATTGACCACGACGTGTAGACGTCTCAAGTTGATCAAATCGATAAGATAGAACATCGGTAAGGTCATAAACTCCATCTGGTTGGGTCGCAAATGAGCCAAAAGAAGGAAAAGGATCAAGTGGTTGAACAGGAAACACATTTTCCAAGTATGGATCTTGCTAAAGAGGAGCTCTCGACTCAAAACGAGGCGAAGAAGGAACTCGGGGAGGAAGTGGCTCAATATGGGACTGAGGTTGAATAAAAGCACGGTCATTTGGTATTGATGGTAAATTAACTTCGAATGGTCCCGGAGGAGGAGCACCATATTTAATGAATTGACCGGATATTTTCGTAATAAGACCATTGCAACTACCATAGAGATAATCGCCCATATACTAAACTCCAACATATTTTGGCATCAACGACGCTGCCCAATCGCGCCACTCACGAGGTAACGCCCTAATTAAATAAATCATTCCGTCTACAGCATCTACGTTCAGGTACTGAACTACCAACCAAATTTTGTGAAATCGAGCTAAAAATTCTGCGATTGTCTCATCATAAGCTTTCCTAATATGCAAGTATTCTCGCATCATGGCCTGGTTTGCTTCCTCATCCATCCTATATAATTTAACAACGAATTAGAGTTATTGAATCATATATATACACCACATTTGAACTTCCAACCACTACCTATTCGTTTTTTGGTTTCAAAGAGGTTTCATTGCTCGTATTACTGGGCAATTCCATTTCTTTAAATCGTTTGCACAATCGATTCATCCCCTTTTTCGTTTTTTTCCACATCAAAGCACATAAATTGGAGACAACATTATAGAGAATATCTAGATTGCCTTATTCTTGAACGAGCACAGATAACATACTAAATAACTTTAAAATCAACTGCAACTTCAAAACTTTTAGGAAAATACACATATCTGGTAGCTGGGTGAGATGGGGATGATTGGTGTGTTATTAACTCAGACAAGTCTAGAGAACAAATCTAGACTTAACTTTCAAGGAAAGTTCATACTTCAGAGCAGTCAAACAAATAGACAGACTAACTGACAGACAGACCTCAGAGCAGACAAATCTCAAAGTAGACAGACCTCAGAGCAGACAGACCTACTCTGATACCACTTTGTCATAGTCCGAAATCCGGTGTGTAGGAATGACCAGACTCCATTGGAGTGTGAAGGTGAAACCATAAAATAACAAACCACTTTTGTCTCAACTCAACTTTAAACCCTAACCCGAATATGTAAAACTGTGAAACCAACAAACAAAACTCGACTCAACAAGGAATCGATCAAAGGAAAATAAGGTTTCAACATGACATGAATATAATCAGACCTTCATCACATAGCTCAACGATGCACGAGCTTAATAATTTACAAAGTTTCTCAAAAATAGGGTTAAGTGTAATGACATCATATCGTTTAGAAGTAGGGTTTTCAAATGAAATTCAAAGCATTGTTTTGAGAATATGGCTCTTTGTTATCAAAGTTATCAAAATATTAACATATCAAAGGATTGTTAAGCAGCGGAGACATCACTTGCTCACAACAATTACATGTATGAAGACATGTAACTGTCGACTCAACTTCCAAAAGGTTAACACACCACCAAGACCATCCAAACCATCCTCATCCGTAGCTAACTTGCACGTTTAGAAATACATGCAGGGCTGAGTACTTCGTACTCAGTGAACACATTGCCTAAAACAATTTTAAAAGCTTGCTCTTAGAGCTATATAATTGAACTTGCCTTGCCACTGCATCACAAGTGTTAGCATACTTGAAATCATTTTACCTGTGAATGCATAAAATCATTTTTCCTTTAAAGATGTGTGCACACAATTTTATATATAAGGTATAAATCATCTACCACTTCAACATTGTGTCGAGAAGTAGGCCTCCTTCTTAAACACTGTGATCGGCTAAACCGAAGTAAAGCTCACAGTCACCCTCATCAATTAATTAACCACACGTGGGTTCCTGCTTTACACAGGATAATATAACTCATGTAGATGATAAACACATACCAAAACTCAGATAAATGGCAAGTCAATTAATTTGAAAAGCTCACATAATATTAATCAATAAGTAATAGCATTCATCGGAGTTTTAGTTCAGAAAAGTCCACCTCGCTTCTGGTCTTCTGAAGTCGAGGTTGCTTACTTTTCTCTTTTTCCGATTATTTCGCAGTCCCGCTCGGCCCTTCAATAACGACATCGATTAAACTCGAGCTTATCAACTCGAAAACGTATAATAGACTTAGGGCTCGGCTGATGGACTTCTACTTGAGTCGAGTTTTTCTTAACTTATCTAAACTTTTCTACGTCGATAACTTTCTCGTTTTCTCGTTCTTAGATCATCGTCTTTACTCGATTTCTAACTACTTCTCGAACTCTGATTCTCATTTCTAATATCTTAATCTTCACATAAATCGATAAGATACTACTTAACTCGTCTTAAACTTCCCATAATTTCAATTTATATGAACTCAGCAAATCATATCATCAAATCTCAACTATTTTCATCATATATAAATCATATGCAGTTAAGCACTTATTTCAATAATCGAATACTCACATCAGAGATCAAACATTCATATTTTAATCACGTATTCATATCAGTACTCAAACATCGTCATCATACTCAAGCATCAATATCAACATCTCAAACACTTATATTAAATAAGTAATTATCTTACTAGAGAGGTTAATCATACTTAATCGTTTAATCATACTCAAACATCGAAGTTTATATGAACAACTCACATCTTAACATAATCACACAGTCAAGTGTTAAACTTCCATAACTATCTTATATCTTAGACATAATCACTTAATAACTTATAAATTAATCATATTTTTGTCATAGCCCCAAATCCCGAGGGACGGCAGAAGCCGGGTGCGACTGGGATTGGATTAAAGAAGCGGGGAAGAAGGGGCTGACTAACTAAACATACATAAAAGACATCATACATTCAATGAACAAGACTTTAATAATCAAAAGGAAGAGTTAATCACGAAGGATTACTCGACAAAAGGTACTCGAAAGTATCTAAGTTAAAGATTACAGACTTAAAACTACAGTGATTTGTTTAATGTACATATCCTCAAAAGACTTAGAGTTTTACAGCGGAAAGTAAGTCATAGCTAAAGCGATCCTAACTTCTCAACTCGACTCAACTTCAACCACCGCCGCTCTCGTCGCTTCAACCTGCACATTTATAAACACATGCAGGGCTAAGTACGAAAGTACTTAGTGGGCACGATGCCGAAAATATAACATAAGTATAGATAATCTGGCATTTCATAATTTGTAGCACATCGGGGTTTTATTTAAAATTAGCCCGTGTCTACTAAAACATTTTCTTACTCATTTTCACAATTTACTCGGCCGAGCATTTTCTGGTATGTTACGTTCAAATCTTGACCAATTCTCATTCACCGTGGCTGGTTACCCCTCAACAGGATACCACATACACCACAGGTTACAAAGTGCACTAACCCTGGAAAGCACTTAATAGCTAACTCAGAGCCGATCGTTAGTTAACCTATTTGATTAACTCATAAAATCTGGAAAACACTAATGTTAACGCAAATAGGTACAAGAGAACGCACATAAAACGTAAAACAGTTCATGCCAAAATCGATATCGGCATTTGCACGCTACTAGTTTCATTTTAATTAAACGGGAACGAGACTTGAACAAATCTCGTTTAGAACTTGGAAGGTCTCATACTCAACTCTTAGGTCAGTAGAGAAGATAGTCGTTAACTTATTACGGCTTAAACGATCGAAAGAAACTAAGTTGCGAAGAAAACAACTTAGTAAAACAACTTCTGAAATTTCACTGCGCAAAGCAGTAGTTCTGGGGACTGCCCAGAACAGGGGAAATGGAAACAGGGGATGAGCCCTGTACCATTAGAAATCTTGGAAAGTCTAGTTTACGCTCCAATTTACGGATCTCAAATCCGATAAACGAGCTAAAAGATATTACAGTTTCCGGGTAGGGTCACAAAACTGCCGCGGCTAACCCTAATTGCTCGATAAAAACGACGTATAACTTCCTAAGTTCGTTCTAAGTTCTCGTACTCGATTTCTCACGAAACTTGACTCTCAAGGCAGTCAATACGTACTCCCGTACGTGAAGGACTCCTTTTCAAAACTCTCTTAGAACTATGACAATCAAAACTCGTCGTTTCAACTACCATTTACTATTCCAAAATCAAGTTAGCAAAATCTCGTTTCTAGTTCTCGACTATAACTACAACTCATATTATAATAGCTCGAAAGCTCACGTCGTCAACTACAAAGTCGTTCCTTAGTCCATTATAAACATTATTATCTAATTAGAACCCTTACTCGACTTCTCGATTATTAATTACGTCGACTTGTTCATCTCTTACGAGATTTCAAAAGTTATCGGAATTCGTTCAAATTCTACGACATCAATCATCATCTAACATATACATATCATCACTCCATATCATTACTTAAACTCAACTTAAATCGAGTTCTTAGTCTCTTACGATCCACAAAATATTTTTAGAAAAGTCAAATTAAATTCATAACATCATCTAATATCATTAGCAACATTAATTCATCAACAAATCATCAACTAAATCAACTACATGAAAACCCCCAATTTCCTCATATTTTTCGATAATAACATATAATTAAAGGGGGTGATTTTCTTCATCAAACATCATCATCAATCCCTTAATCATACTACTATATCATCAATTGATCAATTCAAGTCTTATTACAACATCAAATTAAAAACGAACTTTCTCGGGCGAACTCGTATCACAATTTCGTGAATGTAAAAATCAGACGGTTTCCCGATCTGAGTTCTCGAACTAAAAAGTTTTCATCCGCGAAAACCCTAATACAGTATTCGTTTCACTGATTTCCGGAATTTATTTTTAAAAACGGATTTCACCGTTGGTCTTAGAATTGAAAATCGGGAGCTTAGGCGTGCAAAGCCTTAATTATTATTAACTTTAAATTCTTAACACAGAATAAATTTTTCGGGGTATTACATTAATTATGTATAATATCTAACACTTAGGTTAATAGGTGTAAAGTATAAAGTAAATATCTATATGGTGAATCATTATGATAAATACTATAAAGAAATGAAATATCATGCTTGAGAGAGGGTGATGTCGGCTAGAGAGGAGAAAAAGAAGAAATTACGTGCTTTTCCGGCGTGATACGACGTTACGGAAATCGAACGATGAAAAACGTAGCTCGGCACAAAATCGTCAAATTCCGATTCGACCAAAAATTCTAACATATTTAACTTATTCGGAAAGTAATATTTAAAAACTAATTTCCGACAAAAACTCGGGGCGAGTTCGTATCGCGATTTCGTGAATGTAAAAATCAGACGGTTTTCCGTTCTGAGTTCCAGAACTAAAAAGTTTTTGTATGCGATAACCCTAAATACAGTAGTCATCTAACTGACTTCCATAATTTATTTTCGGAAACGGATTTCACCGTTGGTTTTAGAATTCACAATTGTAAACTTAGGCGTGCAAAGCCATTTTTATTAATAACTTAAAATTTTTAGGACTGTATGGAAAATTTGGGGTATTACATCCTACCCCCCTTGCGAAAAATTTCGTCCCGAAATTTGCATACCTTCTGCAAAAAGATGAGGATATCTCTCCTTCATCTTCTCCTCGAGCTCCCACGTGGCTTCTTCTTGTCCGTGGTGGTTCCATAGCACTTTAACAATTGGTATCGATTTGGTTCTTAACTCTTGGACTTTCCTATCCAAAATCGATATCGGCTTCTCTTCATAGCTTAGGTCAGATTCAAGAACTACGTCTTGCTGACTAATGACGTGCTTAAGATCATAGACGTATTTTCTCAATTGAGAAACGTGAAATACGTTGTGAACACTTCCTAGACTTGGCGGTAAGGCCAATCTATAAGCGACGGGTCCTATCTTCTCGAGGATTTCATAAGGTCCTATAAACCTGGGTCTTAGTTTACCCTTAACTCCGAATCTAAGGATTCCTCTGATCGGTGATATCTTAAGGAAAACTTTATCTCCTATTTCAAACTCAAGATTGGTTCGACGATCGTCGGCATAAGACTTCTGTCGGCTCTGGGCTTCTCTCATTTTATCTCGTATCTGCCGAACTATCTCAATCATCTCATTTACTGCATCCGGGCCTAGGTTCTTTCTCTCACCTAATTCGTCCCAATAAAGTGGTGATCTACATTTCCTTCCATACAAAGCCTCATACGGCGCCATTCCTATCGTGGCCTGATAGCTGTTGTTGTAAGCGAATTCGACTAAGTGTAGAATTTCTTCCCAATTCGCGCCTCGGTCCAAAACCACTGTCCTTAACATATCAACTAAAATCTGAATCGTCCTTTCTGACTGTCCATCTGTCTGTGGGTGAAACGTTGTACTGAAATTAAGCTCTGTTCCCAATTCTTTCTGCATCGTAATCCAAAATCTCGAGGTAAATTTGGCGTCTCTATCTGATATTATGACTTTCGGTACTCCATGCAGACGTACAATCTCTCTAACGTACAACTGAGCTAGTTTCTCTGATCCGTAGGTAATCTTAATCGGCAAGAAATGAGCTGACTTCGTAAGTCTATCGATAATTACCCAAATAGCTGTGCTTCCTCTTCTCGACTTACGCAAGCCTGTGACAAAATCTATAGCTATGCCTTCCCATTTCAATTCTGGGACATCCAATGGTTGCAGCAATCCATACGGTCGTCAGTGTAAAGCCTTAACTTGCTGACATGCCAAACACCTTTCTACAAACGAGGCAACGTCTCGTTTCATTCCATTCCACCAGAAGTTCCTTCTCAAATCTTGATACATTTTCGTACTTCCTGGGTGTGCTGTATAAGGTGTATCGTGAGCCTCACTCAAGATTTCATTTTTCAGTTCGCTGTCGTCATCAGGAAAACAAATTCTGCCTTCAAAAAGGATCGCATTGTGGATCGCATTGTCTGGTGCTTCGGAATATCCATCTGGTTTATCTATTCTTATCCTTAATCGCAACTTTTTCATTGACTCGTCTTTCCTCTGAGTACTGATAATTCTTTCTATCAAATCTGGTGTAGCTTCTAATGCTGCTATCTGACTTGTTATCGTAGTTGGCGTGTCGAGCACTTTGATATCCATCTTCTCGAATTCTCGTACTAAAGTTTTTTTCTCTACAAAGAGGCATCCTAACTTCGTTGGAGCCTTGCGACTCAATGCGTCTGCTACCACATTAGCCTTTCCTGGATGATAGTTGATTCCGCAGTCGTAATCTTTAACTAATTCGAGCCATCTCCTTTGTCTCATATTCAGTTCCTTTTGTTCAAAAAAATACTTCAGGCTCTTGTGATCGGTGAATATCCCAACCCTTACACTATAGAAATGGTTTCTCCAAATCTTTAACGCATGTACCACGGCTGCGAGTTCTAAGTCGTGGGTTGGGTACTCAACTTCGTGAGGTCGAAGTTGTCGTGAAGCATAAGCTATCACTCGTCCATCTTGCATTAAGACACAACCTAATCCATTTTTCGATGCATCAGTGTAAACCACATACTCCTTGTTTGTGTCTGGAAGAGCTAGTAATGGCGCTGTGGTTAGCTTTTCCTTAAGCATTTGGAAACTCCTTTCGCACTCGTCCGTCCATTTAAATTTGGTTTCCTTCCTGAGTAGCTGTGTCATCGGCCTAGCAATCGTGGAGAATAATTCGATGAATCTTCTGTAGTAGCCTGCCAAACCTAAGAAACTTCTGATCTCATTCTGACTTGTCGGTGACTTCCAGTTGTGCACTGCCTCTACCTTGGCTGGATCCACTTTTATTCCTTCTGCCGATACTATGTGCCCAAGGAACATTACTTCCTTCAGCCAAAATTCGCATTTAATGAATTTGGCGTAGAGTTTCTCAGTTCTTAGTGTTTCCAATACAATCTGTAGATGTTCTCCGTGCTCCTTTTCATCCTTAGAGTAAACGAGGATGTCGTCAATGAATACTAAAATGAATTTGTCCAAGTAAGGGTGGAAAACTCTATTCATAAGATCCATGAATACAGCTGGAGCGTTGGTCAAACCAAATGGCATCACTAGGAATTCGTAATGGCCATATCGGGTTCTAAAGGCGGTCTTCGGTACATCTTTAGGTTTGATCTTCAGCTGATGGTACCATAACCTTAAATCTATTTTGGAGAAGACTCCTGCACCCTTGAGCTGATCGAACAGATCCTCGATCCTCGGCAAAGGATATTTGTTCTTGAGCGTGATCTTGTTCAGTTCTCGATAATCTATACACATTCTCATCGATCCGTCCTTTTTCCTAACAAACAACACGGGTGCTCCCCAAGGTGAGACGCTTGGCCTGATGAAACCAAGGTCTAACAATTCTTGTAACTGGATTTTGAGCTCTTCTAGTTCTTTTGGTGCCATCCTATATGGGGCTTTAGACTTAGGAGCTGCTCCTGGTTCTAAGTCGATCGTGAAGTCCACATGACGATCTAGTGGCAATCCTGGTAATACTTCTGGAAAGACGTCCTCGTATTCTTTCACAACTTTTACGTCTTGGATGGTCTTCTCGGCTCCTGGCTCTCCGACTAGGTACACAAGATAAGCTGTGGTACCTTTCTTCTTCATAAGTTTCGTGGCTTGAAGGGCTGATATAATTGGTACGCCTCTACCCATGGAAATTCCGTGGAATTCGGTTGGTTCTTTAACCGGGGGTTGAAAAGAGATTTTTCTCTCGTTGCAGAGAATTGTGGCATAATTCTTCGACAACCAATCCATTCCTAAGATTATATCTACGTCCCACATTATCATAATGTTTAAGTTGTTCGCCTTAACATTAAGAGTTCTGATTTCTAGTTCTAAGTTAGAGCAAACATGCGTGGAAGTAGTGATCTCTCCTGAAGGTGTAGCTACTTTCATAGAATGTGAAGCTCTTACAGGCTTGATGTCTAAGTTATCTGCACACGAGCCAGCAATGATAGAATGCGATGCGCCAGTATCAAACAGTATCTTAATAGGGATGTTGTGTAGTTTTCCCATACCTGCGAGATTGTCTTTTCCTTTGTGCTGGCCACCCTGTTTGATAGCGCATGCCCTCGCATTCTATTGCTGTTGTGCATGCTGCTGGAACTGCTGTTGGTTCATTGGCTGCTGCGGCTGTGCTTGTATGGCTCTAAGAGGTATGGCTTGCAGTGGTTTCGAGCAATCCTTCTTCATATGCCCCTTCTGTCCACAATTGAAACAGTTGGGGGTGCCTAGCTGACAAACTCCGGGATGGGCTCTGTTGCACTTAGGACAGACATGAATGGTAACCCTCCCTAGGTTAATTCCTCCCTGGTTGAAGTTTCGCTACTGCCCTTGTAGCTGGTTCTGTTGACCGTTGCCTTTCCATGGTGCGTTCTGCTTATTTCCTTGAATAAACAACCCCGATTGGTTGTTTCCCTGCCACGGCCTTTTGTTGCTGTTGTTGTTGTTGTTGTTGTTGTTCTGACCAGGCTGCTGATAGCCCTGCTGGAAGCCCCTCTGATTACCTTGGTTGTTGAAGTTCTCATTGTAGCCTCCGCTACCTCCTCCATTCCACTTCCTCTTTCCCTGATAGTAGCTATTATTGTTGTTATAATAGCCTCGGTTCTAGTTCTGTGCTGGAGCTGATGCAGTTGGTACAACCTTCTTCTCATCAGGCACGACGGCCTCCATTTCCAATGCTCTTCCCAAAATATCAGTGTAGCCTAGTCCCCCATGATTAGCTAACGCGATTCCCAATTCATGTCGTAGTCCCCCTTGGAACTTCTTCGATAATTTCTCCTCGGTATCAACCAAAGCAGGTGCATACCTAGACAGCTCGCAAAACTTGGCGTCATACTCAGTCACGGTAAGCTTTCCTTACTTCAGGTTATAGAACTCGGCTTCCTTCTGTGCTCTATACGTCTTGGGTACGTACTTATCAAATAGTATTTCCTTGAACTCTTCCCATGTGAAACGAGCCAGCTGCTCTGCAGGTATCACCTTCTGCCTTGCTTCCCACTAATAATCTGCCGATCCAGTTAGTTGGAACGCGACACATAGCATTCTCTCCTCATCAGTACATCTGAGGAGTTTGAATATCTTCTCAGTAGATCTTACCCATAGCTCAGCATCGCTAGGGCTGCCTGTTCCATTAAACATCGGGGGGTTTCTCTTGAGGAATAAATCTTCAATATCCTTACGGGGTGGTGGTGGAGGTGGTGGTGATGGGGGTGGTGATGGGGATGGTGATGGGGATGGTGATGAGGTAGCATTCTGCTCTTGCTCTTGTTCTCTGTCATTCTCCGGTTGACGTCTCCCACGTCCTCGAGGCCTCCCAGGTCCTCGACCTCTCCTATTGTTAACGTTTCTTGGCGGCATTTTCTTTGATCTAAAGAAATTTGAAATTCTCATTAGTCTTTTCTGTTAATCACTCTTAGTACTTACTAGCTCGTTCTCAACTTAATCAAGTTCACGGGACGATATATCGAACATAGTTCCGATATTACTTCGAAATCTTTTAACTTTCAAGTTAAACTTAAATTTCTCGTCACACGAATTCGTTGACACTCCGATTTAATTACATGATTCATAGGAAAATTTTCTCGTGATTAAAACCCTCTCATGGGTCATGTATATATATATACATCAAAAAGAATATTAATTATGCCTCCAATGAGGACTTATACACAAAAGTTAGACTACTACTAGTCTAAACTAGGCTGACTGCCTACTATTTACCAGGTGCACTAACAGGCTGCAACTCCGTACCTATTAAAAGTACTAGAACGGAAATGATTCATAAAATTTTGTATCCGTTAGAGTACTACAAAAACTAGTTATTGATCCGACTCTGTATAGGACAAAAGAGCTACTACTACTACTAACATGCGTCTACGACGCTCTACTCAACAGACTATAGTCGAGTCGGAACTTTCCTCTACGGCCTAAAACCCTAAGAGTCCTCCTCTGGGTCTTCCTCCGGATCCTCGTCCGAGTCCTTCTCAGGATCCTCGTTCGGGTCCTCCTCCTCAGACTCTAAACCAAAGACGAGCTGGAGTGCCTCGTCCTCCCTCAGAGTAGAGCCGTCAGAAAGTGTAAGCAGAGTGGGTGACGGTGCCTCTGAAACTGTCTCCTCAAGGTCGGAAACCAGATAGTCCTCACTGGTCTCTACTGCAAGCTTCTTCAGGGGAAGAAGGTGCTCAGGAACGGAACCGGAACCTGAATCCGACTCGAACTCCTCCCTAGAACGGACCCTGGACGGTTCTGCCTCCATCTGACCTCTAACTACGCCCCACTTCTCACAGATCTCCTCAAGCGGCGTCAGTGGAGATGGTAACTCTAATATGGCGGCAAGCTCCGCATCGATCCCTCGGTGCTCAGACTCTTCCCGAAACAGCCCTGTCTCTGAAGGTCCTCTGACTCTAACACAAACGTCAGGTAAGAATGGTGAAGATAGTCCTAACAACGCGGTTGTCTCAGCGTCGATCTCTACGAATCCCGGTCTTGGGATCAACTCCTCGATCAGTGTACTCACTGGCGGTAACTCTGGTGTAACAGCGGGCTCTGCGTCCTCCTCTAACTGCTCTGACTCTGCGTCAGACTCCTCACTCGGCACAAAGTCTGGTGGCAACTCCAACAAAGCGGAAAACTCTGGGTCTAAGTCGAGGTGCTCTAGCTCGGTCTCTGCGGGAAACTGACTGTAGGGGAGATGCGGCTCAAAAGGAATTGGAAGCATGTGTCTGCTGTCAAAGAATCGCCTGTGTACAAACAGGGCGAATCCTGTGTAGTTGCCGGTCGGCTCGGTGTCGTCGCCGAAGATCCCTAGAAAGTACCACGCCACGCGGTGTGCCCAACCGCGCCACTCGTCCGGTAGGTGTATAATCAGGTCTGATATTGCCTGACTCTTCGGAATCAAGTGCCGTACTGGAAAGTAAGCTGACGAAAAGCTGCTAACTATCTGCCCCACATCCTCCTCACCGTAATCTGCCTCGAACTCATAATACTCATCTTGTATCATATCTAGTATGGTATGCTCGCACGCGGCCAAGGGCTGGCTCTTCCTAGTAGTAACACGAGTCCTAGCCATCCTACAAAAGTTTTAAGGAAACACGGATCAGTAACAGGTAGGGAAATAACTTATCTCAACAAAATACTTAAATTACAAAATGAACATTCCTTATTCAATTGTAACATCACCACTTAAGACAACCACTTATCAAGACTTCTAGCAATTCAAGAAATTGCACTCCAATAATATATATATATTATTAAAATTTCAAGACTTTTATTTCCATTCCTTATCTTACTACATTCTTACTTACTTTAATTCTTTAGTACTTTCTCAACAACATTTCTTAACGATTCTTACTTATTAAAACAAAGTACGTCTACTTTCTTCATGTTACTTATTCAAAAGTAACATCCATTCACAAATGAATTTGTCGTTAACGACTCTTAATACTCGTACTAGTTGTATTCTTCGTTCAAAGACGAAATATGGAATAAATTCCAAAAGAAATGGAATATATCTTAAAGAATAACTTTTCTAGAACTACGTTCCAGTTGTCGTCGCTAGAATCGGGCGATCGATAGAAAAATTTAATCAAGCTTCATGCTCGACTTCTAATAATTTATACGATTTTTCTTCGTAGAGTTCGATCAAGGCGAGTTCTACTAAAACACGAAACGAAAAGAAAATGGAATGACGTGACACGAATGACGTCATTTACGTTACTTACACGTAAGTAATGTTCACTTATTTCGTTTGGCTTTGATTCTCTTTATTCTGTCTTCGTCATCTCGTACATCTCTTTCTTAACTCGAAGCCGAAAGCTTCTCAAACGTCTAATCGTTTACTCCGTTTACTAACACGATTTACCGTACCATTTTTATTTCATTTTCCTCGCAGGAAATTTTTGTTTGGATTTTTAAAACAAAGATCGACCTTGCCGAATCTTTATTCATGTCACCTTACGCACGTGACATTCATCAGTAGAAGTTCTCCTCGTGTCGGGGATCTCCTTCCGAAATCATTTCAAAATAACGTTTCTTAAAAACGTCTAAATTCTCGAAGAACCGGAAAGATCTTAGGTTTCGAGTCTACGTTCTCATTGAACCGGGAAAATTCCCTAAAATTCGACTATATTCTTGTGTCCAAAAATTTTTCATAAGAAAGAAATTATCGCACAAATAATTTCACATAAGATAGTACTCGTACTATCACATAATCACATAAAGTATAAAAATTATACTTCCATAAAATTCTTATTTTTGGCACACAACTCATTCTCATTCTCAATCTCATTGAATTCTTGTTCATAAATTTCTTATTTAAAAGAAATCACATAATTAAAATTCTTTTCTTTTCCTCGTTGAGTTGACGTAGCGGGAGGTTGAGTTGACATCTACATTCTCAATCTTAGTGTCATAACCTAACTCTTATCCTTTACTTGAAGGGAGACTCTGATCTACAGTATATACAAATACTCTATCCTATGACTCGAAATAAGACTCGATATAGAGTACGAATGAATACGCTATATTATTTCTCGAAGGAAGACTTGTATACAAATACCACTCTGTGATATTACTAGAAGGAATGACTCATACTAAGAAAGAATGACTCATAACCAGAGTAGGAAACAAACTACTGCTCCGATACCACTTTGTGGTATCACTAAAGAATGACTCAGACTAGAAGATTGACTCGTAGGCAAAGCAGAAAACGAACCTCTGCTCAGATACCACTCTGTGGTATCACTAAAAGGAAGGACTCATACTAGAAAATTGACTCATAATCAGAGCAGGAAACAAGCCTTGCTCTGATACCACTCTGTCACAGCCCCAAATCCCGAGGGGCGGCAGAAGCCGGGGTGCGACTGGGATTGGATTAAAGAAACGGGGAAGAAGGGGGTTGACTAACTAAACATACATAAAAGACATCATACATTCAATGAACAAGACTTTAGTAATCAAAAGGAAGAGTTAATCACGGAGGATTACTCGACAAAAGGTACTCGAAAGTATCTAAGTTAAAGATTACAGACTTAAAACTACAGTGAACTGGTTACCCCTCAACAGGATACCACATACACCGTTCAAATCTTGACCAATTCTCATTCACCGTGGCTGGTTACCTCTCAACAGGATACCACATACACCACAGGTTACAAAGTGCACTAACTCTGGAAAGCACTTAATAGCTAACTTAGAGCCAACCGTTAGTTAACCTATTTGATTAACTCATAAAATCTGGAAAACACGAATGTTAACTCAGATAGATACAAGAGAACTCACATAAAATGTAAAACAGTTCATGCCATAATTATCACTTTGAAAACACAGATATCAAAGCGATAAAGAAAGGTTTTCGAGCATTGCTGGTTTTATTTTATATATAAAAGCCCACCTTAGCGTTTACAGAACTAAGTACGAGCTTCCGTTCTCCTGATCTTCCGTCCTTTCCTTACTGCTGGCTTCCTCCTTCATCATAAAATAATAATACTTTAAATTCGATCGTAAAAGATAATCGAACATAGAAATTCGAATTAGGTTTTAGTCGTTTCATTTCTTTAGGCATTTGCACGCTACTAGTTTCATTTTAATTAAACGGGAATGAGACTTGAACAAATCTCGTTTAAAAGTTGAAAGGTCTCATACTCGACTCTTAGGTCAGTAGAGAAGATAGTCGTTAACTTATTACGGCTTAAACGATCGAAAGAAACTAAGTTGCGAAGAAAACAACTTAGTAAAACAACTTCTGAAATTTCACTGCGCAAAGCAGTAGTTCTGGGGACTGCCCAGAACAGGGTAATTGGAAACAGGGAATGAGCCCTGTACCATTAGAAAGCTTGGAAAGTCTAGTTTACGCTCCAATTTACGGATCTTAAATCCGATAAAGGAGCTAAAAGATATTATAGTTTCCGGGAAGGGTCGCAAAACTGCCGCGGCTAACCCTAATTGCTCGATAAAAATGACGTATGACTTCCTAAGTTCGTTCTAAGTTCTCGTACTCGATTTCTCACGAAACTTGACTCTCAAGGCAGTCAATACGTACTCCTGTACGTGAAGGACTCCTTTTCAAAACTCACTTAGAACTACGACGATCAAAACTCGTCGTTTCAACTACCATTTACTATACCAAAATCAAGTTAACAAAATCTCGTTTCTAGTTCTCGACTATAACTTCAACTCATATTATAATAGCTCGAAAGCTCACGTCGTCAACTACAAAGTCGTTCCTTAGTCCATTATAAACATAATTATCTAATTAGAATCCTTACTCGACTTCTCGATTATTAATTACGTCCACTTGTTCGTTTTCTACGAGATTTCAAAAGTTATCGGAATTCGTTCAAATTCTACGACATCAATCATCATCTAACATAGATCATTTTTATACATATCATCACTCCATATCATTACTTAAACTCAACTTAAATCGAGTTCTTAGTCTCTTACGATCCACAAAATATTTTTAGAAAATTCCAATTAGATTCATAACATCATCTAATATCATTAGCAACATTAATTCATCAACAAATCATCAACTAAATCAACTACGTGAAAACCCCCAATTTCCTCATATTTTTCAGTAATAACATATAATTAAAGGGGGTGATTTTCTTCATCAAATGTCATCATCAATCCCTTAAACATACTACTATATCATCAATTGATCAATTCAAGTCTTTTACATCATCAAATTGAAAACCCACAATTCAAACCCTAGCTCAAAATAGGTCCTCATCAAATACTTAGGGGTTTTAATTTCTTTTTGTTTTAAACCTCAATCGAACACCTCCTAAGCAATATTATACCATCAATTGAAGAATCCAAATTATCCTACAACAACCCCTAATTTTCAGTATTCACTAGGAAATATGATTCTTGATTTTCTTTCAATTTTAATCATAGATCCATAACTAATACACCTAATTACACTAATTAGAGATCAAAACATCTAATTCCCATCATCCATAAATTTCGATCCATATGAAAAAAAGAAAAGAAATGGAATCCAATTAGATAGGATTAGAGAGGAGGAGATTACCTTGAACTTTACTAAAGGAAGAAATAAGATTCGATGGAGGATTAATGACTTGTGAAGAATTTCTTGTCCAAGAACTTGAAGCTCTTCAATGGTGATGGAAGAAAAATGGGAGAGTATATATGTGTGTGTGTGTTTCGAATTGGGAGGGAGAGAGTAGTGAGGAGATGACTTAATTGTCACAGCCCGACTTCCCGAAGGACGGCAAAGCCGGGGTGCGACTAGGGATTGGAATAAAGAAACGGGAAAGAAAGGGAAAACTACTGAATAAACGATATTTGTAACATAAACTACTATGAATTTGACTTCATTGAATAAAAAGGGAGTCGATCTCGGAAGATCGATCGACAAAGTTTGATCAGTGAAAGCTAGGTTTAAAGTGTAAACAACTTATACCGAAAGGATTTACGTTAATAAGAGAACTGACTTTACTTAGTGAAAGAAAGAGTTGATCACGAAGGATCACTCGACATAACTGTTCTTAGAAGAGACTAAGTTCAAGGAATGAAACTTAGTTCTAAAGTTATATACTAACTTAGTTATAACACATATCGAATGTGAATTCGAGGCTCAATTAACTTTACTTCTTTAAAGACGACCTTTACACAACCTCCTCTGCCTTCGTCGCTCAACCTGCACATTTAAAAATAAACATGCAGGGCTAAGTACAAAAGTACTTAGTGGGCACATTGCTGAAAACATTTTATATGTAACGCAACGGGGTTTTTCTTTAAAAGGCCCGTGCTTACCAAATATTAAATCAAATCATGCACCTTTTCATAAATACTCGCATAAAACGTTTACTGATATATATACATTTAATTTTTGAATGACACACTGTGGGTTTTAAACTCACATCCGATCGTCTGGAAAGCACCTGAGGGCTAACTCAGAAACTGTCCCTCTGGATAGCACCTGTGGGCTATCTCAGAATCTGATCGTTTAGTTGGAATTATCTGGATAGCAGCCTGAGGGCTATCTCAGAATCCAATACTCTGGTTAGCACCTGAGGGCTAACGCAGAGAGATATAATAGAATTCACATAAACAATTCATTAAAGCACTGATAGAACTTTAATACTCACTTATTAATACAATACGTAACCACTTTCGAGCAACGATCGCATATAAATACTTTAATACTCATTTATTAAAGCAAAACGTAAACACCTTCGAGCAACGCTCGCATATAAATAAGGCAGTAACTGATACACTTTCGAAAAGTTACTTCATAAGTAATGGCATTCCACGGAGATTTTGGTTTTAGAAAGCCCAACTCGTTCGTTTACAGAACTATTACTCTTACTTCTATCTCTGATCTTCCGTCCTGTCTTCTAACCTCAACGTCCTCCTTTGAACGCAAGTAATAAAACTCAGATAAGTTGTCGAGTCGATAGAAGAAAATGGAATTCGAAACTGAAATCGAATTAATCTTTTAAGTTCTTAAGCTTTAGGCATTTACACGCTTAACTAGGTTCTTTTAATTAATCTAGAACGAGACTCGAACACTTCTCGTTTAAAACTCGCTCGGGTTCTTACTCGACACTGGGGTCAGTCATTAACTTAGGAAACTAGATTCTTAACATTACTGTACAGATCAGTAAGTTCACCCAGAACAGGGGATTTGGAAAAAGGGGATGTTCCTTGTACTAAAAGAAAGCCACGAATGTCTAGTTTACTCTCCAATTCGCGGATCTCGATTTCGTTAAGCGAGCTAGGAGATATGATAGTTTCCGTGAAATGCCGTAAAACAGTCCGAATTTAACCCTAAGGCTCGTTAACTCGGTGCACGGCTTCCTAGGTTCGATTTATACTAATCCTCTATTTTTCACACGAAATTAATGTCTCATGTCAGTCAACACATAACCTCACACGCGACGAACCCCTTTTCATTACTCGATTACTAATACGACGATTAAAACCTCGTCTTTCAAAACTAATCAATTACTATACCAAATCAATTTCTCATTTCAAAACCTAACATCTCGATTTCAATTATAACCTATCATTTCATAACTCGGTTTAACACGTCGTCAACTACGAACTTGTTCTCGTAAGGATAAGAGTCATTAATATCCAAATATTTCCTTGGTTTGATTTTTCTATCAATACTTATGCTCGTGTCTTCGTCTCTTATGAAAATTCCAACGTCATTAGAACTTGATCAAATTTTACACTATCGTTCATTATCTATCGAGAATCATTATTACGCAAATCATAACCTCATATCATCATTTATTCCCGACTTATCGACCGTCGTTCGTCTCTTACGTAAAATTCTACATTCTCCGTTTTCATTCAAATTTTACGACAACGATTATCATCTAACGAGCATTACTAATATGTAAATCATATTATCAACACATTATCGAGCCTCGACTTATCAACACATCTTCGTCTCTTACATTCCTCGTTTTATTTTTAGAAAAATCTCAATTTAATATATATTCATCCTCATGCATCGTATATCCCATTTCCATTAAACAAACGAGCATATCCTAACATTTACTAACCTAAATCGAGCCTTGTTCGTCTCTTAGGTTTTGGATTTTATTTTTAGAAAAATCTAAAACAATTCATATGATCAATTAATGACATGAGAAACACTAATCTATCATCAATTCGACGAAGAAATCGAGCACAAATGGAAAGCCCCAAAATAGAAAAAAATTCTGTAATTATAGGGCTTGGGGTTCTTGATTTTTCCTTCATGATTTGATCCGTAGAACTCGACTCTAAACATCCTAGAACATGATTCAATCAAAGACAACATGCTATCTCACTCTCCAAATTTTCGAACAAAAATAAAAATGGGGGAAAAGAGATTTGTTCGGTTCAATTGATAGACGAAGTTCTTACCTTTCGTATTATGGATTCGGAAATGAAAATGATCGGTAGATGAGAGACTTGTGGAGCTTTGAAAAGCTTGAAAGATGAAGAGCTATGGAGGATTTGGGAGAGAAAAATGAGAGAGAGAGATAGAGATAGGGGCTGCAATATGGAAGGAATGAGGGAGATGGATGACTCACCATGGTGAGTCATAAAGCTTAAGAAATATCCCACAAAGTATAGTGACTCGTTAGGACTTGTTTGGCGAGGGAAAATTTTAACAAAATAACTCGTTTCCGGCTCTTAAACGTCGTTTTAAAAGTCGAGAAATACTTTTTTAGATAGTTACGGAATTGACAAAATCTAATTTGTCCGTTAGATTAGAAATATTTTACGTACTCGAAAAAATTAATTCGTTTTTCAAAATCCGAGAAAAAGTCGGGACGTCACAGTCCAAAATTCGTCTGGAAAAATCATAAAAACGAACTTTTTCGGGCGAACTTGTATCGCAATTTCGTGAATGTAAAAATCAGACGGTTTCCCGATCTGAGTTCTCGAACTAAAAAGTTTTCGTCCGCGAAAACCCTAATACAGTATTCGTTTCACTGATTTCCGGAATTTATTTTTAAAAACGGATTTCACCGTTGGTCTTAGAATTGAAAATCGGGAGCTTAGACGTGCAAAGCCTTAATTATTATTAACTTTAAATTTTTAACGCAAAAAAAATTTTCCGGGGTTTTACATCCTACCCCCCTTACGAAAAATTTTGTCCCGAAATTTGCTTACCTCTTTCGCAAAAAGTTCCCACGTAGCTTCCTCTTGCCGTGGTAATTCCAGAATACTTTACTGATCGTATTGACTTATTTCTTAACTCTCGCACTTTTCGATTCCGAATCGATTGCAGTCTTTCGTTATAATTTATATCGGAAATCAAGAACTATGTCTTGCTGATGAATCACGCGTTTAGAGTCGTACACGAAATTTCTCAAAGAGATACGCAAATATAATAACATTTCTTAGACTTGGCAACACGGCCAATCTATACGTCATTTCAAATTCATCTTTCCCGAGATATCTGATACTCATAATAAGCTTCATTTAAGCTTATACTTAACGTGAATCAAATGATTCTTTTAACGGAGAAATCTTATAGAAAACTTTATCTCCTTTTCGATTTAAGTTCTGATCGGCGCGTAAACGTAAGACTTTCGTCTTCTTTAAACTTCTCCTTATACAAGGCTTCGTAAGGCGCAGTACTTATCGTAGCCTGATAACTATCATTATAGGCAATTCGATCAACGGCAAAATATTCTTCCATTTCGCACTTCGATCTAATACTATCGTTCTATAAATGAGACAACATCTCGTTTCGATCCGTTCCACCATAGTTTCTTTCTTCAATCTTGATACATCTTCATACTTTCTGGGTACGCGGTATATGGCGTGTCGTGAGCCTTACTCATGATATCGTTCTTCAATTCGTCGTCTGTCAGGATACAAAGTCTATCTTAAACACGATCGCATTATCTGGTTCTTTGGAATAATCGTCAAGTTTATCCGTTCTTATCTTAAATCAAAGCTTTTTGATTGACTCGTCCTTTCCCTGGGCACATTTTGATTATCTTTCGTAAGCCTGGTGTAGCTATGAGTGCTACTATTCGGCTGGTTATCGATTTTAGGTGCATCGAGCACCTCTAAATCTATCCTCTCGAATTCTCGTATAAGTGCTTCTTCCTCGATAAAGAGACATCTGAACTTGATCGATGTATTGCGACTCGTCGTATCTGCTATGACGTTAACCCTTTCTGAATGGTAATTGATACCACAATCATAATTTTCCATCCTATAGATTATATCAAACGTTTCATTAACACTTACGTTAAGCCTACGATTTAGAAGAAATATTGTTACGAAGTCAGAGCCCACTCGCGGGGTCATATATACATATACGTCGAACGAGTACTGGTTTGCCCCTAATGAGGACTTATACAAAAATACTACTAGTCTGAATTAAGCCAACCCTTTGCCTAGTGACCCTTGCCCTTGTTCTGTGCTTCTGGCTCATTCACAAATGCCCATGCATTCTGCTCTCGTTGCTGTTGTAGTTGCTGCTGTTGCGGCTGTGGCTGTGCTTGCATAGCTCTCAAAGTTAGCAATGGTTTCGGACAATTCCTTCTCGCGTGTCCCTGTTGACCACAGTTATAACAACCGTCGAAGTTCGCCAAACAGTTACCAAAGTGCATTTTGTTACACTTAGGGCAGGTAGGAATAGTGATTCTTCCTTGGTTATCGTCTGCCTGTTGTCCCTTCCACTGTCCTTGTCGGTTATTCTGATTCGGCTGCTGAAAGTCATGCTGATCCCCACCCTATTTTCCTCCTTTCCATTTCCTTTTTCCTTTAGGGTTGCTGTTACTGTTATTGGAATGGTCTGGAGTTGGTATCTGGGTTAGTGCTGATACGGGCGCTACAATCTCTCGTTCATCTGGCACAACTGCCTCCATTTTCTAAAGCTCGTGCTAGTATGTCTGTATAGCTGAGTCCTCCATGGCTGGCTAGTGCCACTCCTAGTTCATGCCTAAGTCCCCCACGGAACTTCTTTGCCATCTTCTCGTCGGTATCTACCTGATTGGGTGCATACCTTGATAAATCACAAAAGGTTGCATCGTACTCAGTCACTGTCATCTTCCCTTGTTTCAGACTGTAGAACTCCGCTTCCTTCCTTGCTCTATAGGTTTTAGGAATGTACTTGTCATTAAATGCTTTCTTAAACTCCTCCCAAGTAAACTGAGCCAGATGCTCTGTCGGAATGACCTTCTGTCTAACTTCCCACCAGTCATCAGCTGATCCGTTGAGTTGAAACGCAACACATGAGAGACACTCCTCATCCGTACATTTGAGAAGTTTAAAAATTTTCTCTATAGCTCTTACCTAAAGCTCAGCATCACTCGGGTTTCCTGATCCATTAAAGACAGGTGGATTTCTTTTGAGGAATAGATGCTCTATGTCACGACGTAGTGGTGGTGGAGGTGGAGGGTTTTCCTGATGTCCTTGATCTTCCTCCCTATCATGATGTCTATGATCTCTTCCCGATCCTATAGGCCTACCGTGTCCTCTTCCTCTGTTATTCGCAACTCTTGGCGGCATTTTGAAACTTGAAAAAATCAAAAATTCTCGTCAATTTCGTGCCTTAAGCACTCATCCATTTAATAAGGAATTAACTTATCTTAATCATTTAGCAATTTCCTCAAGTTGCAAACAAACTCTTAACGGTTCTTAGCTTATCTTAACCATCTCAACTTATCTTTATCGTCTTAACGTACACTTAATCGTCTTAGCTTAGACTTCCTCGCTTTCTTGAAGAGAAACTCTTAACGGTCCTTCAATATCAAAACAAGTCAACTCCAACGAGACTTGTTCATGTCACTTATACTTATGTGACATTCGTTTATAAAAGACTTGTCGTTCTCGTCACATAATGCTCGTATTTGTCGTATTCTTCCTTCAATTACGAAGTATGAAATAAATTCCAAAAGAAAGTGGAATAATAACTAAGAAATAAGTTTTAGAACACAAGTTCTAGTCGTCGTCGGAATCGAACGATCGTTGGAAATTAGCTAAAATTTTCGTACTCGATTCTTAATAATAAAACGGATCTCCTCTTTGAGTTATAACGGAGCGAACTCCCATCGAAAGATCGTGTTACTTGTACGGAAGTAACACTTGTTTCTTCATTCTCTTTGATTCCCTTTATTCTGTCCTCTTCGTCTCGATCGTATCTTTCTGGTTCGAAGCCAACGCTTCTCAAACGTCAAATCGTTTCTTTAGTTCACTTAATACGGAATTAAATTACCTTATCATTATTTATCCTATTTTCTCGAAGGAAATTCTTATCGGCTCTTGATTACAAAATAACGTTTGACTCCGCCGAGTCTTTGTTCATGTCTCCACACGCATGTGACGTTCGTCCATAAAAGTCCTTCTCGTTTCATGATCTCCTTTCGAAATTATTTGGAATCAACGCTTCTTAAAACATCTATGTTCTCGGGGAATCTTAGAGCAGCAGTCTAAGTTCTCATAGAATTGGGAGAAACCTTAGAACAATGGTCTAAGTTCTCATATCAACAAAACATCTTAATCAAAGAAATTATAACTCACATAATTTCACATATTTCACCAAGTATAGTACTCATATTTTTTTTTTCACATAATTCATCCTTGGCACACTTGGTTATCACAGAAGTATATTTAATACTTCAATTTTTTCAAAATAAAAACACTTTTAATACCTTTTTTTTTCTTCTTTAGTTGAGTTGACGTAGCGGGAGGTTGAGTCGTTTACTACATTCTTAAGTTTAGTGATAAAAACTAAACTTTACTTTCTCAACATAAGACTCAGGTATAGAGTATATACAAATACTCTATCTTACTACTTGAAAAAAATTCATATACAGAGCAGAAACGATTGCTTTGATATTACTCTGTGGTCTAACTAGAAAAATAACTCACGGTCAGAGCAGGAACGAATGCTCTCATACCATTCTGTCACAACCCGACTTCCCGAAGGACGGCAAAGCCGGGGTGCGACTAGGGATTGGAATAAAGAAACGGGAAAGAAAGAGAAAACTACTGAATAAACGATATTTGTAACATAAACTACTATGAATTTGACTTCATTGAATAAAAAGGGAGTCGATCTCGAAAGATCGCTCGACAAAGTTTGATCAGTGAAAGCTAGGTTTAAAGTGTAAACAACTTAAACCGAAAGGATTTACATTAATAAGAGAACCGACTTTAGTTAGTGAAAGAAAGAGTTGATCACGAAGGATCACTCGACATTACTGTTCTTAGAAGACACTAAGTTCAAGGAATGAAACTTAGTTCTAAAGTTATATACTAACTGAAACTAGTTTACAGAACTGGCAGCAGAAAACGTAGAAAAAAAAATGATAACACATATCGAATGTGAAATCGAGGCTCAATTAACTTTACTTATTTAAAGACGACCTTTACTCAACCTCCTCCGCTTTCGTCGCTCAACCTGCACATTTAAAAACAAACATGCAGGGCTAAGTACAAAAGTACTTAGTGGGCACATTGCTGAAAACATTTTATATGTAACGCAACGGGGTTTTCCTTTAAAAGGCCCGTGCTTACCAAATATTAAATCAAATCATGCATCTTTTCATAAATATTTGCATAAAACGTTTACTGATATATATACATTTAATTTCTGAATGACACACTGTGGGTTTTAAACTCACATCCGATCGTCTGGAAAGCACCTGAGGACTAACTCAGAAACTATCCCTCTGGATAGCACCTGTGGGCTATCTCAGAATCTAATCGTTTAGTTGGAATTATCTGGATAGCAGCCTGAGGGCTATCTCAGAATCCAATACTCTATTTAGCACCTGAGGGCTAACGCAGAGAGACATAATAGAATTCACATAAACAATTCATTAAAGCACTGATAGAACTTTAATACTCACTTATCAAAACAATACGTAACCACTTTCGAGCAACGCTCGCATATAAATACTTTAATACTCATTTATTAAAGCAAACGTAAACACCTTCGAGCAACGCTCGCATATAAATAAGGCAGTAATTGATACACTTTCGAAAAGCCAACATAATATTACTTCATAAGTAATGGCATTCAATGGAGATTTTGGTTTTAGAAAGCCCACCTCGTTCGTTTACAGAACTATTACTCGTGCTTCTGTCTCTGATCTTCCGTCCTATCTTCTAACCTCAACGTCCTCCTTTGAACGCAAGTAATAAAACTCAGATAAGTTGTCGAGTCGATAGAAGAAAATGGAATTCGAAACTGAAATCGAATTAATCTTTTAAGTTCTTAAGCTTTAGGCATTTGCATGCTTAACTAGGTTCTTTTAATTAATCTAGAACGAGACTCGAACACTTCTCGTTTAAAACTCGCTCGGGTTCTTACTCGACACTGGGGTCAGTCATTAATGATAGTCGATAACTTATAACGACTTAGAAGATAAAAAGAAATCAAGTTGAGAAGAATTCAACTTAGGAAACTAGATTCTAAACATTACTGTACAGATCAGTAAGTTCACCCAGAACAGGGGATTTCGAAACAGGGGATGTGCTACCAAAAGAAAGCCACGGATATCTAGTTTACTCTCCAATTCGCGGATCTCTATTTCGTTAAGCGAGCTAGGAGATATGACAGTTTCCGTGAAATGTCGCAAAACAGTCCGAATTTAACCCTAAGGCTCGTTAACTCGGTGCACGGCTTCCTAGGTTCGATTTATACAAATCCTCTGTTTTTCACACGAAATTACTGTCTCATGACAGTCAACACGTAACCTCACACACGACGAACCCCTTTTCATTTCTCGATTACTAATACGACGATTAAAACCTCGTCTTTCAAAACTAATCAATTACTATACCAAATCAATTTCTCATTTCAAAACCTAACATCTCGATTTCAATTATAACCTATCATTTCATAACTCGGTTTAACATGTCGTCAACTACGAACTTGTTCTCGTAAGGATAAGAGTCATTAATATCCAAATATTTCGTTGGTTCGATTTTTCTATCAATACTTATGCTCGTGTCTTCGTCTCTTATGAAAATTCCAACGTCATTAGAACTTGATCAAATTTTACACTATCGTTCATTATCTATCGAGAATCATTATTACGCAAATCATAACCTCATATCATCATTTATTCCCGACTTATCGACCGTCGTTCGTCTCTTACGTAAAATTCTACATTCTCCGTTTTCATTCAAAGTATACGACAACGATTATCATCTAACAAGCATTACTAATATGTAAATCATATTATCAACACATTATCGAGCCTCGACTTATCAACACATCTTCGTCTCTTACATTCCTCATTTTATTTTTAGAAAAATCTCAATTTAATATATATTCATCCTCATGCATCGTATATCCCATTTCCATTAAACAAACGAGCATATCCTAACATTTACTAACCTAAATCGAGCCTTGTTCGTCTCTTAGGTTATGGATTTTATTTTTTGAAAAATCTAAAACAATTCATACGATCAATTAACGACATGAGAAACACTAATATATCATCAATTCGATGAAGAAATCGAGCACAAATGGAAAGCCCCAAAACAGAAAAAATTTCGGTAATTATAGGGCTTGGGGTTCTTGATTTTTCCTTCATGATTTGATCCGTTGAACTCGACTCTAAACATCCTAGAACATGATTCGATCAAAGACAACATGCTATCTCACTCTCCAAATTTTCGAACAAAAATAAAAATGGGGGAAAAGAGATTTGTTCGGTTCAATTGATAGACGAAGTTCTTACCTTTCGTATTATGGATTCGGAAATGAAAATGATCGGTAGACGAGAGACTTGTGGAGCTTTGAAAAGCTTGAAAGATGAAGAGCTATGGAGGATTTGGGAGAGAAAAATGAGACAGAGAGATAGAGATAGGGGCTGCAATATGGAAGGAATGAGGGAGATGGATGACTCACCATGGTGAGTCATAAAGCTTGAGAAATATCCCACAAAGTATAGTGACTCGTTAGGACTTGTTTGGCGAGGGAAAATTTTAACAAAATAACTAGTTTTCGGCTCTTAAATGTCGTTTTAAAAGTCGAGAAATACTTTTCTAGATAGTTACGGAATTGACGAAATCCAATGTGTCCGTTAGATTAGAAATATTTTACGTACTCGCAAAATCCGAGAAAAAGTCGGGACGTCACAGTCAAAAATTCGTCCGGAAAAATCATAAAAACGAACTTTCTCGGGCGAACTCGTATCGCAATTTCATCAATGTAAAAATCAGACGGTTTCCCGATCTGGGTTCTCGAACTAAAAAGTTTTCGTCCGCGAAAACCCTAATACAGTATTCGTTACACTGATTTTCGGAATTTATTTTTAAAAACGGATTTCACCGTTGGTCTTAGAATTGAAAATTGGGAGCTTAGGCGTGCAAAGGCTTAATTATTATTAACTTTAAATTTTTAACGCAGAAGAAATTTTCCGGGGTATTACATTAATTATGTATAATATCTAACACTTAGGTTAATAGGTGTAAAGTATAAAGTAAATATCTATATGGTGAATCATTATGATAAATACTATAAAGAAATGAAATATCATGCTTGAGAGAGGGTGATGTCGGCTAGAGAGGAGAAAAAGAAGAAATTACGCGCTTTTCCGGCGCAATACGACGTTACGGAAATCGAATGATGAAAAACGTAGCTCGGCACAAAATTGTCAAATTCCGATTCGACCAAAAATTCTAACGTATTTAACTTATTCGGAAAGTAATATTTAAAAACTAATTTCCGACAAAAACTCGGGACGACACAGTCCGAGTTTCGTCCGGAAAATCATAAAAATGAACTTTCTCGGGCGAGTTCGTATCGCGATTTCGTGAATGTAAAAATCAGACGGTTTTCCGTTCTGAGTTCCAGAACTAAAAAGTTTTTGTACGCGATAACCCTAAATACAGTAGTCATCTAACTGACTTCCGTAATTTATTTTCGGAAACGGATTTCACCGTTGGTTTTAGAATTCAGAATCGTAAACTTAGGCGTGCAAAGCCATTTTTATTAATAACTTTAAAATTTTAGGACTGTACGGAAAATCTGGGGTATTACAATTTTCATCATAATGAATTATTGTTCGGCTATTAGTTTTTAAAACTCACAACTTCGACTTTTTAATGAAAATTATTTCGTTAAACCCATATAATAATAATCATTTTTGAATTTAAGTAATCAAACTTATATTTCGTATTTCTTGACAAAAAAATACGTCATTATTTTTCCTCAAAATACGTATTAATATACGTCATCATTTTCTTCAAAGTACGTACTCAAAACATGTACTCATATATGTATTTAATATTCGACTAAATACTTAAAATAAAATAATCTTTATTTTATCTTTTTCTTTATTTAAAACTCAATTTTCGTTTTATTTAATAAAAACTCGGCTTTTCTCGTAAAAACTTTACTGCTCGATAACTTCTACATCTTAACTCTTTTTTAAGCGATTCAAAAAGCAAACTTGCTTAATTCTACTCAATTATCATCATGGAATCAATTACTCATCATAAAAATATTCTTAACTATTAAAAATATTATTTTTTCTCATATAATATAGTTATTTTCTCGTTTTTCAACTTCTACTACTTTTCTTACTCGATTAACATTCCGTCACATCAATTAAGCACTCAAAGCGCACTTTAAGAACATAAACAATCATCTTATAACTCATATCATTCAAACATTTTCATTTCTAACGAAAATATTCCATTTAAATCAAATATTCTATTATTATTATTACTTCTTTAATAATAATTCTTTTAACTTCTCGTTTGAAATAACGAACTCAAATATAAGCATCTTATCTCTTAATCTCATACTTATGCATTCTATTTCATATTACTTTATAGAAGTTTCATTTTCTCTTATCTATTTTTCTTTTTATCCTCAAATATTAATATCACTATTAATATTATTTTTCTTCAATCACTAACATCCAATTTCACATCATATTTTCATTTGTCATCATTTCAACATCATCATCAATCAAAGAAATATTTTTCTTTATACTTATACTTTTATTGACTTCTTTTTCTTATTATTCCCTTTTATTATATATATATATATATATATATATCTCAAAATTCATAGAAAATTTGTAAGACTTTATTTTCTACTCAATTCATTCAAAATAAACTTAATATCTCATTTATTCCTCAATTTCATTTTTATTTAATGAAATTTCTCATTATATATATATATATATATAGAGTACACTTATGAGGTAGCCATATTGGGCCATTTACCTCAATTTTTGGCCCATGCATTTTGGAAATCCAAGTTATAGCCATCTGGGCTTCGGGTTGGGGCTTTTTAAGTTGATCGGGCTGGATTCGGGTTGGGGTGCGGGTTGGGTTCTCAGATTCAGGTCGGCTGCAAGGGTTGGGGTTTGGGTTTCGGGTAAGTGGGTTCAGGGTTCCCCCAACCTAATTTACTTTTACAGTTCTCTTCCTCCAAATTCTCAGCCATTTGTTCCGACTGTACCATCTTCTTCTTCTTATTCTTCTTTTCCGCCTTCATTCGTTTCAGCCAATATGATCTTGAATGAGTTGATGGATTCCGCTTTGGGTGATTTCTTGAGACTGTCGGCACACATATGGCGGTCGGGCAAAGCTCTGCATTACATGATATCAAGACAAGTGAGGGGAGAACTGGAGCAAGATCAAACATCTCTCTACTTTGAAGTGGAAGAAGGTCGGGTGGTTAAGTTTTCTAGGGTTGAGTACTTTCTGATGACGGGACTGAGATTCGGATCGAGCAGCTTTGATCCATATGTAAATCACAACCCCCATAAAGGATCGTTTTATCACAGGCTCATGGGGAGGAATGACACTACCCCCAATGATTTGAGGGAGAGGTTTACAGTAAGGGAATTGGGTGAAGACCCCGAAGACTACGTCAAGGCTGCAAAGATACTAATAGTGGCTGATATGTTATTTGGGTACGATGCATCAAGTCACACGATTCCGGATTGGCTGTGGGTGCTTGTGGAGGACAAAGCAGCATGGGAGGAATTCCCATGGGGAAGCATGTCATACCAAATGACAGTAAGCGCTATTGACAGTCTCAAGTGCATTTTGGCTGACGAAGACAAAAGTCGAGCGTATCATATCAATTCAGGGAACTGTATTGGCTTTTTGGAAAGTTATCGTTAAATTCACACTGTTTAGTTTTGCAATAAAAGTTAAATAACTCCATATGTTCTCTATCAGGCTTGGATATACAGTGTCTTGCCCAAAGTGGGAAAGGATATCGGAGGAACACTGCGACAGAAATCATTTCCATGTATGCTGAGGTTCACATACCCAAGAAATTACGCTAATGTACAAACAGGCAGACAGGTAAAAATGCTTAATAATACCATTTTTATGTTCTCTGCACCTTAATATATAGTATATACATAACATATCATGATTTTTGGCAGGTTTGTTGGCCACTGGTGCCAACCACTGAGGAAAAGAGACACAAGAACTGGGAATCTATTGAGAAACGAGGCATGCTATTCGAGTTCAAGTTTGATAAACTTGCCGAGGGAAACATAAGAAGAGCGAAAAGATTGGCAGCAAGGTATAGATATGCACCCAAACGACCACGGTTGGAGAGAAATGAGGAGAGACTGGATGAAGGCGATGGAACTCAGCAGGAACAGCCTATCATCTCATTCACCAGTGCACAAATGAAGGAGTTCATTGATAGAGTCGGAGATCGTGCAGCAAAGCAAGCGCGTATAGAATTTGCTGCACATTTCGATCGGGGACAACTCATCAACGATATAGCCGACTTCGTCATGGCTAGAATGCAACGAGGACAGCCATCTCATCCACCAACTCAGGTAAAAATATTACTTCGATTGACTACTTGTTCGATATTTTATGTGCATGCATGTCTGTGTTTTTTGGTACAGTTGGAACAACTGACTTTCAGATGTTCCAACTGTACCACACATTGACTCATTGTTTGCATCCATGTGTGTGGTCAGGTGCATTTGGAACAACTGATTCCAGTTGTTCCAACTGTATCAAGCTTCCAATTGTGAATTTGTATGTGTTTACTTGTTCAACATTTCCATGTGTTTGCATGTGTGTGTGTTGGTACATTTGGAACAACTGATTCTAGTTCTTCTAACTGTACCAAGCTTCCAATTGTTTAAAGATTATGTCATGATATTGCTCTAGATGTTTTGTATCATAATGCATATGCTTGGTTGGCACATTTGGAACAAACACACCAGAGCACTGCTGAATGGGAAGCCTACATCGAAAATGAACGGAGATTCTACCACCGCACGTAGGGAACACCATCTTCAGCCAATGAAACATAAGCAACGACATCACAACAACCACCAGAAGCGTCACAACCGGCACAACATGCAGAAAAACCCACGTTGGAGGCTGAGAAAATAGTGCGAACAAGGTCAATCAGGAAAAAGCTTCCGTCTGCAGCCTGTAAAAGCCCATTCCTGCCTAAAGATGTCAGGGGAACAAACTTCAAATTGTTTATAAAGAGCAATGAAGAAAAGTAAGTGATTAAATATTACAATTGAATTCTCATTAATATTCTTATTCATATGCATTGGTATGTGCAGGAGAAACGTGGGCTTGGCATATTTGGTGCGAAGACGATGGTTTGAGGATCTCAGAGACATGGATAAAATGATTGACAATGATCACATAGACTCATACCTTGCTGTGATAGCATCAAAGCCGGAACTTGCTGGACTTAAAGCTGGTGACATCGATGCCGACATTAGTATCACAAGCTCAGATTTCATGGTAAGTTGAACAAGATTTATCAAACTTTCAATTTATAATAATCAAGTAAATGACATCTGATAATCTCATAATGCATAGACCGTCATACACCACATATGGAAGCAAATGCATGGAACGGACCCAGAAGGTACCATCTACAGCCAACAAACTGAGGAGGTTGTACCGGACGATGAGATGAAAACGCTGCGCATGTATGCTGAGGGCCAGTATCCAAGATAGGGGAAGTTTCTGAAGAAATGGAAGGACTTGAAGAAGGTTAGTTATTCACCAAGTAGGTAAATTTGTTAGTTTGAATGATAGCTGGCCTCTTGGAACAGTTGGAACAAATGGGTAAATTTGTTCCAACTGTTCCAACAGAAATAGTACTAAATGCAACTTGTTTGTTTGATTGTTTGTTAGCTTGTTGGCACAGTTGGAACAAATGAGTAAATTTGTTCCAACTGTTCCAACAGAATTCATGATAATTCCAGTTTGATTTCACCTGTCTTGGTATGCATGCAAAGTATAATGTGGATTCATTTGGTACTCTTGGCACAAATGAATATATTTGTGCCAAGAGAACCAAAAGACAGTTCCACTTGCTTGTTTTTCTGAATGTGTGTAACTGATGTGGTTGTGATTTTCATTGATCATGTCAGGTCATAGTGGTCGCTCACTTCAACATGCACTGGGCCACTTGCTTGGTAGATTTCATGCAGCAGGAAGTCATCATCTATGACCCAAATCAGCATATATTTGAGGAAAAGCATTACAGCATACGCCAAGAAGTCTTCGTACCACTGTGCAGGCTGCTTCCACAACTCCTGAAAACGATTGACTACTACAGAAGGAAGAGCATTCAGCCCAAGTACACGGAGTGGATCTATTCGTTCCCAAATGATGGAATGAATCATTTGAGACAGGTAGACAACTTCAGCTGTGGAGCTCTAGCTGTGAAGTATGCTGAGATGATGCTGACAGAAAGATACCGAAAAAAGCGCATGACCAAAGCTGAGGTAAAAACATTTCGTGGTAAAATGGCGGAAACAATCTATAAATTCAGCACCGATGCAAGTACATTCGAGCCAGAAAGTACCTCTGAGCCTATGGAACCTGTAGCAGATGAAGAAGAAGAGGAAGGGGTTGATGAGGAAGCAAATCTAAATGATGCATAGTCTAAGTATTGAACATTTTATATTTTTGAAACAATGTTTGTATAGTTTACATTTTGATACAATGTGGGAGTTTGTGGGGTGTATTAAGCATGGGGGTTGTATATGATCGTTAATATTAGTAGTAAATGTAGAATTGTCTTTTTATTACTAAAGTCCATCAAAATCTACAATTGTCTTTTTATTTTACTAGTAGTAGTACTTTCAGTTGTTCCAAATGCACCAAACATACACATGCAAGCACAACGATGTCGAACAGGTAAACAAATTCGAATTCAGTCAATGAATCTTGGTACAGTTGGCACAACTGAAATCAGTTGTTCCGACTGTACCAAACATACAGAAACAAACCTTCAATATTTACTGTTACAATATTAAAAGTTATACTCTAGATAGTTGGTGCAGTCAGAACAAATTTGCCCATTTGTTCCGACTGTACCATCCAAACATGACAAAATCTCACAAGTATGGTAATTTTGGTACAGTTGAAACAAATGGGAAATTTGTTCCAATTGTACCAAACATATCACGACACTTTGAAAACAATGAATGAACCCCTGATACAATACATTATAACAATTCGCTACATAAAGATACAACATAAAATATAATGTAAATACTAAACAATAAACACGGAATGATATTGTGGAATTCAAAATCTAATCATATATTCAGTACGAATGGGACAAAGGAGTTAAATTGTGCCAAGAGTACTGACAGGGAGGTCAATATTATATATAAAAAATTAACAATAAAACCGGTCAGCCCGTGAAACTGTAAAAAACTTCAACAAAATCTGAGAGAACATGTTGCTCGGTTATGATCTTCAGCCTTGCATATGTTGCACCGACTCTTTCTACGACCAGTAACACCTAACTCGCTGCTGCTGACTTCTTCCCGAGGTTTCAATGGAATGACTAGTTTGCAGGTAGTATCATAGTGTCCAGGCTCATGGCATCGAGAACAAACACGACTCATTAAAGAACTGGAACCACCACTCTTAACCACCTGCGATCGACGGGCCCTCCGATATGAACCGGAACCACCACTCTTGATTCTCTTCTCACGCGACCTCCCAGCTTGTCGAACCTCACCCGGCGTTTGCACAACCCTCAAAGCGACATCAGGGGGAATACGCCAATCTTCAAGATTCGGTAATGGCATCACCTCTCCAGAATATATTTCACGGAGAGAAACAGTGGAGACTTAAGAATTCACATACGATGATGGGTTCTGACGGACCTTCCTGCACCCAAAAATTAAAAATAAAAAAGAAAGAACAAAATAAAAAAGTAGACGAACAAGTAAATGAATCTGAATTCAGCCAAGGAAGCTTGGTACAGTTGGAACAATTGAAGTCAGTGGTTCCAACTGTACCAAACACACCACATGCACACACGAAAAATGTCGAACAGGTAAACGAATCCAAATTCAACCATAGAAGCTTGGTATAGTTGGAACAAATGAAGTCAGTTGTTCTAACTGTACCCAACACACCACATGCATGCACACAGAAATCGAGAACATATAAGCAAAAGAATCCAAATCAGCCAAGGAACCTTGGTACAGTTGGAACAGTTGATGCCAGTGGTTCCAACTGTACCAAACACTTAAAGACAGAACAGGCAAAAAATATAACATATTATGAAGAAAAAATGAGATAAATAATAATAATTACCCTATGGCAGCTGCAGCATGAGGACATGGTATCATTTGGAACTGGAAAACAAGACACGTGCATGTGTGGCTTTCAAGATCAACAACATAACTCTTGTCATTTATTTTAACCTCAAACTTGGTTGAACTAATTGGTTGCACAGACATTTTGAGGCCCAAATGAACTGATTTTGCCAATCTCATTGATGCCCAATCCGACAAATCTAACTCGAGAGGTCTTTCAGTAGCAATAACCCGCCACTCATAGAACCAAGCTCCAATCCTATCTCGAATAGTCTCCAAAAGGGTGCAAACAGGCAATCTTCTAGACCATCGAAGACAGTTGTTCATACACTCAGCAGGATTAGATGTCATAAGGAGAAAACGACGGACAGGGCAGTGTGAACGAGCCCATCTGCTTGGACCCATTTTTATCAACTTATCATATGCTTTGGCTTTAACAGCCTTCAAATTCTCCATATGCTGCTCAAAATGATTAACCTTGTAAGCCCTTGCAGCTAGTTTGTAAATTTTAACGACATCACTTCCCCAATGCTTGATGTTGTTCGGAATATGATAGCCACAAAGTGCATGGTGCGCTTCTGGAAACACTTGTTCAATCGCATTGCTTATGCTCGGATGCTGATCTGTGACAAACACTAACTCCTCACGCACTCCAAATGTCTTTCGTAGCTGCTTAAAGAACCAGATCCACGAAGCATCACACTCTTTATCACTAATGCCAAAGCCTAAGGGTATTATTTGTTCATTTGCATCCTTGCCAACAGCAACAAACAAAATACCCTTGTATTTGCCCTTCAAATGAGTGCCATCCACAACAATCATAGGCCGACAAACTTATATGCTTTAATGCAAGCAGACAAAGCAATATATACATATTCAAAGACATTATTTTCATCGGTTTGCAGATCTACAACAGAACCAGGATTTACCTTCTCCAACATGTATATATACCTTGCAAGGATGTGGAAGGAAGTATCCGCATCACCGTACGTCTTCATAATGGCCAAATTCCTCCCAGCAAGTGCAGTATTATACTTCACATGAATACCATATTTCTGCTGTAGCAACGCCTGAATAGCTTTTGGTGTTAACGTAACACCTTTAACCATCAATTCCGATATGAAATACGAAGCTAACACTTTAGAAGACACCTTCAGGGGAGCATGATACCTCAGGTCCATCTCACAGCTATGGGGAACGAATTCAGTAATCAACCACATCTTCCCCAACGGCTTTCCCCGAACAATAAATGGGCAACGACCACCAAATTTACATACAATATGACATCTCTGCTTTGATGAACGAACTGTAGAAAATGTTGAATGGTTAATAAGGTGATAAACACCACAAGCTACAAGCAATCTCTTCTTGTTTGCAAACAGACCGCCCTTACGTAACTCCTCACTGCTCGTGTCATCCTCCTCTATGCCTAGTTCCCGACAAGGGATTGAAGATTGGTATGCAGCACCTGGGATAATCCACTGACTAGTAGGGTGATGATCATCACCATTCTCTTCATCCGAAACATCATCAGATGCCTGCTTGTGACAATCCCTACCACAGCAAACATCATAATCACTATCATGATCATCCCCGTAGTCGTTTTGCCCAACAAAATCATCCAGGTCCTTCTCCTCATCCATATCGTCATCCTCAACAACCTCAAAACCATCATGAACATCATCAGATTGTTTATCACTACTACTAACATGGCTAGAAGCTGAAACTTCAATAGCAGCAGGACGATGTAAAACATGCTTCGCCAACTCACGACCAATACACGAAACACTGACATGTAATATAGGCATCTCCACTGCACTTAACACATGTGTCAACTCAAAGTCATCGGTGATCTCCATCCTCATCACCTCACATCTAGGAGACTCAAACAACGCATCAATATCATATCTGTAAATCGTCCTCTCTTTCGTCACACGCATTTCAAGCTTATCCAATAGCTCATCAAACGTTATGCCATTACCCGGAACAGGCATATATTCCCTCCGTCCACCCTCATAAACAGTGTTCACCCAAGTCCCTCCATGAGCAATAATCAAACCTTTCGCACTCATCTACAAAATAGAAGAAAGTGTATCAGTATAAGTAGATCATTATAATATGGACAAATCAGCCATGGAAGCTTGGTACAGTTAGAACAACTGAAGTCAGCTGTTCCAACTGCACCAAACACACACCATGCATGCACACACAACTAAACGAAGACGAATTCAGCTATGGAAGCTTGGTACAGTTGGAACAACTGATATCAGTAGTTCCAACTGCACCAAACACACACCATGCATGCACACACAACTAAACGAAGACGAATTCAGCCATGGAAGCTTGGTACAGTTGGAATAGATGATATCAGTCGTACCAACTGCACCAAACACACACCATGCACAATTAGGGAACGGTGGCATTCTAAATGTGATACCCCGAGTTTTTATCCCTTTAAGAGAGCGTCTAATTAACCGAGTAGTTCAAAGATGAGAATTTAGGAGTAAAATTTTTCTTTTCTAATCGATGAGTTTTGAATAAAACGTTTAAATTGCCTTATGAATCTTGTGTGAATTTATCTGTTCTATTTATCTGAGATGATGATGATGTGATATGTTTATTAAGTCGTTTATATGAAAATGAGTATGAGATTAAATTCCGGAAAGATTCCGAAGAAGTTTGTTTAATTAAGATAACATAGCGTTAATCGCCGAGGAATATGTTTACGCCGATGAACCTAGAATAGAATTAAATTAGAACCTTCGAACTTAGAATTTCTTTAAGATCACTGAGATAGGGTAAGAACTTATCCGAGAATTGAGAAGAGAAATGAAGCATTAGTCTTGAAAAGGATGAATAAACGAATTAATAAGCCGATTAATTTCTTTTAAGAATTAAAGGACTAAAATGATCGAAGCCTTTAATCTTTTAATTTGAGACGTGACATAGGATTGGGACGAGTTAGTGTAAAGAATGAAACGAGAAGAGGTTAGACCCGTTAATAGAACAAAACGGAATTAATACGAATCATTTTACCCGAAAAACCTTTACGACCGGATAATTAATACCCGTAACGACACGACGACGACACGTGTCAACCACCTCTCTCCCTCTCTCGCCACCTCACAACCCTCTCCCATCAACCCTCAAGTTCCAAGACCAACAAGACATAGTGGTGTCTTGTACATAGCTTGCTTGAATTATGCAAACAAGTTAACTTCAAATCAAACCATCAAATCTTGTCTTATGCAATTTCCAACAAGTTTAATTCCTTTTTCACTTTGTTGAATTTTGAATCCTTTTCACCTAAGACAAGAGAGAAAACCAGCAACTTATTCATTCATTTCCATCTCTCTCTCATTCGATCTATCTCTCTCTCACAAAACAAGAAAAACTCTCTCAACCTCTCCAAGCTCTCAAACTCACGGCAATTTCCCTCTCTCACACCTCCATTGATTTTTCTTCACATGCAACTATAGATTCAAGCTTATCCTCCATGGAAATGAAGTAGAAGCCATTAATCCTCCATCAATTCCATCCATATTTTCAAAGAAAGGTACAAATTTCCAAGTTCTTGAAGTTGAATTCAAGAATTTTCCAATACTTTTCTTCATTTTGATTCCTAAACCTATGGATGATTAATCCTATATTTTTCTTTACTTTGAGGATTCAAGAAGATATTCTTCTTTCTTTCAAGATCCAAACTTTGAAGCTACCATTTCCATCCATTTCAATCCCAAGAGCCAAGAGAAGAATTTCCATTTATTTAAGTATGATTTCATTTGATTAGTTGTAAAAATGTATGTCTATAAGTCCTAAAGGAAAGATCTATGCATGCATGTTATTTAATTTATGTTTAGGCAAACCTAGGATATGCATGTGCTAATCGAGTGAGAAGAATTCGTTAGGAGAATCGAGCACTAGATGTTAATCGATGAATTAAGAGAAGAAAAAGAAACTAAAACCCTAAAAAAATGATAAATGCCGAAAAATATAAGGAAAATAGGAAAAATGTGAATCTTTGTGTTATTGTTATTTTTTATGCTTGAATTGTTATTTTTATCATGTTAGTAATGAGATTAATTGCATGAAAAATTGAGAAATAAAACACACAAAATATGTGCATGTGTGCCGTGTGTTTTTGAAGAAAATGGAGAAATTATTTTGTTGATTTTGTTGATGAATTGAGTGATGTTTTGATCTATGAAATGATTGTATGTTATGTTAGTATAATCATACATGTGTTTAAGTGAAGAAAATAGGATTGCATGTTGAAATTTTTGAAAGAAATTAAGTGTAGAAATAATAAGAATAATTGTATGTTTAAGTATTTCAATGTTTATATGAATGATAGTTTGAATATAGAAAAAAGATAGAAGTTTTGATAAAAAGATTTAAATTTGAAAAGCTTTTAATTAAATAAAAGATGTATGAAAAAGATTTCTTAATTAAATACTTTGTATTAAAATTTAAAGACTTGAAATTTTTACTAAAAATATAACAAAAAGATCTTTTATAATAAAGTGAAGAAATTCCTAAAAATGTTTATCAAAAGATAAAGAAATCATTAAGTAAGAAATAGCTTAAAGGTTTAAAACAAATAAAGAAGAAATTATTAAAGAAATAAACAAAACCGAGTTAAGTAGAATTAATCGATAAGAAATAAAAAGGAAGTTAAATTGAATAAAGAAAAGATGCTAGACGAGTTAAGATAGATACTCGTATAAGTTGACCGAGAAAATGAGAATAAAATAAGATGTCGAATAATAAGTCGATAGAAGATTAATTAAAGAATTAATTTAGGAACGTTATTTTCAATCAAGCGAAGAAAAGATAAATCGAGATAATAATTAACGGAATAATATTCGAGTTAAGAAATGAGAATCAAGTTAGAATTGAACAAGAATTTATAATTTCAAAAGAGTTTATTTAAAACTAAGAGAATTTTTGTTAAATAAATAAAAGTTATAAAATACCTTATAAGATAGCGGATGTAGAACGAAGCGTTGTCTATATAAATAAGAAAGATAGAATTAATAGTTTAAGCCTTCATAAAAAGAAATGCATAATCGAGTTAGACCTTAAAGTCAAGATGGAAAGCATGTTAATGTGTCTTGAAGTATGTTTGATTTATATGATTTCATTGTATGTGTGAATATGTGTTTAAATGCATGATAATATTATATTGTGAAAGATGATTGGATTTGTATGATAAATGATTGATTGTTAAGTTGAGAATGAACTAAAGTTTTTGAAAGAAAGCTCGAGTAATAATTTGTATCAATGAAGTTATTAATTAGAACGAGAAAAGTGTACGATGTGAAGTAGTAGAGTTAACCTTTTTGAATAGAGTTAATGAAATAAAGACGAGAACGTGAGATTTTTAGAAAAGTTAGAACGAAGAGAGCGACGACTCAAATAGAAGTCCGTCAGTTTAAGTCCAACGCCTTTGTGTCCGTCTTTCATATATCTTATCTATCGATGTCGAACTATGAAGGATCGAGCCGGACGGATCGTTAAGCAAGGACAAATAGCCCTAGACCACCTAGCTAGTTCTTCGGAAGTCAGGTGGGCTTTTCTGAACCAAAATCTATCGATGAAAATTAGTATACTATTAAATATTATGTTATGGTTTTTCAAATGTGATTGACTTGCCATTTTATTGAAGTTAGTATGTGTTATCATCTATGAAGATGTGATTATCCTGTGAAAGCAGGAACCCATGTGTGGTAGATGTTGAGGTGACTGTGAGCCTTGCTTCGGTTGGGCCGGTCACAGTGCTTGAGAAGGAGGCCTACTTCTCGGCACATGAAGTTATTTGTGATAGATGATACATGCTATTTATATTATATGATATTTGACTGCGTAGTCCGTTTTAAATAAAAATGTTTTGACATGCACAAGTAAAACCGTTTTCAAAACTGCTTATATACTTGTGATGTTTGGCAAGGCAAGTTCAATTAATATAGCTTTAAGAAGCATCTTTATTCAAATGTTTTGGCTTGTGTTCACTGAGTACGAAGTACTCAGCCCTGCGTGTGTTTCTAAACATGCAGGTTGATTGGATGGCGATGGCGTGGATACTTGGTGGTGTGGTTTGGTTTTGTTGGTTAAGTTTGATAGAATTTCGGACTGGCATTTGTACGTCTTCATACGTGCAAGTGTTGGGAGTTGATGCTAATTTCCGCTGCAATCTTTTTGATCTCATGTCTGTTGAAGTTAACACTTTTATCCTCATGTTTTTTATTCCGAGCGTTGTGCTCGAAGACTTTGAATGCCTGTTGAATTCATAACCCCTTTATCTTGTAATCCCGAGCGATGGGCTCGTATCTTGACTTGTTGTTGAACATGTTTCCTTATCTTGATGTATATATTCGTATGATTCCTCTTTTTGTTGGAATTCCCTTCCCATCAGCGTGATTTTCTTGATTGAATTCCCGTTCAAAGTGAAGTTAAGATGCTCGGTTATTATTTCTTTATGCTTTTGAAAACCAAATTTGATTGCCTTATATTCCGCCTTTGTTTTTCCCCGAGCATGTTCCCTTTATTTGAGTTAGTTGTTAGTTGTTTAGGTTTGTTGTTGTTCGTAAGTCGCACCCCGGGAGTCGGGGCGTGACAGGTTGGTATCAGAGCATGGCTCTTATTTGTTCTAAAGTCTGTTATTCTTTGATGAGTCAAGTCTAGATTTAATTCCTAGACTTATTTGAGTCAGTAAACCACACCAAGTTATCCTCCATCTCATCCGGCAACCAGGTATGTCTTTTTCTAAAAGTTTTCTTTTCAAGTTAAAATGATGTTTGAGTTATTAAATGTTGAGAATTTTCTTTAAAGTTATTTTGTTGAGTTATGATGTTTTGAGATAAATTTGTTAAGTTGTTTAATAGCTAGATTGCTTTAGAATGTCTACCCCTTTGCGAATGCGTGTGAAAAGATCGGAAAGAATAAGGCGTGTGTGCGATTGGTTACGTGATTTAGAATTGACCAAAAATCCCTCTTTGGAACGCAGAAATGAGTAGGTAGTAGAATTCGTAATATGTTCAATAGTTTGTTAAGTTGCTTACGCGTTTAAAATTCGTATAGGATGGACAACGTTGATTGGATGCAAGAGTATTTGCACGCGAGAATGGAAAATAACGAATCTTTAGCAGAATTCTTAGCACGATACCATACGATTTGGGAAAAAGTTCAATATATGGACGTAGGACCGTTAGAAGGCATGACGCACCTGATTCAAGCGCTACCACAAGAATTGAAGGACTGGGCAGCATCTCTTGTCTCTCGATTTCTAGGCTACCGTTATTTCGACCGAACCCTTTACGGCGACGTAAATGCTTTTATCTCCGCAATTTCAACTCGTTTTATGTCCTATGGTGCTCCTCCGCCCGAACCTTATGAAAATGATACTCCAAGCTTGTTGAATGACTTTGTTCGTAATCCTTCACCAATTCCTCCAAGTGGAACTGTTTCTCTCCACATCAATTCGCCGCCACGAACTAATCTTCAACCTCAGAATCCTCTTGCAGATTACCCATTTGTAAGTGGTGTGCTTTTTAACTTAATTTCCTTGATTCCTTTGTTTTTTCTAATTTATCAACATTACAGCCGAATGGATGTGATGAAAATTCTTCTTCAAATGAAAACCAAATAGCTGCTTATATGAATCATCCTCAAGCAACCTTTGTAAGCCATCCTAGAGTAGAATCCTCTAGCCAAACCCGCTCAAGAGACGATAAAGCGAATGGAAGTGAAACCGTTGATGCAGCGACTGTAGGAACCGGATATCTTCAGCCTCTACCTAACAATGTTTTTCCTACCCAGCCACGGATTGAATCTGAGCTAGTTGTGATGAATTATACCCTAGAAGAGTGCGAAAAAGCTTTGAGAGAAGCCGAACGTGAGTGTTTCGCCATAGAAGATGATAATGTCGAGGAAGATGACGTGCTGTTTGAAGGACAAATGCTTGAAGAGGAAGAAGAAGAAGAGGAAGAAGACCCAGAAGAAGTTGAGGAAATTGTAGAGCACTACGAAGTGGATTCCGAAGCAGAACAGTATGATGATAGCGGACAAAGTGAAGATGACTCCTATGTATAGGAATGTTCCAAGAAAGCTGTCGAATTCAATCATTTTTAAATCGAGTGTGTTGAGAGTTGAACTCTTTTTGTTTTTCTTTTAGTTGCGTTGTAACCTAAGATGAAGACTATCATAATTTGACTAGGAAAAAGGGAAATGTTTTCCAAAGTAAATTCCCTAAGTGTTATAAATCCTAGAGAATGCCGCTATTAAGCGTTTGGAAGTTAAAGTATTTAGATCTTTGAATTGAAGTTGAAATTTTCTGAGTTATTGAATCGAATTGAGTATTTGACTATGAAGTGATGATATTTGCTCTGTGATTATGACTGATTATTTCAAGAATCTATGATGATGATATGAATACATGATGGTATGAATATATGATGATATGAGTATGTGACAATTATTAGAAACTGAATGTGATGCATGTATATGTGAGAAATTGAAGTGATGAATTGCTTAAGAAAGTTTTAAATTGTTTTTAAATATCTAAGTACCGATTAGAATCGTATTCCTCCCAAAAGAGAAATGTGTTCAGAATCTAGAAAGGTTCCCTGTAAGCTAAAAATCTAGAGTGGTTAAAGTTTTCCCTCGTTTTAATCTTTAGAATGCCGCCAAGACGTAGAAACGTTAGGATTCCCGAAGATAATGCAGAAGGGCAGCGTGATCCTACTCCGCCCCCTCAAAACGAAAGACGAATCGAAGAGTTGTTTCTCCGACAAAATCCCCCGACGTTCGACGGTAAATGCAGTCCGGCTGATGCCGAAGACTGGATTCGTTCTCTAGAGCGAATTTTTCGTTTTCTTCGTTGTTCCGATTGCGAGCGTTTGGAATGCATGGCGTATCAGCTTAAAGGAATAGCCGATTATTGGTGGGAAGCAAAGCAAAGGATGTATTCTCCCGAAGAACGCGAAGAGTTGTCATGGGATCAGTTTAAGGAAGCGTTGTATGAAAAGTTTGTGCCAAGAAGTTATCGTAAGTAGAAATCCAACGAGTTTACCAATCTGAAGCAAGGAAAAAGATCTGTAGCCGAGTACGACCGAGAATTTTGTGAGTTAGCTCGTTTTGCGCCCGATATGGTCGACACCGATGAGAAAATGTGCGAGTTGTTTAGAGCAGGACTTAGGCAAGATATTAGAGTAGTTCTCGCTAGCCAAAGTGGTTTGACGTACGCCGAAGCTTTAAACCGAGCCTTAGATATGGAATTAGCAATGCAACCGGAAAAAGGATCGCAACCCCCAGCGAATCCCCAACCCCAAAGCCAGATAATCACGACTGCGTCTGCTCAACAACCCCAGTACGGCCAATATGGAAAAAGAAAAGGAAAATGGATTAGTGGAACCCAATCAACCAAGAAGCAATGGCAAGGAAAGAGCCAACCGCAGCCACAAAAGGGAAAGGCACCGCAAACGAACCGAGGCAACCTACCCATCGGACCTTTAGGATTCCCTCCCTGTGCGAAATGCGGAAAGATGCATCAAGGCGTTTGTAAGAGTGGAAGCAACGTTTGCTACACTTGTGGTCAACCTGGTCATTTCTCGAACCAGTGCCCAAGTAAGCAACATGGGTTTAGAAGCGGAAGGCCAAACCAGTTCCAGCCATCGCAAATGAAACTATCAAGGCAGCCCCTCTTCAAAAGTTTGTTCCACGTCAACGTAAGCCGCCGCAGCCAAGGCAGCAACCTCCTCAGCAAGAACCGCCGCTTTTTCAAAGAACGTACGCGATTGAACAGAAACCGCAGGAGAAAGAGAAAGGAAATCTGACAGGTATGGGAAAGCTTAACAACGTACCTGTTATTGTTTTGTTTGATACCGGAGCTTCGCATTCGTTTATATCTAGTATTTGCGTAGAGAATCTAGAACTAGAAGTAGAAGAATCGAATCAAATGCTTAGTGTCGCAACCCCTTTAGGAAAGTCTGCGTTAGTTTCGCATGTTTGCTCGAACCTAGAATTTGAAGTCGAAAACTGTAAGTTAGTCGCGAAATCCCTGAATGTAATCCAGATGCGTGACGTCGATATAATCCTAGGAATGGATTGGTTAACCGAGAATTTTGCGACGATTCGATGCGATTTGAGACAGATATCATTTAAATTCCCTAGAAAAGAGTTAACCATAGATTTTGGAGTGGAAAAGAGAGTGAAAAAAAGCGTGCCGATAATTTCAGCCATGAAAGCGCAGAGATTGATGCGGAAGAAAGGAACCCAAGCGTACCTAGTCTATCTGAATAAGGACGAAAATCACGAGTTAAGTATCGACGATGTTCCAATCGTGAGAGAATTCAAGGATGTGTTTCCTGAAGCGTTACCAGGTTTACCCCCTGACCGTCAGCTAGAGTTTTCAATCGATTTAGAACTAGGATCAGCCCCGATATCCAAGGCACCGTATCGAATGGCCCCAAAGGAACTTCAAGAGTTGAAGATCCAACTGCAAGAATTGTTGGACTTAGGCTACATTCGACCGAGTGTATCGCCTTGGGGTGCTCCGATTTTGTTCGTAAAGAAGAAAGACTGTAGTTTAAGGATGTGCATAGACTACCGAGAGTTAAACAAGATTACGTTGAAGAACAAATATCCTTTGCCAAGGATAGATGATTTGTTTGACCAGTTAAAAGGAGCCGGTATTTTCTCCAAGATTGACATAAGGTCTGGATACCACCAACTGAAGATCAAGTAAGAAGATATTCCGAAGACTGCTTTTAGAACAAGATATGGACATTACGAATTCATAGTAATGCCATTTGGATTAACAAATGCCCCGGCAGTGTTCATGGATATGATGAATAGAGTTTTTCACGAATATTTGGACAAATTCGTGATTGTCTTTATAGACGATATTTTGGTGTATTCAAGGAGTCAAGCTGAGCATGAAGATCATTTAAGAATCGTGTTAGAAACGCTTAGAACGGAAAAGCTGTATGCCAAATTCAGTAAGTGCGAATTTTGGTTAAAGGCAGTAAATTTCTTAGGACACGTAGTTTCGTCCGAAGGCATCCAAGTGGATATGGAGAAGGTGAAAGCTGTGCAAGATTGGAAGTCCCCAACGTCAGTACATGAAATCCGTAGTTTTCTTGGTTTAGCAGGATACTACCGGAGATTCATTGAAAGATTTTCTAAGATCGCGAAGCCGATGACGAGCCTATTGCAGAAAGAAACACAGTTCACATGGACGGAAGAGTGTGAGAAAAGTTTTCAAGAACTCAAGATGAGATTAACGACAGCCCCAATTCTAGCCCTACCCGAGCCAGATAAAGATTATGTTGTTTATACCGATGCATCTGCTCAAGGACTAGGATGTGTGCTAATGCAAAATGGGAAAGTGATTGCATATGCGTCCAGGCAGCTCAAACCTCATGAAGAGAAGTATCCAACCCACGACTTAGAATTAGCAGCCGTCGTTCATGCTTTGAAGATATGGCGACATTACCTTTATGGAGCGAAATGTGAAATATTCTCAGATCACAAAAGCCTGAAGTACTTCTTCGAGCAGAAGGAGTTGAACATGAGACAAAGAAGATGGCTTGAGTTAGTGAAAGACTACGATTGCAAGATATCTTACCATCCCGGTAAAGCGAACGTAGTAGCCGATGCGTTAAGTAGAAAGAGAAGGAAGGAAAAGTCGAATAGGATCGAATTAGGATTTCTTTTAACCGATGAAGTCGAGTTGATTGAAGAGTTTGCGAAGATGAAGATTGAAGTAATCGTACCGCCAGCGACAGTAGATCAAGTAATTGCTACCTTAGTAGTGATGCCTGACTTAAGAACCCGTATCGTAGAAGGCCAAAGAAGAGACGAAGAATTAGAAAAGCTACGAAGGAAGGTGAGAAGTGGAGAAGTTAAAGATTTTGCAGAGTCTAGCGATAATGCGTTGTTATATCAAGGAAGAATTTGCGTACCTAACAATGACAAGTTGAAGAACGAGATAATGAGTGAAGCTCATGAAACCCCGTATACAGCTCACCCTGGCAGCACGAAAATGTACCAAGACCTAAAGAACCAGTTTTGGTGGAATGGAATGAAGACGGATGTGGCATTGTTCGTTGAAAGATGTTTAGCTTGCCAACAAGTGAAGTCCTTACATCAAAGACCGTATGGACCTCTACAACCGTTACCCGTCCCAGAGTGGAAGTGGGATGGAATCACAATGGATTTTGTGACAGGATTGCCAAGATCAAGAAGAGGAAATACAGTAGTATGGGTAATAGTGGATAGGTTGACGAAGTCTGCTCATTTCATACCTATTCCACATACCTATGGATCAGCCAAGTTAGCCGAGATCTACATCAAAGAAATTGTGAAGTTGCACGGAATTCCGAAAACGATCACCTCTGATAGAGATTCGAAGTTCACCGCCCGTTTTTGGGAAAGTTTCCATAGAGAGTTAGGAACCCAATTGCAGTTCAGTACTGCTTACCACCCTCAAACCGATGGTCAATCCGAGCGAACGATCCAAATTCTCGAAGATATGTTGAGAGCCGTCTTGTTAGATAAAGGAGTCGAGTGGGAAAAAGTTTTACCTCTTGTTGAGTTCGCATACAACAATAGCTATCAGAATACGATAAGAATGGCCCCGTATGAAGCTCTTTACGGAAAGAAGTGTAGATCGCCGTTGTATTGGAATGAAGTAGGTGAAAGGAAAGTGTTAAGACAAGAAGCGATTGAGGAAATGATAGAATCTCTACGTCAGATCCGTGAGAAGATTAAGGAAGCTCAAAGTCGACAGAAGTCGTATGCCGATAATCGAAGATCTAAGTTAGAATTTAAAGAAGGAGATAAAGTATTTTTAAAAGTATCCCCCTCGAAAGGAGTTTATCGTTTTGGAGTTAAAGGAAAGCTTAGACCTCGTTTTATAGGACCGTACGAGATCCTTGAAAGGATTAGATCCGTATCGTATCGTTTAGCGTTACCGCCTAGTTTCGGAAGTTTGCATAACGTGTTTCACATATCGCAGTTAAGAAAATATGTCTTTGACCCGAAGCATGTAATACGTCGAGAAGATATCGAGATGAAACCCGATCTAAGCTACGAAGAGAAACCCGAAAAGATTTTAGATTATAGAGTCCAGCAGCTTAGAACGAAATCGATTCCCTTAGTGAAAGTTAAGTGGTGTCATCACGATCTTGAAAAAGCCACTTGGGAGCTCGAAGAAAAGATGAAAGTAAAATATCCCGAGTTATTTTCTTAAGGTCAATAAATTTCGGGACGAAATTTTTTTTAAGAGGGTGAGGATGTGATACCCCGAGTTTTTATCCCTTTAAGAGAGCGTCTAATTAACCGAGTAGTTCAAAGATGAGAATTTAGGAGTAAAATTTTTCTTTTCTAATCGATGAGTTTTGAATAAAACGTTTAAATTGCCTTATGAATCTTGTGTGAATTTATCTGTTCTATTTATCTGAGATGATGATGATGTGATATGTTTGTTGAGTCGTTTATATGAAAATGAGTATGAGATTAAATTCCGGAAAAATCCCGAAGAAGTTTGTTTAATTAAGATAACATAGCGTTAATCGCCGAGGAATATGTTTACGCCGATGAACCTAGAATAGAATTAAATTAGAACCTTCGAACTTAGAATTTCTTTTAAGATCACTGAGATAGGGTAAGAACTTATCCGAGAATTGAGAAGAGAAATGAAGCATTAGTCTTGAAAAGGATGAATAAACGAATTAATAAGCCGATTAATTTCTTTTAAGAATTAAAGGACTAAAATGATCGAAGCCTTTAATCTTTTAATTTGAGACGTGACATAGGATTGGGACGAGTTAGTGTAAAGAGTGAAACGAGAAGAGGTTAGACCCGTTAATAGAACAAAACGGAATTAATACGAATCATTTTACCCGGAAAACCTTTACGACCGGATAATTAATACCCGTAACGACACGACGACGACACGTGTCAACCACCTCTCTCCCTCTCTCGCCACCTCACAACCCTCTCCCATCAACCCTCAAGTTCCAAGACCAACAAGACATAGTGGTGTCTTGTACATAGCTTGCTTGAATTATGCAAACAAGTTAACTTCAAATCAAACCATCAAATCTTGTCTTATGCAATTTCCAACAAGTTTAATTCCTTTTTCACTTTGTTGAATTTTGAATCCTTTTCACCTAAGACAAGAGAGAAAACCAGCAACTTATTCATTCATTTCCATCTCTCTCTCATTCGATCTATCTCTCTCTCACAAAACAAGAAAAACTCTCTCAACCTCTCCAAGCTCTCAAACTCACGGCAATTTCCCTCTCTCACACCTCCATTGATTTTTCTTCACATGCAACTATAGATTCAAGCTTATCCTCCATGGAAATGAAGTAGAAGCCATTAATCCTCCATCAATTCCATCCATATTTTCAAAGAAAGGTACAAATTTCCAAGTTCTTGAAGTTGAATTCAAGAATTTTCCAATACTTTTCTTCATTTTGATTCCTAAACCTATGGATGATTAATCCTATATTTTTCTTTACTTTGAGGATTCAAGAAGATATTCTTCTTTCTTTCAAGATCCAAACTTTGAAGCTACCATTTCCATCCATTTCAATCCCAAGAGCCAAGAGAAGAATTTCCATTTATTTAAGTATGATTTCATTTGATTAGTTGTAAAAATGTATGTCTATAAGTCCTAAAGGAAAGATCTATGCATGCATGTTATTTAATTTATGTTTAGGCAAACCTAGGATATGCATGTGCTAATCGAGTGAGAAGAATTCGTTAGGAGAATCGAGCACTAGATGTTAATCGATGAATTAAGAGAAGAAAAAGAAACTAAAACCCTAAAAAAATGATAAATGCCGAAAAATATAAGGAAAATAGGAAAAATGTGAATCTTTGTGTTATTGTTATTTTTTATGCTTGAATTGTTATTTTTATCATGTTAGTAATGAGATTAATTGCATGAAAAATTGAGAAATAAAACACACAAAATATGTGCATGTGTGCCGTGTGTTTTTGAAGAAAATGGAGAAATTATTATGTTGATTTTGTTGATGAATTGAGTGATGTTTTGATCTATGAAATGATTGTATGTTATGTTAGTATAATCATACATGTGTTTAAGTGAAGAAAATAGGATTGCATGTTGAAATTTTTGAAAGAAATTAAGTGTAGAAATAATAAGAATAATTGGATGTTTAAGTATTTCAATGTTTATATGAATGATAGTTTGAATATAGAAAAAAGATAGAAGTTTTGATAAAAAGATTTAAATTTGAAAAGCTTTTAATTAAATAAAAGATGTATGAAAAAGATTTCTTAATTAAATACTTTGTATTAAAATTTAAAGACTTGAAATTTTTACTAAAAATATAACAAAAAGATCTTTTATAATAAAGTGAAGAAATTCCTAAAAATGTTTATCAAAAGATAATGAAATCATTAAATAAGAAATAGCTTAAAGATTTAAAACAAATAAAGAAGAAATTATTAAAGAAATAAACAAAACCGAGTTAAGTAGAATTAATCGATAAGAAATAAAAAGGAAGTTAAATTGAATAAAGAAAAGATGCTAGACGAGTTAAGATAGATACTCGTATAAGTTGACCGAGAAAATGAGAATAAAATAAGATGTCGAATAATAAGTCGATAGAAGATTAATTAAAGAATTAATTTAGGAACGTTATTTTCAATCAAGCGAAGAAAAGATAAACCGAGATAATAATTAACGGAATAATATTCGAGTTAAGAAATGAGAATCAAGTTAGAATTGAACAAGAATTTATAATTTCAAAAGAGTTTATTTAAAACTAAGAGAATTTTTGTTAAATAAATAAAAGTTATAAAATACCTTATAAGATAGCGGATGTAGAACGAAGCGTTGTCTATATAAATAAGAAAGATAGAATTAATAGTTTAAGCCTTCATAAAAAGAAATGCATAATCGAGTTAGACCTTAAAGTCAAGATGGAAAGCATGTTAATGTGTCTTGAAGTATGTTTGATTTATATGATTTCATTGTATGTGTGAATATGTGTTTAAATGCATGATAATATTATATTGTGAAAGATGATTGGATTTGTATGATAAATGATTGATTGTTAAGTTGAGAATGAACTAAAGTTTTTGAAAGAAAGCTCGAGTAATAATTTGTATCAATGAAGTTATTAATTAGAACGAGAAAAGTGTACGATGTGAAGTAGTAGAGTTAACCTTTTTGAATAGAGTTAATGAAATAAAGACGAGAACGTGAGATTTTTAGAAAAGTTAGAACGAAGAGAGCGACGACTCAAATAGAAGTCCGTCAGTTTAAGTCCAACGCCTTTGTGTCCGTCTTTCATATATCTTATCTATCGATGTCGAACTATGAAGGATCGAGCCGGACGGATCGTTAAGCAAGGACAAATAGCCCTAGACCACCTAGCTAGTTCTTCGGAAGTCAGGTGGGCTTTTCTGAACCAAAATCTATCGATGAAAATTAGTATACTATTAAATATTATGTTATGGTTTTTCAAATGTGATTGACTTGCCATTTTATTGAAGTTAGTATGTGTTATCATCTATGAAGATGTGATTATCCTGTGAAAGCAGGAACCCATGTGTGGTAGATGTTGAGGTGACTGTGAGCCTTGCTTCGGTTGGGCCGGTCACAGTGCTTGAGAAGGAGGCCTACTTCTCGGCACATGAAGTTATTTGTGATAGATGATACATGCTATTTATATTATATGATATTTGACTGCGTAGTCCGTTTTAAATAAAAATGTTTTGACATGCACAAGTAAAACCGTTTTCAAAACTGCTTATATACTTGTGATGTTTGGCAAGGCAAGTTCAATTAATATAGCTTTAAGAAGCATCTTTATTCAAATGTTTTGGCTTGTGTTCACTGAGTACGAAGTACTCAGCCCTGCGTGTGTTTCTAAACATGCAGGTTGATTGGATGGCGATGGCGTGGATACTTGGTGGTGTGGTTTGGTTTTGTTGGTTAAGTTTGATAGAATTTCGGACTGGCATTTGTACGTCTTCATACGTGCAAGTGTTGGGAGTTGATGCTAATTTCCGCTGCAATCTTTTTGATCTCATGTCTGTTGAAGTTAACACTTTTATCCTCATGTTTTTTATTCCGAGCGTTGTGCTCGAAGACTTTGAATGCCTGTTGAATTCATAACCCCTTTATCTTGTAATCCCGAGCGATGGGCTCGTATCTTGACTTGTTGTTGAACATGTTTCCTTATCTTGATGTATATATTCGTATGATTCCTCTTTTTGTTGGAATTCCCTTCCCATCAGCGTGATTTTCTTGATTGAATTCCCGTTCAAAGTGAAGTTAAGATGCTCGGTTATTATTTCTTTATGCTTTTGAAAACCAAATTTGATTGCCTTATATTCCGCCTTTGTTTTTCCCCGAGCATGTTCCCTTTATTTGAGTTAGTTGTTAGTTGTTTAGGTTTGTTGTTGTTCGTAAGTCGCACCCCGGGAGTCAGGGCGTGACACTAAAAACCCTAATGGTGAACCCTAGAGGGAACGGGGATAAACTCTCTTCTTTGGTGCAGTAGGAACAGCTGATATCAGTCGTTCCAACTGCACCAAACATACAATATGCATGCACACACAACTAAACGAAGACAAATTCAGCCATGGAAGCTTGGTACAGTTGGAACAGATGATATCAGTCGTTCCAACTGCACCAAACACACACCATGCACAATTAGGGAACGGTGGCATTCTAAAAACCCTAATGGTGAACCCTAGGGGGAACGGGGATCAACTCTCTTCTTTGGTGCAGTAGGAACAGCTGATATCAGTCGTTCCAACTGCACCAAACACACACCATGCATGCACACACAACTAAATGAAAACGAAACAGCCATGGAAGCTTGGTGCAGTTAGAACAGATGATATCAGTCGTTCCAACTGCACCAAACACACACCATGCACAATTAGGGAACGGTGGCATTCTAAAAACCCTAATGGTGAACCCTAGGGGGAACGGGGATCAACTCTCTTCTTTGGTGCAGTAGGAACAGCTGATATCAGTCGTTCCAACAGCACCAAACACACACCATGCATGCACACACAACTAAATGAAAACGAAACAGCCATGGAAGCTTGGTGCAGTTAGAACAGATGATATCAGTCGTTCCAACTGCACCAAACACACACCATGCACAATTAGGGAACGGTGGCATTCTAAAAACCCTAATGGTGAACCCTAGGGGGAATGGGGATCAACTCTCTTCTTTGGTGCAGTTGGAACAGCTGATATCAGTCGTTCCAACTGCACCAAACACACACCATGCATGCACACACAACTAAACGAAGACGAATTCTACTATGGAAGCTTGGTACAGTTAGAACAGATGATAACAATCGTTCCAACTGCACCAAACACACACCATGCACAATTAGGGAACGGTGGCATTCTAAACACCCTAATGGTGAATCCTAGGGGGAACGGGGATCAACTCTCTTCTTTGGTGCAGTTGGAACAGCTGATATAAGTCGTTCCAACTGCACCAAACACACACCATGCATGCACACACAACTAAACGAAGACGAATTCAGTCATGGAAGCTTGGTACAATTAGAAAAGATGATAACAGTCGTTCCAACCGCACCAAACACACACCATTCACAATTAGGGAACGGTGGCATTCTAAAAACCCTAATGGTGAACCCTAGGGGGAACGGGGATCAACTCTCTTCTTTGGTGCAGTTGAAACAACTGATATGAGTCGTTCCAACTGCACCAAACACACACCATGCATGCACACACAACTAAACGAAGACGAATTCAGCCATGGAAGCTTGGTACAGTTGGAACAGATGATATCAGTCGTTCCAACTACACCAAAAACACACCATGCATGCACACACAACTAAACGAAGACGAATTCAGCCATGGAAGCTTGTTACAGTTGGAACAGATGATATCAGTCGTTCCAACTGCACCAAACACACACCATGCATGCACACACAACTAAATGAAGACGAATTCAGCCATGGAAGCTTGGTACAGTTGGAACAGATGATAACAGTCGTTCCAACTGCACCAAACACACACCATGCACAATTAGGGAACGGTGGCATTCTAAAAACCCTAATGGTGAACCCTAGGGGGAACGGGGATCAACTCTCTTCTTTGGTGCAGTTGGAACAACTGATATAAGTCGTTCGAACTGCACCAAACACACACCATGCATGCACACACAACTAAACGAAGACGAATTCAGTCATGGAAGCTTGGTACAGTTCGAACAGATGATAACAGTCGTTCCAACCGCACCAAACACACACCATTCACAATTAGGGAACGGTGGCATTCTAAAAACCCTAATGGTGAACCCTAGGGGGAAAGGAGATCAACTCTCTTCTTTGGTGCAGTTGAAACAACTGATATCAGTCGTTCCAACTGCACCAAACACACACCATGCATGCACACACAACTAAACGAAGACGAATTCAGCTATGGAAGCTTGGTACATTTAGAACAAATGATATCAGTGGTTCCAACTGCACCAAACACACACCATACACAATTAGGAAACGGTGGCATTCTAAAAACCCTAATGGTGAACCCTAGGGGGAATGGGGATCAACTCTCTTCTTTGGTGCAGTTGGAACAGCTGATATCAGTCGTTCCAACTGCACCAAACACACACCATGCATGCACACACAACTAAACGAAGACGAATTCTACCATGGAAGCTTGGTACAGTTGGAACAGATGATAACAATCGTTCCAACTGCACCAAACACACACCATGCACAATTAGGGAACGGTGGCATTCTAAACACCCTAATGGTGAATCCTAGGGGGAACGGGGATCAACTCTCTTCTTTGGTGCAGTTGGAACAGCTGATATAAGTCGTTCCAACTGCACCAAACACACACCATGCATGCACACACAACTAAACGAAGACGAATTCAGTCATGGAAGCTTGGAACAGTTCGAACAGATGATAACAGTCGTTCCAACCGCACCAAACACACACCATTCACAATTAGGGAACGGTGGCATTCTAAAAACCCTAATGTTGAACCCTAGGGGGAACGGGGATCAACTCTCTTCTTTGGTGCAGTTGAAACAACTGATATCAGTCGTTCCAACTGCACCAAACACACACCATGCATGCACACACAACTAAACGAAGACGAATTCAGCCATGGAAGCTTGGTACAGTTGGAACAGATGATATCAGTCGTTCCAACTACACCAAAAACACACCATGCATGCACACACAACTAAACGAAGACGAATTCAGCCATGGAAGCTTGTTACAGTTGGAACAGATGATATCAGTCGTTCCAACTGCACCAAACACACACCATGCATGCACACACAACTAAATGAAGACGAATTCAGCCATGGAAGCTTGGTACAGTTGGAACAGATGATAACAGTCGTTCCAACTGCACCAAACACACACCATACACAATTAGGAAACGGTGGCATTCTAAAAACCCTAATGGTGAACCCTAGGGGGAATGGGGATCAACTCTCTTCTTTGGTGCAGTTGGAACAGCTGATATCAGTCGTTCCAACTGCACCAAACACACACCATGCATGCACACACAACTAAACGAAGACGAATTCTACCATGGAAGCTTGGTACAGTTGGAACAGATGATAACAATCGTTCCAACTGCACCAAACACACACCATGCACAATTAGGGAACGGTGGCATTCTAAACACCCTAATGGTGAATCCTAGGGGGAACGGGGATCAACTCTCTTCTTTGGTGCAGTTGGAACAGCTGATATAAGTCGTTCCAACTGCACCAAACACACACCATGCATGCACACACAACTAAACGAAGACGAATTCAGTCATGGAAGCTTGGAACAGTTCGAACAGATGATAACAGTCGTTCCAACCGCACCAAACACACACCATTCACAATTAGGGAACGGTGGCATTCTAAAAACCCTAATGTTGAACCCTAGGGGGAACGGGGATCAACTCTCTTCTTTGGTGCAGTTGAAACAACTGATATCAGTCGTTCCAACTGCACCAAACACACACCATGCATGCACACACAACTAAACGAAGACGAATTCAGCCATGGAAGCTTGGTACAGTTGGAACAGATGATATCAGTCGTTCCAACTACACCAAAAACACACCATGCATGCACACACAACTAAACGAAGACGAATTCAGCCATGGAAGCTTGTTACAGTTGGAACAGATGATATCAGTCGTTCCAACTGCACCAAACACACACCATGCATGCACACACAACTAAATGAAGACGAATTCAGCCATGGAAGCTTGGTACAGTTGGAACAGATGATAACAGTCGTTCCAACTGCACCAAACACACACCATGCACAATTAGGGAACGGTGGCATTCTAAAAACCCTAATGGTGAACCCTAGGGGGAACTGGGATCAACTCTCTTCTTTGGTGCAGTTGGAACAACTGATATAAGTCGTTCCAACTCCACCAAACACACACCATGCATGCACACACAACTAAACGAAGACGAATTCAGTCATGGAAGCTTAGTACAGTTCGAACAGATGATAACAGTCGTTCCAACCGCACCAAACACACACCATTCACAATTAGGGAACGGTGGCATTCTAAAAACCCTAATGGTGAACCCTAGGGGGAACGGGGATCAACTCTCTTCTTTGGTGCAGTTGAAACAACTGACATCAGTCGTTCCAACTGCACCAAACACACACCATGCATGCACACACAACTAAACGAAGACGAATTCAGCCATGGAAGCTTGGTACAGTTGGAACAGATGATATCAGTCGTTCCAACAACACCAAAAACACACCATGCATGCACACACAACTAAACGAAGTCAAATTCAGCCATGGAAGCTTGTTACAGTTGGAACAGATGATATCTGTCGTTCCAACTGCACCAAACACACACCATGCATGCACACACAACTAAACGAAGACGAATTCAGCCATGGAAGCTTGGTACAGTTGGAACAGATGATAACGGTCGTTCCAACTGCACCAAATACACACCATGCACAATTAGGGAACGGTGGCATTCTAAAAACCCTAATGGTGAACCCTAGGGGGAACGGGGATCAACTCTCTTCTTTGGTGGAGTTGGAACACCTGATATCAGTCGTTCCAACAGCACCAAACACACACCATGCATGCACACACAACTAAACGAAGACGAATTCAGCCATGGAAGCTTGGTACAGTTAGAACAAATGATATCAGTGGTTCCAACTGCACCAAACACACACCATACACAATTACGGAACGGTGGCATTCTAAAAACCCTAATGGTGAACCATAGCGGGAACGGAGATCAACTCTCTTCTTTGGTGCAGTTGGAACAGCCGATATCAGTCGTTCCAACTGCACCAAACACACACCATGCATGCACACACAACTAAACGAAGACGAATTCAGCCATGGAAGCTTGTTACAGTTGGAACAGCTGATATCAGTCGTTCCAACTGCACCAAACACACACCATGCATGCACACACAACTAAACGAAGACGAATTCTACCATGGAAGCTTGGTACAGTTGGAACAGATGATAACAATCGTTCCAACTGCACCAAACACACACCATGCAACATTAGGGAACGGTGGCATTCTAAACACCCTAATGGTGAATCCTAGGGGGAACGGGGATCAACTCTCTTCTTTGGTGCAGTTGGAACAGCTGATATAAGTCGTTCCAACTGCACCAAACACACCATGCATGCACACACAACTAAACGAAGACGAATTCAGTCATGGAAGCTTGGTACAGTTCGAACAGATGATAACAGTCGTTCCAACCGCACCAAACACACACCATTCACAATTAGGGAACGGTGGCATTCTAAAAACCCTAATGGTGAACCCTAGGGGGAACGGGGATCAACTCTCTTCCTTGGTACAGTTGGAACAAATGATATCAGTCGTTCCAACTGCACCAAACACACACCATGCATGCACACACAACTAAACGAAGACGAATTGAGCCATGGAAGCTTGGTACAGTTGGAACAGATGATATCAGTCGTTCTAACTACACCAAAAACACACCATGCATGCACACACAACTAAACAAAAACGAATTCAGCCATGGAAGCTTGTTACAGTTGGAACAGATGATATCAGTCGTTCCAACTGCACCAAACACACACCATGCATGCACACACAACTAAATGAAGACGAATTCAGCCATGGAAGCTTGGTACAGTTGGAACAGATGATAACAGTCGTTCCAACTGCACCAAAAACACACCATGCACAATTAGGGAACGGTGGCATTCTAAAAACCCTAATGGTGAACCCTAAGGGGAACGGGGATCAACTCTCTTCTTTGGTGCAGTTGGAACAGCTGATATAAGTCGTTCGAACTGCACCAAACACACACCATGCATGGACACACAACTAAACGAAGACGAATTCAGTCATGGAAGCTTGGTACTGTTCGAACAGATGATAACAGTAGTTCCAACCGCACCAAACACACACCATTCACAATTAGGGAACGGTGGCATTCTAAAAACCCTAATGGTGAACCCTAGGGGGAACGGGTATCAACTCTCTTGTTTGGTGCAGTTGAAACAACTGATATCAGTCGTTCCAACTGCACCAAACACACACCATGCATGCACACACAACTAAACGAAGACGAATTCAACCATGGAAGCTTGGTACAGTTGGAACAGATGATATCAGTCGTTCCAACTACACCAAAAACACACCATGCATGCACACACAACTAAACGAAGACGAATTCAGCCATGGAAGCTTGTTACAGTTGGAACAGATGATATCAGTCGTTCCAACTGCACCAAACACACACCATGCATGCACACACAACTAAACGAAGACGAATTCAGCCATGGAAGCTTGGTACAGTTGGAACAGATGATATCAGTCGTTCCAACTACACCAAAAACACACCATGCATGCACACACAACTAAACGAAGACGAATTCAGCCATGGAAGCATGTTATAGTTGGAACAGATGATATCAGTCGTTCCAACTGCACCAAACACACACCATGCATGCACACACAACTAAACGAAGACGAATTCAGCCATGGAAGCTTGGTACAGTTGGAACAGATGATATCAGTCGTTCCAACAACACCAAAAACACACCATGCATGCACACACAACTAAACGAAGACGAATTCAGCCATGGAAGCTTGTTACAGTTGGAACAGATGATATCAGTCGTTCCAACTGCACCAAACACACACCATGCATGCACACACAACTAAACGAAGACGAATTCAGCCATGGAAGCTTGGTACAGTTGGAACAGATAATAACAGTCGTTCCAACTGCACCAAACACACACCATGCACAATTAGGGAACGGTGGCATTCTAAAAACCCTAATGGTGAACCCTAGGGGGAACGGGGATCAACTCTCTTCTTTGGTGGAGTTGGAACACCTGATATCAGTCGTTCCAACTGCACCAAACACACACCATGCATGCACACACAACTAAACGAAGACGAATTCAGCCATGGAAGCTTGGTACAGTTAGAACAAATGATATCAGTGGTTCCAACTGCACCAAACACACACCATACACAATTACGGAACGGTGGCATTCTAAAAACCCTAATGGTGAACCATAGCGGGAACGGAGATCAACTCTCTTCTTTGGTGCAGTTGGAACAGCCGATATCAGTCGTTCCAACTGCACCAAACACACACCATGCATGCACACACAACTAAACGAAGACGAATTCAGCCATGGAAGCTTGTTACAGTTGGAACAGCTGATATCAGTCGTTCCAACTGCACCAAACACACACCATGCATGCACACACAACTAAACGAAGACGAATTCTACCATGGAAGCTTGGTACAGTTGGAACAGATGATAACAATCGTTCCAACTGCACCAAACACACACCATGCACAATTAGGGAACGGTGGCATTCTAAACACCCTAATGGTGAATCCTAGGGGAAACGGGGATCAACTCTCTTCTTTGGTGCAGTTGGAACAGCTGATATAAGTCGTTCCAACTGCACCAAACACACCATGCATGCACACACAACTAAACGAAGACGAATTCAGTCATGGAAGCTTGGTACAGTTCGACCAGATGATAACAGTCGTTCCAACCTCACCAAACACACACCATTTACAATTAGGGAACGGTGGCATTCTAAAAACCCTAATGGTGAACCCTAGGGGGAACGGGAATCAACTCTCTTCCTTGGTACAGTTGGAACAAATGATATCAGTCGTTCCAACTGTACCAAACACACACCATGCATGCACACACAACTAAACGAAGACGAATTGAGCCATGGAAGCTTGGTACAGTTGGAACAGATGATATCAGTCGTTCCAACTACACCAAAAACACACCATGCATGCACACACAACTAAACAAAGACGAATTCAGCCATGGAAGCTTGTTACAGTTGGAACAGATGATATCAGTCGTTCCAACTGCACCAAACACACACCATGCATGCACACACAACTAAATGAAGACGAATTCAGCCATGGAAGCTTGGTACAGTTGGAACAGATGATAACACTCGTTCCAACTGCACCAAAAACACACCATGCACAATTAGGGAACGGTGACATTCTAAAAACCCTAATGGTGAACCCTAGGGGGAACGGGGATCAACTCTCTTCTTTGGTGCAGTTGGAACAGTTGATATAAGTCGTTCGAACTGCACCAAACACACACCATGCATGCACACACAACTAAACGAAGACGAATTCAGTCATGGAAGCTTGGTACAGTTCGAACAGATGATAACAGTCGTTCCAACCGCACCAAACACACACCATTCACAATTAGGGAACGGTGGCATTCTAAAAACCCTAATGGTGAACCCTAGGGGGAACGGGTATCAACTCTCTTGTTTGGTGCAGTTGAAACAACTGATATTAGTCGTTCCAACTGCACCAAACACACACCATGCATGCACACACAACTAAACGAAGACGAATTCAATCATGGAAGCTTGGTACAGTTGGAACAGATGATATCAGTCGTTCCAACTACACCAAAAACACACCATGTATGCACACACAACTAAACGAAGACGAATTCAGCCATGGAAGCTTGTTACAGTTGGAACAGATGATATCAGTCGTTCCAACTGCACCAAACACACACCATGCATGCACACACAACTAAACGAAGACGAATTCAGCCATGGAAGCTTGGTACAGTTGGAACAGATGATAACAGTCGTTCCAACTGCACCAAACACACACCATGCACAATTAGGGAACGGTGACATTCTAAAAACCCTAATGGTGAACCCTAGGGGGAACGGGGATCAACTCTCTTCTTTGGTGCAGTTGGAACAACTGATATCAGTCGTTCCAACTGCACCAAACACACACCATGCATGCACACACAACTAAACGAAGACGAATTCAGCCATGGAAGCTTGGTATAGTTAGAACAAATGATATCAGTGGTTCCAACTGCACCAAACACACACCATACACAATTAGGGAACGGTGGCATTCTAAAAACCCTAATGGTGAACCATAGGGGGAACGGAGATCAACTCTCTTCTTTGGTGCAGTTGGAGCAGCCGATATCAGTCGTTCCAACTGCACCAAACACACACCATGCATGCACACACAACTAAACGAAGACGAATTCAGCCATGGAAGCTTGGTACAGTTGGAACAGATGATATCATTCGTTCCAACTACACCAAAAACACACCATGCATGCACACACAACTAAACGAAGACGAATTCAGCCATGGAAGTTTGTTACAGTTGGAACAGATGATATCAGTCGTTCCAACTGCACCAAACACACACCATGCATGCACACACAACTAAACGAAGACGAATTCAGCCATGGAAGCTTGGTACAGTTGGAACAGATGATAACAGTCGTTCCAACTGCACCAAACACACACCATGCACAATTAGGGAACGGTGGCATTCTAAAAACCCTAATGGTGAACCCTAGGGGGAACGGGGATCAACTCTCTTCTTTGGTGCAGTTGGAACAACTGATATCAGTCGTTCCAACTGCACCAAACACACACCATGCATGCACACACAACTAAACGAAGACGAATTCAGCCATGGAAGCTTGGTACAGTTAGAACAAATGATATCAGTGGTTCCAACTGCACCAAACACACACCATACACAATTAGGGAACGGTGGCATTCTAAAAACCCTAATGGTGAACCATAGGGGGAACGGAGATCAACTCTCTTCTTTGGTGCAGTTGGAACAGCCGATATCAGTCGTTCCAACTGCACCAGACACACACCATGCATGCACACACAACTAAACGAAGACGAATTCAGCCATGGAAGCTTGGTACAGTTGGAACAGATGATATCAGTCGTTCCAACTGCACCAAACACACACCATGCACAATTAGGGAACGGTGGCATTCTAAAAACCCAAATGGTGAACCCTAGTGGGAACGGGGATCAACTCTCTTCTTTGGTGCAGTAGGAACAACTGATATCAATCGTTCCAACTGCACCAAACACACACCATGCATGCACACACAACTAAACGAAGAAGAATTCAGCCATGGAAGCTTGGTACAGTTGGAACAGATGATATCAGTCGTTCCAACTGCACCAAACACACACCATGCACAATTAGGGAACGGTGGCATTCTAAAAACCCTAATGGTGAACCCTAGGGGGAACGGGGATCAACTCTTTTCTTTAGTGCAGTAGGAACAGCTGATATCAGTCGTTCCAACTGCACCAAACACACACCATGCATGCACACACAACAAAACGAAGACAAATTCAGCCATGGAAGCTTGGTACAGTTGGAACAGATGATATCAGTCGTTCCAACTGCACCAAACACACACCATGCATGCACACACAACTAAACGAAGACGAATTCAGCCATGGAAGCTTGGTACAGTTGGAACAGATGATAACAGTCGTTCCAACTGCACCAAACACACACCATGCACAATTAGGGAACGGTGGCATTCTAAAAACCCTAATGGTGAACCCTAGGGGAAACGGGGATCAACTCTCTTCTTTGGTGTAGTTGGAACAACTGATATCAGTCGTTCCAACTGCACCAAACACACACCATGCATGCACACACAACTAAACGAAGACGAATTCAGCCATGGAAGCTTGGTACAGTTAGAACAAATGATATCAGTGTTTCCAACTGCACCAAACACACACCATACACAATTAGGGAACGGTGGCATTCTAAAAACCCTAATGGTGAACCATAGGTGGAACGGAGATCAACTCTCTTCTTTGGTGCAGTTGGAACAGCCGATATCAGTCGTTCCAACTGCACCAAACACACACCATGCATGCACACACAACTAAACTAAGACGAATTCAGCCATGGAAGCTTGTTACAGTTGGAACAGCTGATATCAGTCGTTCCAACTGCACCAAACACACACCATGCGTGCACACACAACTAAACGAAGACGAATTCTACCATGGAAGCTTGGTACAGTTGGAACAGATGATAACAATCGTTCCAACTGCACCAAACACACACCATGCACAATTAGGGAACGTTGGCATTCTAAACACACTAATGGTGAATCCTAGGGGGAACGGCGATCAACTCTCTTCTTTGGTGCAGTTGGAACAGCTGATATAAGTCGTTCCAACTGCACCAAACACACACCATGCATGCACACACAACTAAACGAAGACGAATTCAGTCATGGAAGCTTGGTACAGTTCGAACAGATGATAACAGTCGTTCCAACCGCACCAAACACACACCATTCACAATTAGGGAACGGTGGCATTCTAAAAACCCTAATGGTGAACCCTAGGGGGAACGGGGATCAACTCTCTTCTTTGGTAAAGTTGAAACAACTGATATCAGTCGTTCCAACTGCACCAAACACACACCATGCATGCACACACAACTAAACGAAGACGAATTCAGTCAAGGAAGCTTGGTACAGTTCGAACAGATGATAACAGTCGTTCCAACCGCACCAAACACACACCATTCACAATTAGGGAACGGTGGCATTCTAAAAACCCTAATGGTGAACCCTAGGGGGAACGGGTATCAACTCTCTTCTTTGGTGCAGTTGAAACAACTGATATCAGTCGTTCCAACTGCACCAAACACACACCATGCATGCACACACAACTAAACGAAGACGAATTCAGCCATGGAAGCTTGTTACAGTTGGAACAGATGATATCAGTCGTTCCAACTGCACCAAACACACACCATGCATGCACACACAACTAAACGAAGACGAATTCAGCCATGGAAGCTTGGTACAGTTGGAACAGATGATAACAGTCGTTCCAACTGCACCAAACACACACCATGCACAATTAGGGAACGGTGGCATTCTAAAAACCCTAATGGTGAACCCTAGGGGGAACGGGTATCAACTCTCTTCTTTGGTGCAGTTGAAACAACTGATATCAGTCATTCCAACTGCATCAAACACACACCATGCATGCACACACAACTAAACGAAGACGAATTCAACCATGGAAGCTTGGTACAGTTGGAACAGATGATATCAGTCGTTCCAACTACACCAAAAACACACCATGCATGCACACACAACTAAACGAAGACGAATTCAGCCATGGAAGCTTGTTACAGTTGGAACAGATGATATCAGTCGTTCCAACTGCACCAAACACACACCATGCATGCACACACAACTAAACGAAGACGAATTCAGCCATGGAAGCTTGGTACAGTTGGAACAGATGATAACAGTCGTTCCAACTGCACCAAACACACACCATGCACAATTAGGGAACGGTGGCATTCTAAAAACCCTAATGGTGAACCCTAGGGGGAACGGGGATCAACTCTCTTCTTTGGTGCAGTTGGAACAATTGATATCAGTCGTTCCAACTGCACCAAACACACACCATGCATGCACACACAACTAAACGAAGACGAATTCAGCCATGGAAGCTTGGTACAGTTAGAACAAATGATATCAGTGGTTCCAACTGCACCAAACACACACCATACACAATTAGGGAACGGTGGCATTCTAAAAACCCTAATGGTGAACCATAGGGGGAACGGAGATCAACTCTATTCTTTGGTGCAGTTGGAACAGCCGATATCAGTCGTTCCAACTGCACCAAACACACACCATGCATGCACACACAACTAAACGAAGACGAATTCAGCCATGGAAGCTTGGTACAGTTGGAACAGATGATATCAGTCGTTCCAACTGCACCAAACACACACCATGCACAATTAGGGAACGGTGGCATTCTAAAAACCCAAATGGTGAACCCTAGTGGGAACGGGGATCAACTCTCTTCTTTGGTGCAGTAGGAACAACTGATATCAGTCGTTCCAACTGCACCAAACACACACCATGCATGCACACACAACTAAACGAAGACGAATTCAGCCATGGAAGCTTGGTACAGTTGGAACAGATGATATCAGTCGTTCCAACTGCACCAAACACACACCATGCACAATTAGGGAACGGTGGCATTCTAAAAACCCTAATGGTGAACCCTAGGGGGAACGGGGATCAACTCTTTTCTTTGGTGCAGTAGGAACAGCTGATATCAGTCGTTCCAACTGCACCAAACACACACCATGCATGCACACACAACTAAACGAAGACGAATTCAGCCATGGAAGCTTGGTACAGTTGGAACAGATGATATCACTCGTTCCAACTTCACCAAACACACACCATGCATGCACACACAACTAAACGAAGACGAATTCAGCCATGAAAGCTTGGTACAGTTGGAACAGATGATATCAGTCGTTCCAACTGCACCAAACACACACCATTCATAATTAGGGAACGGTGGCATTCTAAAAATCCTAATGGTGAACCCTAGGGGGAACGGGGATCAACTCTCTTCTTTAGTGCAGTTGGAACAGCTGATATCAGTCGTTCCAACTGCACCAAACACACCCCATGCATGCACACACAACTAAACGAAGACGAATTCAGCCATGGAAGCTTGGTACAGTTGGAACTGATGATATCAGTGGTTCCAACTGCACCAAACACACACCATACACAATTAGGGAACGGTGGCATTCTAAAAACCCTAATGGTGAACCCTAGGGGGAACGGGGATCAACTCTCTTCTTTGGTGCAGTTGGAACAGCTTATATCAGTCGTTCCAACTGCACCAAACACACACCATGCATGCACACACAAATCGAGAACAAAATACGAATTCAGCAATGGAAACTTGGTACAGTTGGAACAGCTGAAGCCAGTCGTTTCCAACTGTACCAAAACACACCATGCATGTACACAGCAATTGAGAACAAGTAAACGAAGATGAATTCAGCCATGGAAGCTTGGTACAGTTGGAACAACTGAAGTCAGTCGTTCCAATTATACCAAATCACAGCAACCATGTACACACAGAATGAGATGAAAAACGTGAAACAACAATCAAATCAAATAGAAATGGATGCCTAATCAGAATTCAACTAAGCAATTCACATCATGTAAACACATTCATAACATAATTACCTAGATTAATCTAAAAACAAGTACAAACAGAACAATTGCATGATTGAAGAGAATTTTAGAATAACCTCAATAATCTTAGAATCGCATGTTCGTGGAGAGGAGATCGTCTGAGAAAGTAACTCCGATCCAGAGATTTTCGTCGGTGATGTCGCCGGAGATAGGTGAGCTCTAGAAATCGTGTCGGATCAATTTCAAATGGTGACGGAGATAGGTGAGCTCCGATCCTAAATTACACTTCCCAGATTAATCAACAAATGGATGGAACATATCAATTTCATGCGACAGGAGAAAGAGAGAAATAGAGAGAGAACGAGAGATGAAGCTGGAAGAGAGAAAGAGAGAGAGAGAGCACCGTCGAGCTGAGAGAAAGTGGGTGAATTCAATTCATGAGATAGGGTAAATCTAATTTGGGTGGGTATTGTGACCCGGTTGGGCGGGTTAGTTAGGATCCGGTTTGGGCTCAAATAGTTAAAACCCACGGGCTTAGCTTTCGGGCTCAATTTGTAAAGGGATGGCCAAATTTTGGATTTGTAAAATTGGTGGGCTAAAAATTGGGGTGATAGCCCCAATATGGCCAAATCACATAATAAACTCTTCCAAAATTCTCAAACTTTCATGATTAGCTTATAGTAAATCTAATCGAACAATTATTTAATAAATTTCAACTCTTGATTTATAAATCGAATAACTCCTAATTTAATTTTTCTTAGGCTTCGACTTTAATTCCATTTTAAGCATAAGGGCTCGTTTTTTTCTCGATTCAAGTTCCAACATGTTCGATTTAATTTTCTAAGCTCATTTGACTCATAGTCTCACTTAACTTTATTTTAATTTTAGAAAATCGATTTATTAGTGCACAAAAACTTCGTTTTGGCATAACGTTTTCATACGAACACCAAACTCAGAAATTCAAAAGGCTATTTTACTTGTTTTAATACAAATTTTATCTTGGAATCATTGTTATATCATATCTCATAAAAAACTTTCCACTTTTTCTGTAAAATGTTCTGCACGATTTTAACTTTCATATACTCGATCTTTTTCATAAATTTTAAGTTCTATCATACTTAGAATAATTCTATTTGATCAAATTCATCATCGATTTCATCTTACAAACTCAAACATCAAAAATCATCAACTTATACTTATATATGGTTTGACTTTTTCAAAGAAAAATTTATAAACATTCACACTTCTCATTTCAATTCCTCATGCATTATATCACTCCAAAATTCATCGAATCATCATTTAAAATTCATAATAAGAAGTTAGGAAATAAAATCACTAAATTTCTTTAAATATTTTCGGTCATTTTCCAAAAATTCCTATCTTCATTTTTATGCATTCAAATCACTGAAAATCATCATATACATATATCATCAACTCAAACATCATACAAATCATCAAAAACTCTTCTTTTTCCTCTACTTCTCCATCGGTTTTTATGAAGAAAAATTAACAAAAATTTCTTCTCTTTTTACTACTTATCTCACATCTCCTAGATTAATTTTTAGAACTCATTTTCATCATCAAAATCATGCTTAGTTAATCATCCAAAACTTTTCCTAAGAATACCTATAATTTTCGGCATATATATAAATTAAACACACATGATTTTTCCTTCATCTTTTCACATACAAATATACATATAAGGATCAAGAATAACATACTTAAAAACAAGAGGGGAAAGAGATTTGGGTTTCTACTTCTATTTCATTGTATGAAAAATACTCAAGAGTTTAAGAATCAATACTAGGATTAAAAAGCTTCAATCCCTTACTCACATGACCATGAAGATTGAACAAAATAAGGGGAAGAGAAGGGATTTCTCATGGCTAGAATCAAGTACAAATGGAAGAGAAGATATACTTACTTACTCTTGATGATTTAGATGGATAGAGGTGAAGATTTCTTCAAGAATTTCACATTCTAATGCTCATATAACATTTCACATCTTCGTTTTGATTCACCGGAACGAGAAAATTATGTTTTGGCCCTTCAGGGGCATTTTGGTAATTTCAAATGGAAATTATTTATCAAAATTTTTTATCACATAACTTCATAAATAATCACATATAAACACACTTAGTAAACACTTAGGCACACTTAAGCATAATTAGGACGATCAATTAAGACTTAGAAAATCGGGGTATTACATCCTCTCCCCCTTAAATAAATTTCGTCCCGAAATTTGCTTATCTTAGGAGAATAATTTGGAGAAAACTTTACTTTTATCTTAACTCTTATATCTTGCGTCGCATCTTAAAGATCATGGTGTCACCACCAGATCCTAACTAAAGAAATCTAACTTCGTCTTCGACTGATGGATTTTACAATCTAGAATCCCTTCGGGTCTCTTCTCGTAACTTGAATCTGACTCAAGGGCTACGTCTTCTTGACGGTCTACTCACTTTGAATCAATGATAAACTTATGAATGCGTGAAAAACCTTTATACTAATCCCCGCAACTTGGTGGCAAGGCTAACTTATACGAAACGACGCATATATCCTTACTAGGATTTCAGATGGTCCGATATATCTCGATTTAAACTTTCTCATTATGCTTATATGGTGGATTTCTCTTGAAGGAAACCACTTTTAGAGAAGAAAAACTTTATCTCTAAATGTGAACTCTAATTCTAATCTTCGATTAAAGATTTACAACTTCAGTCGGCTCTCGACTTCACTTATTTTCTCTCAAATCTGACGAACAGATTCTAACATCTCTTTAACTCCTTCAAGTCTCAATTTTTTTTTCTAGCCTACTTCACTTCAGTAAAGCGGAGAACAATGCTTCTTTCTAAACAAAGCTTCGTACGACGCTATTCTAATCGCATTTAAATAACTCGTTGCCAATTCTTTCTTGAAAACTTTTCAAAATTCGTACGGAGAATTCGGAATCCCGATCTAACACTATCAAACTCAGAACTTCGTGCAGACGTACTACAAAATTTGAATCGAAATCATCTCATTTCTACTTCGGGATTGGAAAAAGGTTACAATGGACCATAAGGTCTCTGGTGCAAAGACTTCACTCACTCACTCACTAATCATCCTTCTACATACATCGCTACTTTGCGTTTCACTCCTTCTCACTCGAACTATTACTTCAAATCCAGGGGTAAGGAGTATCATGAGCTTTGCTCATAATTTCCTTTCTAAGCTCCTCGACATTTGCCTACAAATTCTTCTACAGAACGACAAGCGTCGACACTCGCATCTTGAAAATCTTCAACTCCTTCCTTTTTGACCTTAACTTCACTTTCTCCAACTCATCATCTTTTCTTAGCAATCTAATTCGAGATATCATGCCTAGATAACTAGAAAAGGTGAAATTTCTTGCTCCCTCGAAACAGAAGCTAAACTATTTCTATTCTCATTTTCTCTAACGCTTCTATAAATCTTTCTTTTTCCGAGAGGATAAATCCTAACTCAGAACTTTCTTCTCTACTTAGGGCATCGATCACTATATCGTATTTAAATAACTCATTACCAACTCTTTATTGAAAACTTTTCCAAATTCGTACGGAGAAATTGTTATCCCGATCTAACGCTATCAAACTCAGAACTTCGTGCAGACGTGTTACAAAATTTGAATCGAAATCATCTCATTTCTACTTCGGGATTGGAAAAAGGTTGCAAAGGACCATAAGGTCTCTAGTGCAAAGACTTCACTCACTCACTCACTAATCATCCTTCTACATACATCGCTACTTCGTGTTTCATTCTTTCTCACTCGAACTATTGCTTCAAATCCAGGGGTAAGGAGTATCATGAGCTTTGCTCATAATTTCCTTACTAAGCTTCTCGACATTTGCCTACAAATTCTTCTACAGAATGACAAGCGTCGACACTCGCATCTCGAAAATCTTCAACTCTTTCCTTTTTGACTTTAACTTCACTTTCTCCAACTCATCATCTTTTCTTAGCAATCTAATTTTAGATCTCATGCCTAGATAACTACAAAAGGTGAAATTTCTTCCTCCCTCGAAAACAGAAGCTAAACAACTTATTTTCTCATTTTCTCTAACGCTTCTATAAATCTTTCCTTTTCCGAGAGGATAAATCCTAACTCAGAACTTTCTTCTCTACTTAGGGCATCGATCACTACATCGGCTTTTCTGGGGTACTAGGAGATTTTACGATCATCATCCTTTACTAACTCAAGCTATCTTCTCGGTTTCATACTTAATTCTTTCTGCTCGAAGAAGCATTTCAAACTTTTGTGATTTGCAAAGATTTCACACTTAACTCCATACATATAACATCTCTATATCTTTAAAGCATACGCTAAAGTTGCTTATTTTAAATTATGATTTGGCTACTTCTGCTTATGAAATTTACGTTGCCTTCAAGCATAGGCCATAACTTTTCCATCTTGCATTAGGATACAACCTAGTTCTTTCAACGATGCATTTGTAGTCCTTTCCAACTTTAGGAAGGGCTATCACTTGAGCGGAGGTTACTCTGGATTTAAGACCCTAGAAACTTTCCTCGCATTCTTTCGATCTACTAGAACTCAAATCTTTCTTTAACCAACCGGTCATTAACTTTACTTTCTTGGAGAAATCTTCAATGAATCTCCAGTTGCATCATGCTACACCCAAGAAATTACGAATTTTCTTGAAGTTAGGTTGGTGTTCTCTAATCTTGAATTGCTTGCACTTTTGCTGAATCAACTTTCGCTCCTTCAATTCCTTCGGACGACACAACATATCCTAGGAAATTTATTTCTTTTAGCCAAAATTCACACTTGCTAAATTTGGCATTCAACTTCTCAGCTCTCAACTCCTCTGATGCGATCTTGGGAGGCTTCCCACACTTGGCTTTACTCCTCAAATAATCTAGTATATTAACTTTAAATAGGATCACAAACTTGTCCAAAATTTGTGATAGGCTTGATTCTTATAATCCATGAGTATTGTTGGAGTATTTATCAATTCAAACGACATTACAACAAACTCGTAACGTTTGCATCTTGAACTAGAATAGTCTTTGGAATATCTTCTTACTTATTCTTCAATTGGTGATATCTAGATCACAACTATTCTTGGAGAAAATACTGACTCCTTAATTTAATAAAACAATTCGTCTATTCTTCACAAAGGGTACTTGTTGTTAAGCAAAATCTTGATAAGCTCTTCGTAGTCAATACCCATCTTCACACTATCGTCTTTCTTCTTCATCAGAGAGTTGGTGCTAAGCACGGGGTTGCACTCGGTCCAAAGAAAATCTAAATCCAATAACTCTTATAACGGAACCTTTCACTCTTAAGGCTCCTTTGGTGCCATATTAACGACGCATTTGAAAATGAGGCTGCTCCGGGCTTTAAATCAATAGTGAACTTCAATTGCCTATCAAAGGCCATGTCGGCAAAACTTCTCGGAAATTATCTCCATACTCTCTAACTACTGCTACGTCATTGATACTCAATTCTTGCTCCTCCTCCTTATAAGCGTATCCTTTCTTTTCATCAACTTCTTTTCTTTCCTAGCCGAAATCGTCGGCAATCTCCTTTTCTTCTCCTCTTCAATACCATGAACTTCGGTTGGCTCTTCTTGTCATGGTTGTTACAGGATCTGTCTCTAGTCGCATCTAATCTTCGCAAAAACTCTCGATTAATCTGAATTCAAAACTATCCATGTCCCAATTTGAATTTGATTCAAGGAGTTAGCAGATAACTTCCGACTTCTAAACTCAAATTCTAAACTCGAGCGAACGCGTGAAGCTATCGCAGTCCTACCCAAAGGGGTTAACACTCTAAACTCTTGATTCAACTCTTCTCTAACTAGGCCAACAGTATCTACGCAAACACTTGTTGAAAACAAGTGTGATGTACCAGTATCAACTTGGCACATCTCGTCGCTTGATCATACTTGCGGAATCTTCCTTGGTCCTCGTCTCCAGTTTTCTACTTCGTCGCGATAATTCTCTGATGGCGCGACTACTCATGCTCATGGAAGTTGTCATTTCTTCTGCTGTGGCTAGTACAGTCTCTTCTCTTGCTATATCCTCTTACTCGGGTGATTTCCACCACTTCGCTTTTATTTTCTCTTCATTCTCTAGCCACAAGGGGAGGCTGAGGGGTTGCGGTATTCGTCATCTATCTTTGAAATTAAGGAGGCACTAAAGAATGCAATCCTCTTCTCGTTGGCATGGCAAATTTCATGTCTAGGACTCAGTTTAAAACTTCAGCAGAAGTCAGACCACTCTGACTTGCAGGATCTATTTGAATTTTGCGTCTCAAAACAGCACAAAACAAACGCACATCTTCTCGTCCATATCCACCTTGTCGGGACAAAATGAGATAACTTACAAAACTCACGATCACACTCGGCTTCTATCTCAAACTCGCGAATTCATTCGCTTTTCGCTGTTGATAACTCCTCGGTACGTACTTCTCAAACGAGGCAATTTTGAACTACTCTTAACTAGTGCTCTTGGACTCCTCAAAAAGATTCGTCCTCTAACGGCTCTCCACTAGTAGTCGGCGGCTCTCTTCGACCGGTACTCCATGCGGTCAAGAAGTTCTTGGTTTCTATAACGAAGAAATTTAAAGATTCGCTCAAAAGAACAAATCCAGTCCTCAACTTTGTTAAGACTGTCTTCATCAACAAATGTCGGCGGATCTAGTTGAAGAAAAAGGTTCTTCGATTCTCTGGTCATTTTGAAAAGGCAGGGGCTAGCTCCCGTTACTATTCCTCAGCATCTCTCGCGTTTCTTCTTCTTCTCATAGGCATTAAAAATGAATGGTGAAATTAGAGAACTCATAGCTTTTCGCAAAATGAAACTAAATTAAACTCTTCTCGACTTCTAAATTTCTTTTTCTCAAAGTTTACTTAATTCTTAAGTAATACGCGATACGTATATATAAATTCATCAGAAGCAATTACTTTTGCAATCCAAACAGATACTCAGGCAATTGCACTAAAATTCTTCTCAACTAAATCACTTATAACAATCATTCACTCACATGCTTACGCATACTCAAACATTCAATCACAATCATTTTCTCAAATAGTGTCGCAAACGACCACTTAATAACTCAAAACTCAAGCATGGATTTAATGATAGACTCAACTAATACCTCAAATTCTTTCTTAACTTATTCTCAGGCCTCATACTTAAAAATTTAATCAATAACCCAGATTTAATAGACTCGACTATCAACTCAAACTTCGGCTCACTCTAAAATATTCTACTCGAGGACTCAATAGATAAACTGAAACATCATCTCTAATATTAAACTCGGCATTAACTGAAACCTTTATCTCAACACTATTCTCAAAATCGTTCTTAAGGACTTAATAATTAACTCGGTTAAACAAACTCAGATGTAGAACACAAAGGCTGACTTTTAATTATCTAACAATCTCTCTTCTCCTATTATCAGATGATGGCCTCTTCTAAGGACTTATACCAACATGGGGATATAACCATCAAGGTTAATCCTAACATCAACTAGATGTGCTAAATTTCTTAAAACGCACGAGGCATGAGCTACTACTTCATGTCTGGCTCGACTACTACACTTGTCGTCAACTCTCACAATATTTATCTCGAACGTCGAATACGAAGAGATTAATTTCTGACACGTAAAATAAAGATTACTCAATCTTCCACAGCTTCCTAAAGTGAATCCCTAAACGTCATTCTCGATTGAGTTCTCATCTTCATCGTCTTCTCTCCGCTCTACTTTGGGACCATCTTCTGGATTCTCATCCTTTTCTGAGTTCTCATTGTCTTTTCTTTTGACGGCGGCTGGTATCTCCTTGAGATGTTTAAGACAAGCTACAGGGGCTGTCCATGGTGAACTCTTGCTGCCGTACTATTCATCCTTGTAAGCTACTTTGGTGTCCTCAACTTCTTGTCATCTTACAGAGGGGTCTCGTTGCGGTTAATGTTGCGTTGGAGGTACGTGGATACGTCAATGTCTTCGATAAGTTCTAGCTCTAACTCCTGACTCGGCCTCTAAACGGCGCCTTGAAGGCTGGAAACTAGAAACAAGATCAGCTGCTCGCAATAAGCTGGAGGTAGATTGTGCCTAACGTTGCTTCTTCAGAGGAGTACTCGAAAGGCTTGTCATCGTTGCTATTCTTGGTGCTATTAATTCATCGTACGAAGAAGGCAAAACTCGGTAAAGATCGTATGAATCATTGGGTTATGCAGCTGCAGAGTTAGCTAAGAAGTCTTGGAAGAAAATGAACTAATTAGAAAAATAACTGTCGATTACTGGTTGAACTGAAAGCTTAGCACTCGATACGGGTGAGGCAAAGAAGAAATAAGAAATAAAATGAGATTGTCCTGAGATTAAGACTCAGAACTGAGTTTACTCGGCTTAAACTGGGGTAGAGGGTTGAATGGTCCAGGGGACAAAGCATTCTCCCTGATGAACTGACTCGAGATCGTGGCGATAAAACTTGTTGCAGTTGCTGTAAAGGTACACTCTAAGGTACTGACGTTCGATGTGATTCGGCACTGGAGAATTTGCTTACTCATGCCACTCTTCGGGAAGACATATATGAGATGTAATGTTCCAATAAAAGCACTAACGTTGAGGTACTTCACTATCTTTCAAACTCGTGATGACGTGCTTCGAATTCTATTATCGGCTCGTGATAATTCTTCCTCATTTACTCGTACTCTCGCATCCATGCTCAGCTTCTTTCATCGTCTATCTCGTTTTTGTCTCTCAGAGATGGTTTTAGAATCAGGGCACTGGGTAAGTCCACGTCGTGTAATTGATCGTACAATCAATTCCTCCTTTCGAATTCAAATGCCGAAGCATGATTAAGGGAGAGAACTCTAAAGCATCCTAGTTCTTCAAGAAACTTATCAATCTCATTGAAAGCTTGCTCGATAAAGCTATATAATTGAACTTGCCTCTCTTGCTACATCACAAGTGTTAGAGTTATAAAACAGTTAACTTGTGCATGCGGGAAAATCATTTCACTTTTAAATATGTGTGCACACACGATAATATATATTGCATGTATGAATCAATCTACCACATTATCTCTCGTGTCGAAGCAAGGCTCACAGTCACTTCAAACAATTAACAACACGCGTGTTCCTGTCTGACACAGGATAATAATAACTCAAGTAGATGATTAAACATACCAAAACTTAGATAAAATGGAAAGTCAATTAATTTAAAAACTCACATAATATGATAATAGCAATCACATTCATAGATTTGTTTCAGTTAAAAAGCTCACGAGTTCTATTTCTCATATAAACACGAAATCTAAACTCGATTACTTGGATTTTCTACTTTACTCGGGATTCTTAACTTATCTCGACTAATCTAACTCGATCATTCTCGGTTTCTCGACTCTACCTAAGTACTAAACCAATACTCTCTCATACTCAGGTACTTGACTCAACAACGTCCAATTATTTTATTAATTAAATAATCCACAAATATAAAAAAATTACTATTCACTTTACACGTCTCGTTTTTCTCGATTTCTCGAGTTAAACAAACTCAGAAAATTACTAAATTAATTCTCAGTTTCTAATATCACAAATCATCCACAAACAGGTTTTCAGATCAAGAATCGATATTCACAAACAGATAAACTATCAACTTCGATAAATAGATGGAAAAAGAAAAATTTTCCAAATATAATTAAATATTCTAGAAAAATTCTAGAAAATCGCATAATTTCATTTAATCATATTTAAAAACTCAGAAACCCTTCAAGACTCGGTTATTAACTCATGCTGATTCAACTCTACTCGACTTTTCAACTTAAAAGTAAAAGTTCTCGATTTTGAATGAAAATAGTTTCATTTATCTTAAAAAAATTCAACAAATCCAAATATGGAATCAGATTTGAAATCCGAGACCTCGTTCAAAACTTCTCGGAATAAAGAAAGACATTATTCTCTCGAAAAATGTGCACATTTCTAAAATTTTCTACCTTTCACGATTAGCTTATAATAAATCTAATCGAACAATTATTTAATAAATTTCAACTCTTGATTTATAAATTGAATAACTCCTAATTTCATTTTTCTTAAGCTTCGACTTTTATTCCATTTTAAGCATAAGGGCTCGTTTTTGCTCGATTCAAGTTCCAACATGTTCGATTTAATTTTCTAAGCTCATTTGACTCATAGTCTCACTTAACTTTATTTTAATTTTAGAAAATCGATTTATTAGTGCACAAAAACTTCGTTTTGGCATAACTTTTTCATATGAACTCCGAATTCAGAAATTCAAACTCATGGTATTACACGCTTAGCTTCCAACTCAAGGTATATCTCATTTAGATCTCCAGAGCCCATCTTAGTTTCCTCCATCTTCTCAGGTTCCTCTACTGGCACTTTGGGCACCACCTCATGCAATTCTCTTCCACTCCTTAAGGCCACAGTGTTGACCTGCTCCTTATTGATTTCCACTTGGGCAGGGAGTCTCCCACTCTTCTCTTCTACAAGCTTTGACAATGTTTGTGTGATGTGAGTTAATTGAGCTTGAAGGTTGTTAGATGCAATGCCCCTGAAATTCCTTACGATCTCAAAAATTTAAAGTTAATTTAAAGGTTGTTAGATGCAATGCCGCTTGAAGGTTGTTAGATGCAATGCCCCTGAACCCTGCACGCCTAAGTTTACGATTTTAAATTCTAAGACTAACGGTCGATTCCGTTTCTAAAAATAAATTACGGAAGTCAGCTAGACGACTACTGTATTTAGGGTTAACGCGTACAAAAAGTTTTTAGTTCGTGAACTCAGAACGAAAAATCGTCTGATTTTTACATTCACGAAATCGCGATACGAACTCGCCCGAGAAAGTTCGTTTTTATGATTTTCCGGAAGAAACTCGGACTGTGTCGTCCCGAGTTTTTGTCGGAATTAATTTTATAAATTTTATTTTTCTAATTAAGTTTTATACGTTAGAATTTTTGGACGAATCGGATCGTGACGATTTTGCATCGAGCTACGTTTTTCATCGTCCGATTTCCGTAACGTCGTATCGCGTCGGAAAAGCGCGTATTTTTCCTCCCTTCCCTCTCATAACTGATTTCTCTCCCATTTTTAGCATGATAGTTTATTTCTTTCATATAGTATTATTTTATACCTACTACTATTCAAACACTATTCACTATTCCCTTTAACCTAAGTATATATAGCCTTGTTGTATCATTTTACCTAATATCTCCTCCCTCCCTCAACCCTAAATTCGGCTGCCCCCTTCTCTCTCCCTCTCTCCCATCTTCTTCTTCCTCCATTGTTGAATCTCCAAGCTCTTGAAGAAGAAAATCTCACAGGCCCTCATTCATCCATCAAAAACTTATTATTTCCTTTAGTAAAGATCAAGGTATTCACCTCCTCTATGTTTCTATCCATCCAACATCCTCTTCTTTTTATTTTCTTTTTGATCGAAAATTTAGGGGTGAAGAACTAGATGTTTTGATCTTCGCTTAGTTTAATTAGTTGTGTTTGGATGTGATTTCTAAGATCAAAATTGGAAGAAAATCAAAAGCCCTAACTCTATGAATAGTACCGAAATTTAGGGCTTATGGTAGGATTTTTGGAATTCTTCAATTGATGTTAAATTCATGCTTAGAAAGTGTTTAATTAGTGATTGGAACCAAGAGAAATCGAAAGCCCTTTGTTTGTTTGAAATTGATTTAGGGTTTAGGGTTTGAAATTGGGGATTTTTGCATGTTGATGTGTAATTGGACTTGCATTGATTAATTGATGTTCTAATAGTATGATTAAGAGTTAAATGGTGTTAATTAATGAAGAAAAACACCCTCTTAATCTATGTATTAAAACCGAAATTAAGGATGAAATTAGGGGTTTTCTTGTAGTTGTTTTAATTGTTGATTTGTTGATGGAATAAGGTTGTAATTGATGTTAATTGTTGATAGGAATTTATTTGAGAATTTTCTAAGATTATTTGGTGGGATGTAAGAGACGAAGAACTCGTTGTAAGTTGAAATATAGTGTTGATGTGAAGTGATTATATGCATGAAAGTGATTCTAGTTAGATGTTGTTTAATGACGTAAAATTTGAACGGAATCCGACAACTTTGAAAATTGTGTAAGAGACAAACCACTAGTCGTAACTAATAACCGAGAAGTCGAATGGGAATTCTAACTTGATAATATCGTTTATGATGGACTTGGGAATAACTTTGTAGTTGATGTCATGAGCTTTCGAGCTAATATAATATGAGTTATAGTGATAGTCGAGAACTAGAACGGGAAATTGATAACTTGTTGGTTTAGTACATGTTAGTTGAAAGCCGACGTTTAGAACGTCGTGCTATTGGACGAGTTTTGAGAAGGAGTTCATCACGTACGAGGGTACGTGTTGACTGCCTTGAGGGTCAAGTTTCATAAGAAATCGAATACGAGAACTTAGAACGAACCTAAGACGTTATACGTTGATTCTATCGAGCAACTAGGGTTAGCGCGGCAGTTTTGCGACCCTCGCCGGAAACGGTAATAACTTTTAGCTCGTTTATCGGATTTGCGATCCGTAAATTGGAGCGTAAACTAGACATCCCAAGCTTTCCAAAGGTACAGGGCTAATCTCCTGTTTCCAGATCCCCTGTCCTAGGCAGTCCCCAGAGTTTCTGTATTGCGCAGTGAAATTTCAGTTTTCTTTCTTCTAAGTTGTTTCGTTCGCAACTTAGTTTCCTTTCGATCGTTTAAGCCGTAATAACTAATGACTATCTTCCTACTGACCCTAGAGTCAAGAAAGGAGCCTTGAGTACTAATTGAGACGAGACCTTACCTCTTATTCGTTCAAGTAAAGAAGTTTAGTTAAGCGAGAAAATGCATAAGTCGTAATGAACAAAAATGTAATTTTCCCTAAGTTGATTCTTTCCAACTTAGTTCCTCATGATCATTTAAGTTGTATTGAGCAACCGACTACCTTCTATACTGACCTAAGAGTCGAGTATGAGACCTTTCGAGTTCTAAACGGGATTTATTCGAGTCTCGTTCCCGTTTAAGTAAAATGAATCTAGTAAGCGTGCAAATGCCTAAAGAATGAATCAACTAAAACCTTTTGCGAGTCTCTTTGATTGATTATCTTTTACGAATCGATTTTTAAGTATTATTATTTTATGATGAAGGAGGAAGCCAGCAGTAAAGAAAGGATGGAAGATCCGAAGATTGGAAGCTAGTGTTTTTAGTTCTGTATTACGAGGTGGGCTTTTATATATAAAATAAAACGAGCAATGCTTAGAAAATCTTTCTTTATCGCTTTGATATCTGTGTTTTTAAAGTGATATTATGGCATGAACTGTTTTATGATTTATGTGAGTTCTCTTGTACCTATCTGAGTTAACATTCGTGTTTTCCAGATTTAGAGTTAATCTTACTAGGTTAACTAACGATCGGCTCTGAGTTAGCTGCTAAGTGCTTTCCAGAGTTAGTGCACTTCGTAACCTGTGGTGTATGTGATATCCTGTTGAGGGGTACCAGCCACGGTGAATGAGTTTGGGTAAAGATTGAACGTAACATACCAGAAAAATGCTTGCAAGCTAATTTGAGAAAAGAGTCAAAAAATGTTTAGTAGACACGGGCCTCTTTCAATAAAACCCCCGATGTGCTACAAATTATGAAATGCCATATTTATCTATACTTATGATTATGATTTCGGCATCGTGCCCACTAAGTACGTTTGTACTTAGCCCTGTATTGTTTTCTAAATGTGCAGGTTGAAGCGACGTGAGCGGCAACGGTTGAAGTTGAGTTGAAAAGATAGGATGCTTTAGTTAGGACTCTTCCGCTGCCAAACTCTAAGTCTTTTGAGAACCTGTCTATTGAACAAAACCCTGTAGTATAAGTCTAAAAACTTGAACTTAGTTACTATCCTGTACTTTTGTCGAGTAATCACTCGTGATTAACTCTTTCTTTGTTATATTCAAGTCTTGTTCATTGATTGTTTGACGTCTTTTATGTATGTTAGTCAGTTAGCCCCCTTCTTCCCCGCTTCTTTAATCCAACCCCAGTCGCACCCCGGCTTCGGTCGTCCCTCGGGATTTGGGGCTGTGACAGAGTGGTATCAGAGCAGTGCTCGTTTTCTGCTCTGCTTCTGAGTCAATCTTCTAGTACGAGTTATTCTTTAGTGATACCACAGAGTAGTATGAGTCATTCTTTTCTAGTATGAGTCATTCCTTCTAGTAATATCACCAAGTGGTTTTCGTATACAGGTCTTCCTTCGAGTAATAATACCGAGTATTCGTTTGTACCCTATATCGAGTCTTCTTTCGAGTCATAAGACAGGGTATTTGTATATACTCTGGATCAGAGTCGTCTTTCCAAGTATAAGATAAGAGTTAGACTCTAATACTAAGATTGAGAACGTAGATGTCAACTCAACCACCCGCTACGTCGACTCAACGAGGAAAAAGGAAAGAATTTTATGATGTGATTTCTTTTAAATAAGAAATTTTATGAGCAAGTATTCAATAAAAATTGAGAATGAGAATGAGTTGTGTTTTAAAATAAGAATTTTGACAGAAGTATAATTTTCTTTTTATACTTTATGTGAGTATGCGATAGTACAAGTACTATCCTATGTGAAATTATTTGTGCAATGATTTCCTTTTTATGAAAAATTATGCGGATACGAGAATGTAGTTGGATTTTAGGGATTTTTCCTGGTTCAATGAGAACGTAGACTTGAAACCTAAGAACTTTCTGGTTCTTCGAGAATTTAGACGTTTTTAAGAAACGTTGTTATGAAATGATTTCGTAAGGAGATCCCCAGCGCGAGAAGGACTTCTACTGATGAATGTCACGTGCGTTAAGTGACATGAATGAAGATTCGGCAAAGTCGAACTTGTTTTCTAAGAATTTCCTGCGAGGAAAAAGAAATAAAAGTGATTCGATAAATCGTGTTAGTGAACGAAGGGAGCGATTAGACGTTTGGGAAGCTTTCGGCTTCGAGTTAAGAAAGATATGAACGAGACGACGAAGATCGAGTAAATTGGAATCAAAGCCAAATGAAGTAAGTGAACGTTGCTTCCGTGTAAGCAATGTTAAGGACGTCATTCGTGTCACGTCATTCCGTTTTCTTCTCGTTTCGTGTTTCAATAGGGTTCGCCTCAATCGAACCCTACAAGGAAAAATCGTATAGATTATTAGGAGTCGAGCACGAAGCTTGATTAAAAATTTTTCCATCGATCGCCCGATTTTAGCGACGATAACTGGAACTTAGTTTTCCAGAAAGTTATTCTTTAAGTTATATTCCTTTTTTTTCTTTTGGAATTTAATTCCATATTTCGCCTTTGAGCGACGACTACAACTAGTATGAATATCAAGAGTCGTAAACGACAAATTCTTTTGTAAATGGATGTTACTTTTGAATAAGTAACATGAACGAAGTAAACGTACTTTATTTTAATAAGTGAGAGTCGTTAAGAAGTGTGTTGAGAAAGAAATAAAGCATTAAAATGAATAGAAAAATTTGGTAAAATAAAGAATGGAAATAAAAAAAAAAATCTTGATTTCTTTTAATTATGTATGTTGATTAAGTGCAATTTCTTGAATTGCTAGAAGTCTTGATAAGTGGTTAACTTAGGTGATGAAGTTACAATTGAATAAGGAATATTCATTTTGTAATTTAAGTTTTTCGTTGAGATAAGTTATTTTCCCTACCTGTTACTGATCCGTGTTTCCTTAAAACTTTTGTAGGATGGCTAGGACTCATGTTACGGCTCGGAAGAACCAGCCTTTGGCCTCGTGCGAGCACACTATAGTAGACATGCTGCAGGATGAGTACTACGAGTTCGAGGTAGACTACGGAGAGGAGGACGTAGGACAGATTGTTAGTAACTTTTCTTCAGTTTACTACCCAGTGCGACACTTGATCCGGGAGAGTCAGGTGATTCTAGAACTGATTGTTCACCTACCGGGCGAGTGGCGCGGTTGGGCGCACCGTGCAGCGTAGTACTTCTTAGGGATTTTCGGCGACGACACTGAGCCAACCGGCAACTACACCGGATTCGCCTTGTGTATACACAGGAGGTTCTTCGAGAGCAGATTCATGTTTCCCATCCAATTAGAGCCACACCTTCCCTACAGTCAGTTTCCAGCAGAGACAGAGCCAGAGGACCTCGACTTAGACCCAGAGTTTGTCGCCCTGTTGGAGTTGCCACCTGACGGTGTACCGAGTGAGGAGGAGGATGCAGAGTCCGAGCAGTTAGAGGAGGGCACAGAGTCCGAGCAGTTAGAGAAGGACGCAGAGTTAGGACAGTTAGAGGAGGACGAGGAGACAGTGGTTACACCAGAGTCACCACCAGTTGGTCAGCAGATCGATGAGTTGATCCCAGGGCCGGGATTCGTGGAGGTTGATGCTGAGACAGCCGCGCTGTTAGGACTATCTTCACCTTTTATGCCAGACGTCTGTGTTAGTGTCAGGGGACCGTTGGAGACGAGACTGTACAGGGAGGAGCCAGACCACCGAGAGGTCGACGGGGAGCTCGCCTCTTTGTAAGAGTTACCTTCTCCACTTACGCCGCTCGAGGAGATCTGTGCGAAGTGGGGAGTAGTCAGAGAGCGGATGGAGGCAGGACCGTCCAGGGTCCGTTATAGAGAGGAGTTTGAGTCAGGTTCAGGTTCAGTTCCCGAGCACCTTCTTTCCCTGAAGAAGCGTGCGGTAGTGGTCAGCGAGGACTACTTGGTTTCCGACCTGGAGGAGACGGTTTCAGAGGCACCCTTGCCCACCTTGCTTACACTTGCTGACGGTTCTACTCTGAGGGTGGACGAGGCACTACAACTTGTTTTTGGTTCAGAGTCCGAGGAGGAGGACCCGGACGAGGATCCGGAGGAGGACCCAGAGGAGGACCCAGAAGAGGACTCTTAGGGTTTTTGCAGGCCATAAGGGGTAGTTTTTGGACTCGACTGTAGTTTAGTTGCGCAGAGCGTTGTAGATGCGGGTAAATATCAGTAGTAGTGGTAGCTCTTTGTCTTGTATAGAGTCGGATCAGTAACTAGTTAGTTTTTGTAGTACTCTAGTGGATACGAAATTTTATGAATCGTTTCCGTTCTAGTACTTTAGTAGGTACGGAGTTGCAGCTTGTTAGTGCACCCGATAAATAGTAGGCAGTCAGCCTAGTTTAGACTAGTAGTAGTCTAACCTTTTTGTATAAGTCCTCGTTGGAGGCAGAACTAATATTCTTTTTGATGTATATATATATACATGACCCGTGAAGAGGGTTTTTAATCAAGAAAATTTCTTATGAATCGAGTAATTAAAATCAGAATGTCAAATGAACTTGTGTATCGAGAAATTGAGTTTAACTTGAGAGTTAAGAGATTAATGAAGTTAATATCAAAGCTATGTTCGGTTTGTCATTCCGAGAACTTGATTAAGTTGAGAACGAACTAGTAAGTGCTAAGTGCAATCAACAGAAGAGAACTAATGAGAATTTCAATTTTTCCTTAGACCAAAGAAAATGCCGCCGAGAAATGTTAACAACAGGAGAGGCCGAGGACCTGGAAGGCCGAGAGGACGTGGTAGACATCAGCCGGAAAACAACAGAGAACAGGAGTATGAGCAGAATGCTACCCCATCTCAAACCCCATCTCCACCCCCATCACCACCACCTTCACCACCGCCCCGTAGAGATATTGAGGATCTCTTCCTCAAGAGGAACCCTCCGATGTTCAATGGAACTGGTAGCCCAAGCGATGCTGAGCTATGGGTGAGATCCACCGAGAAGATTTTCAAGCTCCTCAGATGCACTGATGAGGAGAGAATGCTTTGTGTCGCATTCCAACTGACGGGATCGGCAGATTACTGGTGGGAAGCAAGGCTGAAGGTGATACTCGCAGAGCATCTGGCTCGTTTTACTTGGGAAGAGTTTGAGGAGATCTTCTTTGATAAGTACGTCCCCAAGACGTATAGGGCACAGAAGGAAGCCGAGTTTTATAATCTGAAGCAAGGGAAGCTGACCGTGACTGAGTACGACGCCATGTTCTACGAACTGTCAAGGTATGCGCCGACTTATACGGAAGTCAGCTAGACGACTACTGTATTTAGGGTTAACGCGTACGAAAAGTTTTTAGTTCGTGAACTCAGAACGGAAAACCGTCTAATTTTTACATTCACGAAATCGCGATACGAACTCGCCCTAGAAAGTTCGTTTTTATGATTTTCCGGACGAAACTCGGACTGTGTCGTCCCGAGTTTTTGTCAGAATTAATTTTATAAATTTTATTTTTCCAATTAAGTTTTATACGTTAGAATTTTTGGACGAATCGGATCGTGACGATTTTGCATCGAGCTACGTTTTTCGTCGTCCGATTTCCGTAACGTGGTATCGCATTGGAAAAGCGCGTATTTTTCCTCCCTTACCTCTCGTAACTGATTTCTCTCCCATTTTTAGCATGATAGTTTATTTCTTTCATATAGTATTATTTTATACCTACTACTATTCAAACACTATTCACTATTCCCTTTAACCTAAGTATATATAGCCTTGTTGTATCATTTTACCTCATATCTCCTCCCTCCCTCAACCCTAAATTCGGCTGCCCCCTTCTCTCTCCCTCTCTCCCATCTTCTTCTTCCTCCATTGTTGAATCTCCAAGCTCTTGAAGAAGAAAATCACACAAGCCCTCATTCATCCATCAAAAACTTATTAATTCCTTTAGTAAAGATCAAGGTATTCACCTCCTCTATGTTTCTATCCATCCAACATCCTCTTCTTTTTATTTTCTTTTTGATCGAAAATTTAGGGGTGAAGAACTAGATGTTTTGATCTTCGCTTAGTTTAATTAGTTGTGTTTGGATGTGATTACTAAGATCAAAATTGGAAGAAAATCAAAAGCCCTAACTCTATGCATAGTACCGAAATTTAGGGCTTATGGTAGGATTTTTGGAATTCTTCAACTGATGTTAAATTCATGCTTAGAAAGTGTTTAATTAGTGATTAGAACCAAGAGAAATCGAAAGCCCTTTGTTTGTTTGAAATTGATTTAGGGTTTAGGGTTTGATATTGGGGAATTTTGCATGTTGATGTGTAATTGGACTTGAATTGATTAATTGATGTTCTAATAGTATGATTAAGAGTTAAATGGTGTTAATTAATGAAGAAAATCACCCTCTTAATCTATGTATTAAAACCGAAATTAAGGATGAAATTAGGGGTTTTCTTGTAATTGTTTTAATTGTTGATTTGTTGATGGAATAAGGTTGTAATTGATGTTAATTGTTGATAGGAATTTATTTGAGAATTTTCTAAGATTATTTGGTGGGATGTAAGAGACGAAGAACTCGTCGTAAGTTGAAATATAGTGTTGATGTGAAGTGATTATATGCATGAAAGTGATTCTAGTTAGATGTTGTTTAATGACGTAAAATTTGAACGGAATCCGACAACTTTGAAAATTGTGTAAGAGACAAACCACTAGTCGTAACTAATAACCGAGAAGTCGAATGGGAATTCTATCTTGATAATATCTTTTATGATGGACATGTGAATAACTTTGTAGTTGATGTCATGAGCTTTCGAGCTAATATAATATGAGTTATAGTGATAGTCGAGAACTAGAACGGGAAATTGATAACTTGTTGGTTTAGTACATGTTAGTTGAAAGTCGACGTTTAGAACGTCGTGCTATTGGACGAGTTTTGAGAAGGAATTCATCATGTACGAGGGTACGTGTTGACTGCCTTGAGGGTCAAGTTTCATAAGAAATTGAATACGAGAACTTAGAACGAACCTAAGACGTTATACGTCGATTCTATCGAGCAACTAGGGTTAGCGCGGCAGTTTTGCGACCCTCGCCGGAAACTGTAATAACTTTTAGCTCGTTTATCGGCTTTGCGATTCGTAAATTGGAGCGTAAACTAGACATCCCAAGCTTTCCAACGGTACAGGGCTCATTCCCTGTTTCCTGATCCCCTATTCTGGGAAGTCCCCAGAGTTTCTGTATTGTGCAGTGAAATTTCAGTTTTCTTTCTTCTAAGTTGTTTCGTTCGCAACTTAGTTTCCTTTCGATCGTTTAAGCCATAATAACTAACGACTATCTTCCTACTGACCCTAGAGTCAAGAAAGGAGCCTTGAGTGCTAATTGAGACGAGTCCTTACCACTTATCCGTTCAAGTAAAGAAGTTTAGTTAAGCGAGAAAATGCATAAGTCGTAATGAACAAAAACGTAATTTTCCCTAAGTTGATTCTTTCCAACTTAGTTCCTCATGATCTTTTAAGTCGTATTGAGCTACCGACTACCTTCTCTACTGACCTAAGAGTCGAGTATGAGACCTTTCGAGTTCTAAACGGGATTTGTTCGAGTCTCGTTCCCGTTTAAGTAAAATGAATCTAGTAAGCGTGCAAATGCCTAAAGAATGAATCAACTAAAACCTTTTGCGAGTTTCTTTGATCGATTATCTTTTAGGAATCGATTTTTAAGTATTATTATTTTACGATGAAGGAGCAAGCCAGCAGTAATGAAAGGACGGAAGATCCAAAGATTGGAAGCTAGTGTTTTTAGTTCTGTATTACGAGGTGGGCTTTTATATATAAAATTAAACGAGCAATGCTCGGAAAATCTTTCTTTATCGCTTTGATATCTGTGTTTTTAAAGTGAAATTATGGCATGAACTGTTTTATGATTTATGTGAGTTCTCTTGTACCTATCTGAGTTAACATTCGTGTTTTCCAGATTTAGAGTTAATCTAATTAGGTTAACTAATGATCGGCTCTGAGTTAGCTGCTAAGTGCTTTCCAGAGTTAGTGCACTTTGTAACATGTGGTGTATGTGATATCCTGTTGAGGGGTACCAGCCACGGTGAATGAGTTTGGGTCAAGATTGAACGTAACATACCAGAAAAATGCTTGCAAGCTAATTTGAGAAAAGAGTCAGAAAATGTTTAGTAGACACGGGCCTCTTTCAATAAAACCCCCGATGTGCTACAAATTATGAAATGCCATATTTATCTATACTTATGATTATGATTTCGGCATCGTGCCCACTAAGTACGTTTGTACTTAGCCCTGCATTGTTTTCTAAATGTGCAGGTTGAAGCGACGTGAGCGGCAACGGTTGAAGTTGAGTTGAAAAGATAGGATGCTTTAGTTAGGACTCTTCCGCTGCCAAACTCTAAGTCTTTTGAGAACCTGTCTATTGAACAAAACCCTGTAGTATGAGTCTATAAACTTGAACTTAGTTACTATCATGTACTTTTGTCGAGTAATCACTCGTGATTAACTCTTTCTTTGTTATATTCAAGTCTTGTTCATTGATTGTTTGACGTCTTTTATGTATGTTAGTCAGTTAGCCCCCTTCTTCCCCGCTTCTTTAATCCAACCCCAGTCGCACCCCGGCTTTGGCCGTCCCTCGGGATTTGGGGCTGTGACATTAGACGTCCCCCTACTTTTTATTTGAAAATTCTCAAAATCCATCCGAAAGCAATCAAGGGTGTCCTTCATGAATTCCCCTATTGTTCTGGTCATGATGAGGGGGAACATATGATTGTTGCTGCTGTTGGGCAGGTTGCTGAGGTTGCTGATGTGGACGCGGCCCCTAGTAATGGTTATTGCCATACCTCAAATTCTAATTTTGGTGATATCCAAAGTTGTTGTTTTGCCCATAATCGAATCTTTGTTTCCCAGCGGCTCCTTGCTGATTCTGCCCCATTACCTTAACTTCTTCTTCATCAATTCTTCATCAATGAACCAGTTAGGATAGTCTGAGGTGATGTGGGTCGAATGTCACAGCCCTAAATCCCGAAGGACGGCAAAGCCGGGGTGCGACTAGGGGTTGGATTAAAGAAGCGGGGAAGAAGGGGGAATAACTAACTGAATAGATGAATTAACCAATAATAATGAACAAGATGATATCTATGAATTGATTTCATTAACAAAAGAGAGTCGATCTCAAAGGATCGCTCGATGAAGTTGTTTTCAGAGTAGCCTAGGTTTAAAGTACGTAACTTAAACCGAAAAGTTATACAACAAAAAGTGAAGTAGTTTGCAGCGGAAAAGCGTAGAATTGATTACACTATTCTTCATTCCTAAAGTACAACCTCTACTCAACTTCCGCCGCCTTAGTCACTCAACCTGCACATTTATAAATACATGCAGGGCTACGTATAATCATACTTAGTGGGCACAGTGCCGAAAACATATCATAAGCTTATAGATTAATCAGGCATTCTCAAAGTAACACAACGGGGTTTTCCTTTCAAAACCCCGTGCTTACTAAACATTTTCTTTTCATAAACATAGTTTGCAAGCATTTTACTGTTGTTACGTTCAACTTGCCCAACTTCTTCTTCAACACCGGGGGAGAGTTAACTTCTCCCGTGCACGTTCCTCACCGTGTCTGGCTACCCCTAAACAGAGTACCACACACAACGGCTACCGTGTACACTAACTCTGGAAAACCCTTCCGGTTACTTAGAATCCGATCGATTAGTTGGCGAACCAACTTAGAAAGGCACAAAAGAACTCACAAAAACAATTCTTTTATGCACTGATAATCACTTTCAAAACATACTTATACAGCAATAAGTAAACATTTTGAGCAACGCTCACTTTATTTTGTTATATAGAAAAGCCCACCTTAACCGATTACAGAACAAACACGAACTTCTTTCTTCAGTCTTCCATCCTTTCTTCTAATTGTGACTTCCTCCTTCTATCGCAACAAACATGCTTTAGTAAATCGGTCGAGACGATTAAAGGAAAAGCAATTCGAATTTGGTTAAGTCTTTTAGGCGTTTGCACTTTAACTAATCTCTTTTGGTTTAAAAGGAACGAGATTTGGACACATCTCGTTTAGAACTAACTTGGTTTCTTACTCGACATTTAGATTAGTTAAAGACGGAATTGATAACTCTTAACGACTTAAAAGTTCTTAAAGAATTAAGTTGAAAAGAATTCAACTTAAGAAAATGAGTTTTAGAAATTTTCTGCACAAGGCAGTAGATTAGGAGTCACTACAGAACAGAGTATTTCGAAACAGGGGATGTGACTTATGTTAAAAGAAAGACACAGGAGTCTACTTTACTGTCCAATTTACGGATCTTTATTTTGTGTAATGCCCCGTAAAATTCCTTACGTTCTAAAAAGTTTAAAGTTAATTAAATAAATGGCTTTGCACGCCTAAGTTTATAATTTTTGAATTCTAAGGCTAACGGTCGAATCCGTTATTAAAAATAAATTACGGGAGTCAGCTAGATGACTACTATATTAGGGGTTAGCGCATACGAAAAGTTTTAGTTTGTAAACTAAGAACGGAAAACCGTTTAATTTTACGTTTACAAAATCGCAATACGAACACGCCACGAAAGTTTGTTTTTACGTTTTTCCGGATGAAACTCGGACTTGTCGTCCCGAGTTTTTGTCAAAATAAATTTTATAAATTTATTTTCTAATTAAGTTCATACGTTAGAATTTTTAAGTCAAATCGAATCGCGACGATTTTTGTACCGAAAAACGTTTTTCGTCGTTCGTTTTTCCATAACGTCGGATCGCGCCGGAAAAACCCGTAACCCTTTAAAATCCCTCCATGCAGCCGACACCTCACATGATTAGTGGCAAACATGCAATGTTGACCTTGTTAATCTAATGACACCTACACTACACTTTACACAACTTTAACTTTTTCATCATGGCATGTATTTTTCTACACTTAAACAAAACAATTTTCCTCCCACATCACACACACATCGGCTGCACTACCACTCTCCATCTTCATCTTCTTCATTTTATTTTCTTCCATTCACCATTGAAGATACCTTGAAGTTCTTGAAGAAGAAAACCACACAAGTCATCAATCATCCAACAAAACCTATTACATCTTTCATTAAATCTTTAGGTATTCAACTTCTCTTTAATTCTATCCATCCAAAAACACTTTTCTTCTTATTTTTTTCCTTTTGATCGAATTTTAAGAAGTGATGATATAGATGTTATGATCTTAGTATAATGAAATTGGATGTATTAGATATGATAATTAGGGATTAAAATTGATCAAAACCAAGAACTTTATCTTTTGTGTAAATGCAGAATTTTTTTGGGAAATTGTAGGATTTTTGTTTTTCTTCTTTTGATCATGGATTCATGCTTAATAGATGTTTAATTAGTGTTTGGGATGAAAAGGGATTGAAATCCCTATGTTATTATGAAATTTAATTAGGGTTTGAAGTATAAATTAGGGGTTTTTGCATGTTAATTGATAATAGAATTGCAATTGATTAATTGGTGATGTAAGAGTATGTTTAGTAAATAAATGTTGTTAATTTTAGAAGAAAATCATCCCCTCAAAGTATGTATGAAATCAGAAAATTTATAAGATAATTAGGAGTTTATACATGTTTAATATAAGTGATGAATTGTTAGTTGAATATTGTTGCAAATCATATTAGTTGGTAATAGAAGTTAATTGGAAATTTTCTAAAAATGTTTAATGGAATGTAAGAGACTAAAATCACCTTATAAACTGAGTTATAATGATGATAAGATATGTTAGCATGCATAAAAATGATTCATATTAGACGTAGTTTAACGTCGTAAAATTTGTACGAAAACCGACGACTTTTGGAAATCGCGTAAGAGACGAATATCTAGTTGTAACTAATAATCGGGAAGTCGGATAAAAATCCTAAGTTGATATTACTGTTTATAATGAAATTTGGAACATTTTTCTAGTTGACATTATAAGCATCCGAGTTGATAGAATTATAGTTATAATCGAGAGCTAGTACGTGTTTGAAATTTCTTTGTTGGTATAGTACTTGTTAGTTGAAATCCGACGTTAGAACGTCGTGTTTTTGAGCAAGTTGAAAAGGAGTTTGTCACGTACGGGGGTACGTGATGACTGCTTTAAGAGTCCAGTTCCTAAAAAAGTTGAATACGAGAATTTAAAACGAACCTAAAACGTTATACGGCGAACTTATCAATCAATTAGGGTTTCCACGGCAGTTTTTCGGACCCTCGCCGGAAACTGTTATAACTTCCAGCTCGTTTATCGGATTTGTGATCCGTAAATTGGAGCACGAACTAGACTTCCTAAGCTTTCTAATGGTACAGGGCTCACCCCCTGTTTCCAAGTTCTCTGTTCTGGACAGCCTCTAGAATTACTGGACTGTACAGTGAATTTTCAGTTTCTTGTTTTCTAAGTTGTTTAGTTCACAACTTAGCTTCTTTCAATCGTTTAAGCCGTTTTTATCTATCGAACATCTACCTAATGACCCTAAAGTCAAGTACAAGACCTCTAGTGATGGAGACCAGTCGAGACCTTATATCTTATCTTTTCTTTAAAGAAGTAATAAACGAGAAAGTCCTTAAATCGTTCAAAGAATTAAAGTAAATCACCTAAGTTGATTCTTTCCAACTTAACTTCTCTTAATCTTTAAAATCGTATTAGGATATCGAATACCATCTCTACTGACCCGAGAGTCGAGTATGAGATCTTCCAAGTTCTAACAAGATTGATACGAGTCTCGTTTCCCGTTTAAGTAAAACAAATCTAGTAAGCATGCAAATGCCCAAAGAATAAAATAACTAAATCTTTAATCGATTATCCTTTACAACCCGTTTTTAAAGGATGTTAATTTTACGATGAAGAAGGAAGCCAACTGTAGAGAAAGGACGGAAGATCTAAAGTTGGAAGTTTTGCTTTAAGTTATGTAAATCAAGGTGGGCTTTTATCTATATCAAATAAAACGTGGGTTTTTCCACAACTCGAAAGTATTATTTATCGCTTTGATAATTGTGTTTTCAAAGTGATAATCTTGGCATAAAATGTTTCAACTATTTTATGTGAGTTCTCTTGTACTTATCTGAATTATCATTCGTGTTTTCCAGATTTCTGAGTTAACCTTCGGGTTTTCCTGACTTTTAGAGTTAATCTAACTAAGTTAACTAACGATCGGCTCTGAGTTAGCTGCTAAGTGCTTTCCAGAGTTAGTGCACTTTGTAACCTGTGGTGTATGTGACATCCTGTTGAGGGGTACCAGCCACGGTGAATTAGTTTTGGTCAAGATTGAACATAACATACTCTAAAAATGCTTGTGCAAGCTACTTTATACAAATCAGTCAGAAAATGTTTAGTAGGCACGGGCCTTTTCAACAAAAACCCGATGCGCTACGGTTATAAAATGCCGGATTATTTATACTTATGATTATGATTTCGGCATCGTGCCCACTAAGTACGTTTGTACTTAGCCCTGCATTGTTTTCTAAATGTGCAGGTTGAAGCGACGGTGAGCGGCGACGGTTGATGTTGAGTTGAAAGATAGGATGCTTTAGTTAGAACTCTTCCGCTGCAGAACTCTAAATCTTTTCAAACACACCTTCTAAACAATACACTGTAGTTAAGTCTGTAATTTTGAACTTAGCCTCTTCTGTGTATTTTTGTCGAGTAATCACTCGTGATTAACTCTTTCTTATTTATATTCAAGTCTTATTCATGGTTTAATGATGTCTTTTCATGTATGTTTAGTCACTTAGCCCCCTTCTTCCCCGTTTCTTTAATCCAACCCCAGTCGCACCCCGGATTCTTCCGTCCCTCGGGATTTGGAGCTGTGACAGAGTGGTATTAGAGCAGTGTTCGTTTTCTGCTCTGCTTCTGAGTCAATCTTCTAGTATGAGTTAGTGTGAGTCATTCTTTCTTAGTATGAGTCATTCCTTCTAGTAATATCACAAGAGTGATATATATATATATACAAGTCTTCCTTCGAGTAATAATATAGAGTATTCATTTGTACTCTATAACGAGTCTCCTTTCAAGTCGTAAGACACGGTATTTGTGTATACTCTGGATTAGAGTCATCTTTCAAGTATAAGATAAGAGTTAAACTCTAAAGCTAAGATTGAGAACATAGATGTCAACTCAACTGCCCGCTACGTCGACTCAACAAGGAAAAGTGAAAGAATTTTATAATGAGATTTCTTTTTTTTAAAAAAAAGGGGGGAATTTATGAGCAAGTATTCAAAAAAATTTAGAATGAGAATGAGTTGTGTTCCGAAATTAAGAATTTTATGGAAGTAAAATTTTTCATACTTACATGATTATGTGATAGTACAAGTACTATCTTATGTGAAAATATTTGCGCAATAATTTCTTTCTTTTGAAAATTATTTCGGACACAAGAATATAGTTGGATTTTAGGGATTTTTCCCGGTTCAATGAGAACGTAGACTTGAAACCTAAGAACTTTCCGGATCTTCGAGAACTTAGACGTTTTTAAGAAACGTTGTTTTGAAATGATTTCGAAAGGAGATCCTTAACGCGAGAAGGACTTCCTCTGATGAATGTCACGTGCGCTTAGTGACATGAATAAAGACTCGGCAAAGTCGATTTTTGTTTTAAAACCCGATAAGAATTTCCTTCAAGGGAAATGAAATAAATAATGTTAAAATAAAGTAAATATGTACGAAAGGAATGAAAGAAACATATAGACGTGTGAGAACAACGTGACTCCAAATTATTCGAGAAAAGGTTGAAACAAGAAGGATAAATTGAAATAAACGGAAGAGCCGAATGTTACCTTAGTTGTAAAGGAATGAACAAAGTCCCTTGGAGATGGCTTTGTTTTACTTACTAGGAGCCGTTCAAGTATTCGATTAGCTTAAATTTGTATCTTCCTCTAGAAGATTGAGAATTCCGAGCTAAATTGGAGAGTTTCCAAAGATTTCTTTTAAGAAGTAGTTGGGTGTGCAATTCGAGAAATTGCTGCTCGATTTAGAAAAGTAAAATCTGTATGAAGTAATCAATAGAGCGAGACAGAAGTTCCATGTGATTGAGGGACTGTTATGTGGACTTGATCAACCCACATAATAAGAAACTCAGTAATATGGGACTTATGCCCCGCTAGTAAAGTCTTTTTAATATGATATAAGTGGTTTAAAGAGACGAATATTACTTACGTATAAGTATTTTATAACGACGTCGTTCCTTTTCTTTTTCGTTTCTTTTTATAGTGCTCGCCTCGTTCGAACCTTGCGAAGAGAATTGTTTTACTATTAGGAGTAAAGCACGAAGCTTGATTAAATTTTCTAACGACCGCTCGTTTTTAGCATTGACAAATAGAACCCGTTCTAAAAAGTTATTCTTAGGATATATTCCTTTTCTCCGTTGGAATTTATATACATATACTTCATCCTTGAACAAAGAATACGACACGTATGAGTATTATGATTAGTAAACGACAAGGTCTTTTGTAAATGAATGTTACTTTCGCATAAGTAACATGAACAAAGTATACGTGCTTTGTTTTAGAGAATCGATAAGAAATTTTTCCCTTGAGAAAGAGATAGGGAATAATGAAAGAAAATAAGGAATTAAAGTAAGAAATTAAAAAATGAGATAAGAATGGGAATAAAACCTTGAAATTCTATTTCTATATATTGTGAGTACGAGAGCAATTTTCTGTGAAATTGCTAGATGTCTAAGATAAGTTGTTAGATTAAGTGTGGTAATATTACAATTAAATAAGGAATATTCATCTTGTAATTTAAGATTTTCCGTAAGATAAGGTATCATCTTACCGTTACTGATCCGTGTTTCTTAAACACTTTGTAGGATGACTTCCAGTAGTGACACGGCTTCAGAGAATCAGTCCCCGCCGCAGCGTACTTGGGCAGATCAGTTATTAGATAAGTATAGAGATTATGAGGCAAACCCGAGACACGACGTAGGACAAAGGATTAGTTACTTCTCGTCAGTTTATTATCCAGTCCGGCATACTATTCCAGAGAGTCGGGCTATACTTGACTTGGTTAGCTGTCTACCAGAGGAATGGCGTGGTTGGGCACACGACACGGCGTGGTACTACCTTGGGATGTTTGACGACGATATAGAGCCGATAGGTAATTACAATGGATTCGCTTTAGAGGTACACAAGCGTATCTTCGAGAGCAGACATATAGCATCATACCCAGTTCAGGCGCATCCTCCCTATACTCACTTTCCGGCAGATTCAGAGTCAGAGCACGATGAGATAGGTCCAGAGATGATTGCACAGTTGGAGATCCCTTCAGTGATGGTACCCAGTGAGGGCACAAGGGAATTGGCTACAAGACAGCGGATGGCCTAGGGTTACCCGCTCCTTTCAGCATGAGCCTTCTATGAGAGTGCAAGGACCATTTCAGTCAGGACCAGAGTATTTAGACACAGCTGCCCTATTACAGTTTCCATCATATTGCAGACCCCTTGATGAGATTTGCACGGAGTTGGCCAGGGTTCGGGCTGAGTTTGAGGCAGGACCGTCTAGAATCCATTCTAGAGAGAAGTATGAGTCCTGTTCACTTCCCGACCACCTGTTGCCTCTAAAGAAGCAGGCATCAGCGACCTGCTGGGACTACTTGGTTTCAGATTCAAAGATGACAGTTTCAGACGTGCCTGCCCCACCATCACTCACACTTGCAATGGCACTACTTTGAGGGTCGACGAGGCACTCCAGTTTACTTTCGGTTCAGAGTCGGATGATGAGGATCCGGAGGATGATACCGATGAGGATCCCGAGGAGAATTAGGCCATAGTAGGCAGTGGTGACTTGACCGCAGTTTGTTAAGCAAGACATCAAAGACGTATAGTAGCATAGTAGCCTTTGTCATGTACATAGTCGGATCAGTAACTAGATAGTTTTGTAATGCTCCATCGGATACGGAATTTTATGAATCGTTTCCGTTCTAGTACTTTCAGTAGTACGGTAATGCAATATGTTAGTGCATTCTGTACACATAGGCAGTTAGTCTAGCTTAGACTCGTTGTAGTTTAATTAGTATAAGTCCTTGTTGAAGGCAAAACTAACATAATCTTTTGATATATATATAATATACATGACCCATTAGAGGGTTTTAGTCACAAGAAGTTTCTTATGAATCATATAACTAAACCAGAATATCAAACGAGAACTCGTGTAACGAGAGTTTAATTTAACCTTGGAGATTAAAAGTTGAAAGAAATAGAGTCAAAGTTAATTTGTTATTCTCGTTTACGTGAAAGTATTAAGTGGGAAAAGAACGAGGTTAGTGAGAAAATGAAGGCTTAAAAACAAGTGCTAATAAGAAAAAAATTTGTATCTTACAGTCTTAAAAATGTCGCTGAGAGCTGTTAACGATCGAAGAGGACCTGATAGTCCTAGAGAGTCTGATAGAGGTCAAGAACAACGTATAAGAGAGGAAAGACAAAAACACCCAAAAACCTTTTCACTTCCCCTATCTCCTCAACGTCATAGCATTGAGGATTTATTCTTCGGAAGCAAACCACCATATTTCGATGGATCTGGTAATCCGAGTGAGGCCGAGCAATGGATACATACTATAGAGAGAATCTTTGAACCAATTAGGCTTAGTGATGAAGAGCACCTAGCATGCGCTGGGTATCAGCTAATCGGACCAGCAAAATATTGGTGGAAAACTAGACAGAGACTTATGCCTGTAGAACAAGCGGCTCTAACCACCTGGAATGGTTTTAAGAAGGCATATTATGAAAAGTATGTAACCGATCAAGTCGAGACTGAGGAGGAAATAGCCAGGAAGCTTCAGGGAGAACTTAAGTATAAACTAGGAATAGCAGTAGCCAGACAGGGGGGATTGAGTTATGCCGAATTACTGGAACGAATTCGAGAAATAGAGGCAGTAGTGCCTAGTAAGAAAAAGATAGTAATATCCACACCGGCACGAAACCAGAGCTCAACCCAAAATCTTCCCAACAATAAGGTTAACCATAAGGGAAAAAGGAAATGGGAAGGAAGTAGCAGCGAGTGCTACCAGTACCACAGCAGTCAAGGGAAACAGAATAGGACTAGGCAAGGTTTCCACCACCCAGGGAAAGGAAGTAACTATGGAAAGAAAGCAGGGCAAAAGAAAAATCCACAGAGAAATGAACAATCCAGTCAAGACAAGAGAAACCATCTACTAGGACAGCTGCAAGGGCAGCCAAGGAACAGTAATCAAGAAAAAAATCACTAATCCAAATTACCCTAAGTGTAATAAGGAACACCCCGGTGTTTGTTTAGCAAAAACTACTGTTTGCTTTAATTGTGGGCAGACGAGGCATATAAGGAGGAATTGTCCGACGCTGCTTCGGACGGCAAAACCAAATCAGTACGGCCAGCTTCAACCACCAAATACCATTCAAGTCTAGTCACAACCACAGCCGATGCAATCACAACAGAATGCGAATGCATACATGATTAGGCAGGAGGGGCATAGTGAAGAAAAGGAAGATTTAGCAAGTATTGGACGAACCTTATAAAAAAAAATTACCCTGTCAAAATTGTTGACCCGTACTAGAACTATATACCAGATTTCCAGTACCTTTTGACCATACTAAAGCGTTATATTCATTTGACTAGTACCCTTTGGCACTATAGGACTAAGACTAGAACGCTCTAATCTTGAAATCAGAACAACTACGCTTTAGGGAGTATTGATGACCTCAGAGAGTTAACCCCTTAGTTTCATTAAGCAATCGATTGGGAAGTAATAAAATGCACTATATTTATAAATTTAGGAAAAGACTAGTTGTTTGAGAATTACCACGATTCTCGACAACGAGAGAAAAATCTCTTTAAAAAAAATCCCAAATAGAGAACCTACAGAATTATATGAAATATTATCTGATTTATCACCAGATTGACGCGTAGATTTCACGATCGACTTAGAACTACAAGTAGCTCCCAAAATTAAAGGTTTTATGTAGAATGGTATCAAAGGAGTTAGAGGAGCTTAAGATCCTACTGCAAGAGTTGTTAGATGACGATTTCTTTAGACAAACGTTTTCACCATGGAAAATATTTTAGATGTTCATCATCAAAGAAAGATGATTCTGCAAGAAGGTATATAAGCTGTCAAAAGTTAAATAGAGATAACCCTTAAGAGTAAGTATCCTTTAACGAGAATAGAAGACCCCTGATAAACTTAAAAAGGGAAGAAGTACAATTGTGAGGATAGACTTAAGGTCTAAGCATTTTTAGTTAAAGGATAAACTGGTGATATGCCCAAAAATTCTCTTTCAAACTAGATAAAACTACTACAAATACTTAGTTATGCCGTTAGTTGGCTAGTGCTCCGTAGTATTCATGAACCACATGAATAGAATTTTTCCACCTAGACTTAGAAAAGAATTCATTTTAGTATTTATCAACGACAATTTCAGTTACCCTAAGAATGAGGATGAACACAAAGAACACATACGAATAATACTAGAAATACTTAGAGTCGAGAAACTAAATGCCAAGTTCAGAAGAGCAAGTTCGAGTGAAGAAGAAATAATTCTTGGACATATTTTGTCGACAGAAGATGTTAAGACAGATTCGTGCCAAGGTAGAGGCAGTACTCAAATGATAAATCGCCTACCAGTCTGAATGAAATAAGAAGTTTCCCAAGTTGGACAGTTATAATAGAAGTTTCCATTAAGAATTTTTTATTTATTTATAATTACTAAGACTTATGACACAACTACATAAAAGAAAAGAATAAATGTACAGACAATTGTGGAATAGGAACGCAGACGTTCTAGGAAAAGTTGATCATTACCCCAGATTTAGCCCTCCCAAATAACGCTACAAAGAATGAGACAGTATGATATAAATGCAAAATGAGAAAGTGATAGCTTACGATTCACGACACGTTAATCCCAGGAAATTGAATATCCAACCTACGACTTAGAACTTGCAGCCGTAGAGCTGGCATTGAAAATTCGGACACACCATCTATATGGTGCAAGGGATGAGATCTTCACAAATCATAAGAATTTGGAGCGTGTATTCGAGCAAAGGAATTAACATAAGACAAAGGAGATAGCTCGAACTAGTAAGATATTACGTTTGTGAAAATAATTACCATCTAGGTAAAGTTCAGAATAAGAATAGACACGCTGAATCGTAAGACTCCAACTAAGTTTAGGTATCTTTTCGTCGGAAAAGAAACGCTTATACAAGGATTCGAGAAAATAGATATAGAAAAATGCATGATGCATCAGCATCAATCGCAGGGCGAATAGCGGCACAAGTAGCTATATCAAATTACGAGAAAGGTTATAAGTATCAAGAGAAAGGACGAGTCAATGGATAAGCCTCGACTAAGGATAAGAGATGACGACGAGATGGTTGTAGGTTACAAGGCAGAAAAGTCAGATAGCAAACCTAACTTTAGTACCACTTCTCACTTCCAGTTGGATAAACAATCCGAGAAAACGATTCAGGTATTCGTTGATATGTTAAGAACAATAATAATAACCGAAGAGCGAATTGAAGAACACGTAGTCAACAACCGAATTGTTATAACAATAACTATTAAGCTACGATAGGTATTACGACTTACGAGACCTTGTGGAAGGAAAAGATTTACATAGCTTCCTTATTGTTATAAGGTAGGTGAAAGCAAAAATTTAGGACCAAATACGGTCAATGAAATGATCGAGATCATTCGATAGAGTCGAGTCAGAAGAAAACGAGTTTTAAAGAAGACGAAAGTCCTAAGTATATACAACAATTCGAATTTAATAAACGAGAAGGAAAATAAAAGCTCCTTAAGTTTTCTCCGTTAATGAGAAACGTTAGTTTCGTGTCAAGTTCAGACTTCGACAAAGATATATATAATTAGCAAGTAACTTGGAAAAGATAATTTCCAATACAAATAGTTATGGCCTCATCGCCAAATTTATGAAATATTTATTTTAAGTATATCTCATTTCGAGAAAGTAACATATATTCGTTTTTATACACGAAATTCTACCAGCAAGATGTCATTCTTGAAACGACTAAAATTATTAGGAAAGATCGAAAGCGATCTTAGATTGAAAAGCGCAAAAGTTAAAAAGCAAGTCAAAACGAACAGTAATAGCAGTATAAAGATCATTACAGGCAAGAGAAAGTCATGTCGAGTAAGAAGTACTCCAAGCAGTTATAGAGGATAAGCAAATTTCGGGACGAAATTTTTCGTAAGGGGGGTAGGATGTAATGCCCCGTAAAATTCCTTACGTTCTAAAAAGTTTAAAGTTAATTAAATAAATGGCTTTGCACGCCTAAGTTTATAATTTTTGAATTCTAAGGCTAACGGTCGAATCCGTTATTAAAAATAAATTACGGGAGTCAGCTAGATGACTACTGTATTAGGGGTTAGCGCGTACGAAAAGTTTTAGTTTGTAAACTAAAAACGAAAAACCGTTTAATTTTACGTTTACAAAATCGCAATACGAACACGCCGAGAAAGTTTGTTTTTACGTTTTTCCGAACGAAACTCGGACTTGTCGTCCCGAGTTTTTGTCAAAATAAATTTTATAAATTTATTTTCTAATTAAGTTCATACGTTAGAATTTTTAAGTGAAATCGAATCGCGACGATTTTTGTACTGAACAACGTTTTTCGTCGTTCGTTTTTCCGAAACGTCGGATCGCGCCGGAAAAACCCGTAACCCTTTAAAATCCCTCCATGCAGCCGACACCTCACATGATTAGTGGCAAACATGCAATGTTGACCTTGTTAATCTAATGACACCAACACTACACTTTACACAACTTTAACTTTTTCATCATGGCATGTATTTTCTACACTTAAACAAAACAATTTTCCTCCCATATCACACACACATCGGCTGCACTACCACTCTCCATCTTCATCTTCTTCATTTTATTTTCTTCCATCCACCATTGAAGATACCTTGAAGTTCTTGAAGAAGAAAACCACACAAGTCATCAATCATCCAACAAAACCTATTACATCTTTCATTAAATCTTTAGTTATTCAACTTCTCTTTAATTCTATCCATCCAAAAACACTTTTCTTCTTATTTTTTTCCTTTTGATCGAATTTTAAGAAGTGATGATATAGATGTTATGATCTTAGTATAATGAAATTGGATGTATTAGATATGATAATTAGGGATTAAAATTGATCAAAACCAAGAACTTTATCTTTTGTGTAAATGCAGAATTTTTTTGGGAAATTGTAGGATTTTTGTTTTTCTTCTTTTGATCATGGATTCATGCTTAATAGATGTTTAATTAGTGTTTGGGATGAAAAGGGATTGAAAGCCCTATGTTATTATGAAATTTAATTAGGGTTTGAAGTATAAATTAGGGGTTGTTGCATGTTAATTGATAATAGAATTGCAATTGATTAATTGGTGATATAAGAGTATGTTTAATAAATAAATGTTGTTAATTTTAGAAGAAAATCATCCCCTCAAAGTATGTATGAAATCAGAAAATTTATAAGATAATTAGGAGTTTATACATGTTTAATATAAGTGATGAATTGTTAGTTGAATATTGTTGCAAATCATATTAGTTGATAATAGAAGTTAATTGGAAATTTTCTAAAAATGTTTAATGGAATGTAAGAGACTAAAATCACCTTATAAACTGAGTTATAATGATGATAAGATATGTTAGCATGCATAAAAATGATTCATATTAGACGTAGTTTAACGTCGTAAAATTTGAACGAAAACCGACGACTTTTGGAAATCGCGTAAGAGACGAATATCTAGTTGTAACTAATAATCAGGAAGTCGGATGAAAATCCTAAGGTTATATTACTGTTTATAATGAAATTTGGAACATTTTTCTAGTTGACATTATAAGCATCCGAGTTGATATGATATGAATTATAGTTATAATCGAGAGCTAGTACGCGTTTGAAATTTCTTTGTTGGTATAGTACTTGTTAGTTGAAATCCGACGTTAGAACGTCGTGTTTTTGAGCAAGTTGAAAAGGAGTTTGTCACGTACGGAGGTACGTGATGACTGCTTTAAGAGTCCAGTTCCTAAAAAAGTTCTCTGTTCTGGACAGCCTCCAGAGTTACTGGACTGTACAGTGAATTTTCAGTTTCTTGTTTTCTAAGTTGTTTAGTTCACAACTTAGCTTCTTTCAATCGTTTAAGCTGTTTTTATCTATCGAACATCTACCTATTGACCCTAAAGTCAAGTACAAGACCTCTAGTGATGGAGACCAGTCGAGACCTTATATCTTATCTTTTCTTTAAAGAAGTAATAAACGAGAAATTCCTTAAATCGTTCAAAGAATTAAAGTAAATCGCCTAAGTTGATTCTTTCCAACTTAACTTCTCTTAATCTTTAAAATCGTATTAGGATATCGACTACCATCTCTACTGACCTGAGAGTCGAGTATGAGATCTTCCAAGTTCTAACAAGATTGATATGAGTCTCGTTTCTCGTTTAAGTAAAACAAATCTAGTAAGCATGCAAATGCCCAAAAAATAAAATAACTAAATCTTTGATAGATTATCCTTTACAACCTGTTTTTAAAGTATGTTCATTTTACGATGAAGGAGGAAGCCAACTGTAGAGAAAGGACGGAAGATCCAAAGTTGGAAGTTTTGCTTTAAGTTCTGTAAATCAAGGTGGGCTTTTATCTATATCAAATAAAACGTGGGTTTTTCCACAACTCGAAAGTATTATTTATCGCTTTGATAATTGTGTTTTCAAAGTGATAATCTTGGCATAAAATGTTTCAACTATTTTATGTGAGTTCTCTTGTACTTATCTGAGTTAACATTCGTGTTTTCCAGATTTCTGAGTTAACCTTCGGGTTTTCCAGACTTTTAGAGTTAATCTAACTAGGTTAACTAACGATCGGCTCTAAGTTAGCTGCTAAGTGCTTTCCAGAGTTAGTGCACTTTGTAACCTGTGGTGTATGTGATATCCTGTTGAGGGGTACCAGCCACGGTGAATTAGTTTTGGTCAAGATTGAACATAACATACTCTAAAAATGCTTGCGCAAGCTACTTTATACAAATCAGTCAGAAAATATTTAGTAGGCATGGGCCTTTTCAACAAAAACCCGATGCGCTACGGTTATAAAATGTCGGATTATTTATACTTATGATTATGATTTCGGCATCGTGCCCACTAAGTACGTTTGTACTTAGCCCTGCATTGTTTTCTAAATGTGCAGGTTGAAGCGACGGTGAGCGGCGACGGTTGATGTTGAGTTGAAAGATAGGATGCTTTAGTTAGAACTCTTCCGCTGCAGAACTCTAAATCTTTTCAAACACACCTTCTAAACAATACACTGTAGTTAAGTCTGTAATTTGAACTTAGCCTCTTCTGTGTATTTTTGTCGAGTAATCACTCGTGATTAACTCTTTCTTATTTATATTCAAGTCTTATTCATGGTTTAATGATGTCTTTTCATGTATGTTTAGTCAGTTAGCCCCCTTCTTCCCCGCTTCTTTAATCCAACCCCAGTCGCACCCTGGCTTCTTCCGTCCCTCGGGATTTGGGGCTGTGACATTTTGTTAAACGAGCAAAGAGTTATGGCCGTTTCCGTGAAGGGTGGTAAAACTGTCTGTGAAACCCTAGACGTTTAAAAACTCGACGCACGTTTCCCTAGGTTCGATCAATGCTATATAACCTTTAGGTTCACAAAATTTCCATCAATTAATAATGATCTCACATAATCCTTTAATGTGAACACTTTCACATTCCTCGATTAAAAAAACAGACGAGCAACTCTCGTCTTTTCAACTAACGAAAACACCTAGAAATTTTCATTTCAATTTCAAATCATAACTAACTTCTAACTTCTATTTCATAACTTATATGAAATTATCATCAACTGCACTCATGCTTATTAATCATCAACTAACTCAAATCAATCAACATATACTCATAATCATCAAACACGTCATTTTTATCGAGCAACGAACATCATTGTCGATTTTCTTAAACATTTTTATAAAATCTAAGAAATTCAAACTAAGTATATGTAATCATGCATATCATCAATACATCAACCATATCATCAATCGAAAACATACAAACCCTCGTTTTCTTATTTCATTGATTCAAAACCTACTTACTTTCTTCGATTTCTTGAAGTTTTACTAAAACAATTCAAATCAAATTAGTTTCTATCATCTTTATACTTAACAATGAACACCTTAACACATTAACATCATTAAAACCATTACTTAACCATTTCATGTCATTCTTATCGGTTCATGAACTCGATTTTTCATAGTTGTTAGTTAATTCTCAATTAATTCAACAACAAACCTAACATATCAACAATCACTAATATTCGATTAGTTTCCTCGTTCTATTTTTTCTATCGACGATTATGCTCGACTCTTCGTCTCTTACAAAAATTCAACGTTCTTAGAATTCGCTCCAACTTTCACATCATCATCATTAACTACTTAGATTAACTAATATGCAATCCATTAAGTCATAACATAATCAAATCTTAACAAAATCCATTAACTAACGATTTTGTTTTTATTTTTAGAAAAATCTAACTAAAATATATGTTCAACTACATGCTTCCTACTTCTCATAAATCATAACACATCATCAAAGACATAGCAATTACTCAATCAAAATCCTATTTCTTCATCTCTTACAATATCGTTTTTAGTTTTAGAAAATCCCCAAATAATTCACGTAATCATATCTCAATGCATACAAACATATTCTACAAACCATATGTCTAAATTCAAGGTCAACCTTCATCAACTAGTTCATGAAATTTTCGAAAATTACCTAATTAATTCCAACATGATGTATACTCGATTCAAACTATAGAAATTCATTCCTAAGCATAAATAATCATGAAATAAACTTAGAACATCAATCCTCTACTTCTTAAAGGTTTCGAAATTTTTCAATAGTTAAAGGAATGGATTTTTGTTCGGTTGAAATTAAAGAGAAAGCTCTTACCTAAACAAATATGCAATCGGAATTGACTTTAATCGAGAATCGAACAAGTTATGAGCTTCAAAGGCTTGAAGAACTTGAAGAACTTCTTGAAGATCTTGAAGAACTTGAAGAACAAGAGAGAGAAGAGAGAAAACTAAGGGGGGGTGGCAGTTTTGGGGAGAGAAAGTGAGAGAGAGTTGTGTGATATTTTAAGTGATAAAATGTTAAAGTAGAAGAAAATTCCAAGATGATGACTAAGGGGGGGATTGGCGGTTTGGGAGGGATTTTTATTCCAAAATATCTCGTTTTACAGGTCTAATACTGCATACTAAAATCGATTAATTAATTTCTTAAATGGTTACATTTCCGGCAAAAATTAATTCAACCAATAGATTGGAAATAATTTACTTGGTCGGAAAGCATAATTCAATTTCCGAAATCCATCGAAAAAGTCGAGACGTGATAGTCCGAATTTCGCCCGGAAAAATAAATAAAACTAACTTTTACTAAAAGATTCGTATTGCAAAATAAGTGAATGTAAAGTTAGACGCTTTTTCGATCTGAGTTCTCGAACGAAAATTTTATCTGACGCGAAAACCCTAATACAATAGTCGGTTGAACGACTTCTGAATTTTATTTTCAGAAACGGATTTCACCGTTAGTCTTAAAACTGAAATTCCTTAACTTAGGCGTGCAAAGCCTTAATTAATTATCAAATTTTTATTTTAGTGACGGAAGAAAAAGGCCGGGATATTACATCCTACCACTCTAACAAAAATTTTGTCTCGAAATTTGCATACCTTCTTCGAAAAGGTAAGGGTATTTCTCTTTCATCTTTTCTTCGAGTTCCCACGTGGCTTCTTCCTGTCCGTTGTGATTCCACAATACTTTGACCAAAGGTATCGACGTATTTCTTAATTCTTGTACTTTTCGATCCAAGATCGATAGTGGTTTTTCTTCATAACTTAAGTCGGATTAAAGAACAACGTCTTGCTGGTTAATTACGTGCTTAGGGTCGAAAATGTACTTTCGCAATTGGGATACGTGAAAAACATTATGGACACTTCCTAGACTTGGTGGTAAGGCCAATCTATAAGCAACAGGTCCTAATTTTTCCAGAATCTTGTAAGGTCCTATAAACCTTGGTCTGAGTTTACCCTTGACACCAAATCTAATGATTCCCTTGGATGGAGAAATCTTGAGGAAAACCTTATCCCAAATTTCAAAGATAAGATCTGTTCGGCGAACATCGGCGTAAGACTTTTGTTGGCTCTGGGCTTCTTTCATTCTGACTCGCATCTGTCGAATGATCTCGATCATTTCACCGACTGAATCTGGTCCTAGATTTTTCCTTTCACCTACTTCATCCTAATAAAGTGGTAACCTACATTTCCTTCCATATAGTGACTCGTAAGGCGCCATTCCTATCGTTGCTTGATAACTGTTGTTGTAAGCAAATTCGACCAATGGTAAGATATTTTTCCAAATTGCACTTCGGTCCAATACTACCGTTCTCAACATATCGACGAGTATTTGAATTGTTCTCTCGGATTGTCCATCCGTTTGGGGGTGAAAAGCGATACTAAAATTAAGTTTAGTACCTAGCTCCTTCTGCATAGTGATCCAAAACCTTAAACTGAATTTGGCATCTCTATCGGACGTTATTGACTTTGGTATTCTGTGCAAACGTACAATCTCACGAACATACAATTGTGCTAATTTTTCTGATCCATAGGTAATTTGAATTGGTAGAAAGTGAGCTGATTTTGTGAGCATATCAATAACTACCCAGATGGCAGTATTTCCTCTTCTAGATTTGGGTAAACCTGTCACAAAATCCATGGCTATATCTTCCCACTTCCACATTGAAATACTTAATGGCTGCAACATCCCTTGTGGTCGTTGGTGTAAAGCTTTTACTTGTTGACAAGTCAAACATCGTTATACAAATGAGGCAACATCTCGTTTCAATCCGTTCCACCAGAAATTCCTTCTTAAATCTTGATACATCTTCGTACTCCCTGGGTGTGCTGTATATGGCATATCTTGAGCCTCACTCATGATATTGTTTTTCAATTCATCGTCATCAGGGATACAAAGTCTATTTTCAAATACGATCACATTATCTGGTGCTTCGGAATAACCGTCCGGTTTATCCATTCTTATTCTTAGTCGTAGCTTCTCGATCGTCTCGTCCTTTCTCTGAGCACTTATGATTCTCTCTCGTAAGTCTGGTGTAGTTACTAGTGCTTCTATTTGGTTCGTTATCGTTTTAGGTGTATCGAGCACTTCTAAATCCATTATCTCAAATTCTTGTATAAGTGTTTCTTCCTCGATAAAGAGACACCCTAATTTGGTTGGAGTCTTGCGACTCAGTGCATCCGCTACTACGTTTGCTTTTTCTAGATGATAATTGATACCACAATCATAATCCTTGACTAATTCGAGCTATCTTCTTTGCCTCATATTCAATTCCTTTTGCTCGAAAAAGTACTTCAGACTCTTGTGATCCGTAAAAATCTCAACCCTTACACCATAGAGGTGATGTCTCCAAATTTTCAATGCATGCACAACAGCTGCTAGTTCTAAATTGTGGGTTAGATAACCAACTTCATGGGGTCGAAGTTGTCGTGAAGCATAAGCTATCACCTTTCCTTCTTGCATCAATACGTACCCTTGATGGTCCCGATACGAGTTCTGGTGTATGCGGGGGGGGGGGGGAGAGGGGGGGAATACACCAGATAAAACTTTTTAAAAATAACCCCCTAAAAATAACACAACCGAGTAATGCAACTCAGTTGGAATCACAACCGAGTAAGAAACACTCAGCTGGAAGTGAAGTACTGTGCGGAATGTGGTGGAAATTAACTCGTATAAAAATCAACTCACGCTTAAAGGCAAGGTTGGTCAATAACCAAGACAATTGATATGGAAGAATGCAGTTTGTATGCAGGTTAGTTGGTCAGTTGAGTATGCAATAAGATAACTGAAAAAATAAACACAACACACAAAGATTTACGTGGTTCGGAGATAACTCCTACGTCCACGGGGAGTTGTGAGTCCACACAACTCAGTCCAAGTTCTTCTGGACAAACCACGAAGCTTACGCGGGCTTTGCAACCGTTGAGATAAGTTTACGGGTACTTATCAACCTTACAAATTAGTTTGCGGGTACTAATCAACCTATCTACTCAGTTACGGGAAGAGTAGGGTCCTAATAACCTTTTCAAGTGTAAGAAAGGGTGGGGTTCCAACTAATACCTCGAACAAGAAGTGAGCTATGATCTAACACTCTACGAACTCTCAACAAGTGATGTTCTCAAGGTTGGATCAAAAGACACTAAGACAGAATCTATTACTCTAGAACTCTCAACTAATAATGTTCTAAGAGATTGAATGCAGCTCAGCTCGTGTGAAGTATTTGGTTCTTTCTTTCGCTCTTTGATCTCTTCATGCTCTTGTCTGTCTTCCGTATCTGTTGAATGAATGTAGGCCTCTATATATAGGTGGAGAGAATCAACTATCCGTTGGAAGAGCTGTTGATCTCTGTTCTTTGAAAGCGATGGCTTGTCTCTCATCTCTACAGACTTTCCGGATTTGGCAAGTGCATGCTTCTACTTTCCATCTGAGACAGCCTTGTGTTGGGCCAAATGAGGTAATGATAGAGAGTCAAACCTTCACGTGACTTCCTTGTTTGAAATTCAAATCTTAACCTTTAACTTCCAACATTTGACAGTCGGTTGAGTCATTTGATCTTCATCTGATTGGTCTTCAGCTGATGTTCTATCTGAATGCTTCTGTCTGAGTAGGAACATGTGAACTCTCAGCTGACTTTGAACTTCAAGCTATTGATCTAACTGATGAGTCCTACAACTGATGTTCCATCTTGAACGCTCAGTTGTCCTTCTTGCATCTGACTCTGATCAGTTGGCTTCGAACGCTCAGTCGTCTTCCTTACAACTGATGTTCTCTTGTATCTTCCCTCTTTGAACTTAGCTGATGTTCTGAAACTTGAACGCTCAGTTGGCTCGAACGCTCAGATAACTTTCTTCTTCCCTTTTGAATTGCTCAACTGATGTTTTATCTTGACGTAACTTCCCCCTTTTTAAACAATCAGTTGTCTTTAATTACATCTGATGTTCTCTCGGAGTGATGCCTTATTGTCGTCTTCAGCTGGAGACCTATAAAGATAAAATCTCAGCAGTGCTCAAACATCGAGCCTAACTATTAGCAATAGGATCTGGCAACATCTACTCGGTTGGGGTCAGTTGGTTTTGGAATCAATCAAAACTTTAATAAATTTCCCAACAATTTCCCCCTTTTTGATGATGCCAAAACCCTTACAAAGTTCTTACAAATCAAACTGATCTAAATCCTACTGACCTATCCAATATCTCAGCTGAAATTCTAGACAGTCTATAAGATTAAAACATCAAAGGGTTAGCACAGTTATAACATGGTATTGAGATAACTTTGCGATTCAGAGCTTGGACAATGAGAGATTGTACGTCAAGTTGAATCGTATAACTGAATAGTTTTTATTACAACTGATGGTTACAAAGATAAGCACAAAAGACAAAAGATACATCAGTTGCTCAAAAACTAATTGAGCTAATACTTAAGCCCATACTTGCTAAAAATTCTAACAAAAATCTCTGTCTTTGCTTCTGACTCCTTTGCTATGTCCACCCCGTGCTCTTTGCAGACTTGCCTCGCCTCAGCTGCAATCTTTTGACGGTTGGGGTTACGAGAGTCTGGGAGGAAGGGAGGCTGATAAGTGACCCTCTTAGGGACCGAAACTCTATTCATGTCCAGTTTTTCTTCTATCATGGCACGCCTGAACTGGCTGAACATGCCCGGGTCCCCTGAGTGCAACTCGGTCAGGGCTTCCTTGAAGGCTTTTCTTGGATCGTCAGTTGAGAAGACCTTTCTGTAATAGAAGTCATTCACGAACTCTTGCTTGAATGACTCTCATTCTTCATTCCACTCAACTGGTATCCACTTGTCCACGTGCCTGAACCGACTTTGGACCTTGACCTTCCCTGGCAACCTCTGTTGTCTCAACCGAGCTTTAGCCTTAACCTGATGTTTGTTAATGCGGCGACGGCTGTGGGAGGCGATGTTCCGGTCCAAGTTCTTTGTTATCTTTGTCAGCTCCTCCTCGAACTGGTTGACTCTTCGAGCTTGGCTGGCAGCGAACTTCTTAATCCAGCTCGGATTCATGTAATTTTTCTCAGCAACATCCATAGCCTTGGCAGCAGCAATGCACTCTTCGGTTGTGATACCTTCGAGTTCTGAATCAAGCTCGGCTGCGATTTCGGCTATGGAGTTGTAAGAAACTCCAAACTGCTCCGCCTGCTCCAAGTCTTTTTCCATTTCAGCTCCGCCGACTTCGGTTGACTTGGAAGCGGGCTTCTTCTTCTGAGTCTTCTTCTTCAGCTGGGATTTTGCAGCAGCTGGCATCTCTTCCTCAGCCTGGGTCTCTTCTTCTCCCTGCATCTCAACATCCACCTCTTTATCTTCTCCCTTTTTGGCATCAGCAACAAGGCTGGCTACTGATCCATCCAGAGAGGTGAGCTGTTGTTCGGCTTGTTGAATACGGTTGAAATGTTCATCGACCGCGCACTCTATTCCCACCTTCTTCGCCAGTTCGGAGTCATGGCGCTCTTGTTCGGCTTTCCTCAATCCAGCGAATGTTTCAGTTACCCCGGTCTGGAAAGCAACGAACTCAGCCCATCTTGACTCGAACCGAGACTCCCATTCTTCATCCTGAGTCTGTTAGGATTTAGTGAGGTTGGAATCAGACAAGGATTGGAAGACGTTCAGCTCAGACTTGATCCCAAGGATGGTTGTCTTCAGTTCAGAAATGTCTTGGCTGGTGGAGGAAGAGAATTCATCCTGTTTTGTCTTTAGTGAAACATTCTTCTCCACCAGCTGCTTGTTCTTCTCCTCTTGTGCTTCCAACATCCTCAGCTGATCTTCTTTGTTTTGCTGGAAGTTGGCAAGCATCTCCATCCTCAGCTGGTTTACCCTCTCAGCTATCAGTTCGCAAATGTCTTTAGTTGAGGGCGCTGGCTGATCAGCTGGAGCTTGGTGTTCAATCAGAGCTGGCTGCTCAACTGTAACCATGGCTTGACGGTTGGCCATGTACAGTTGAAGCTCTTCTTCTTCATTCTTTGCTGCGGCGGCGGCTGCGTCCAGATCATTGAGGAAGTCAGCTGACTTGATTAGCATGTTGTTGAGGAATTCAATGCAATCTTGTCCAACTGTTTCTCTGGTATCAGTGCCTTCTGCCTTGCTGAGGTCTAGACGACGTGTAAGCAAAGCCACCTTGTTGTTGTAGGTGACTTCCAGGTTGGCATAGTTGAAGTAGTCTCGGATGCGAGACTCGTCCGCCTTCATCCGGTCCCAGCTGTGTACCCTGATTGTATCTTCTATCACATACCAGTGACTGAAGATCAGGTTGAACTGGTACAGCAGCTCGGTTCCAAGAGTAGCGAAGATTGGCATGTCGCGAGCTTCTGGGAACATCCCTATCAGCTTCTGGAAGCAGTAGGTCAGCTTTGTCATCTATGGGGGAGTGAGATACATTCTCATAAGGCAATGGTTCAAAAGTTTCATCAATGTAGGCCAAAGAAGTGGTCTCAACATTGACATCGAGCTGGGAGCTCGGAATATCAGATTCTGTGGGGAAGGGGGTATCAATAGGTTCCTCAACATTGGCCGAAGAAACGGTCTCAATGTTGGCATCGAGCAATGAGCTCGGAACATTTGGCTGTGATTCGGTTGAGAGAGCAAGAGGCTCTTGGAGCGGTACGACATCAACTCCTGCCGTGGGGGAGGTTGGAACGTCTTCAATTTCCTCAGAGGAGGAAGAAGCATCCGATGTCACGTTCATCTCCATTCCTTTCACCTCATCAGTTCCAGCAATGCGAGGGACGATCTTGAAGGCAGCTGCCTCAGCTGAGTGGCTCGACTCGGATGGCTCCTCAACTGGTGCCGTCTCAACTGGCGCCTCCTCCTCAGTTGGTGCATCAACAGCTGGTTCCTCAGCTGGCACCTCAGCTGGCTCCCCAGCTGGCTCTTCAGCTGGCTCCTCGGCATGCTCCTCAGCCGGCATGTCCTCAGCTGGCACAACAACCGTCTTCTTGAACCTCACCCTCAGCTTCTTCTGGGCAGGCTCCTCCTTCTTTTCTTTCTCCGACTCAGCTCTGCATCGTCGAGCAGCTTTCGATTTGGAGGAGCGGCTGACAGCTGATACCTCCTCAGCTGTAACCTTGGGTTCAGTTGTCTTCCCAGCATCCTTCTTCTCCTTAGGAGTATACACACTCCTAATCACCTCATGTGCCTTCTTTGCTGTTGGAAACAACATCAATTTCTTCACAGGGGTCTCCTCGCAGTCTTCCCATACCATGTTCTGACCCTTGGTTGCGAGCAGGATCAGAGCAGATATTTTGCAACCGAAATTTAGAGTCCCCTTGACACTCAACAATCTCTCCCATGAGTCGGTTGTGGTCTCGGAGATCTTCTGCTTCTCCAGGGTCAGCTGGTTCAGAAAATATTGGAACCAGTTGATCTCGTGTTTGTGCTCCAATGCCAGCAACTGTTTAAGTTTCGGTCGGCTGATGTCTCCGAACGCTCCGCTGTAGCCGAACACGACCTTGGAGACAACATCGAACAGGAGTCGATGTTCCGGCTTTAATTTGGTCCTCTGCATATTGCTCTTTAGCCTTTCCGGAGTGATCAGAGCATTCTCCAGAAACTCATCGGCTTGCTCATCAGTTATATTTTCAACCAAGTCCGTGGCGGTGTGGTTTACAGGAATGACGTGGCGAAGTACGTCGGACACTGCAATGGGGACAGAAACACGGCGAATGGTTCTGACCGGAAAGTCGCGTTGCCGACAAGAGACCTCTGTTGTGACTCCATCTCTGCTGTCGATGAACGACTGCAGATTCACATAGAATTCTCCGACCTGGCGCCTCAGCAGGTGGGAGGGAAAGAGCTTTGCCCATTCCAGTAGGCCGTTCTCCCTGAGTATATTTTCAAGGGGAGCCAACACCGGCGACTCCAATTCATCATCAGATAGGATCTGCTCGAAGTGAATCTTCGAAACCAGCAGGTCGAACGATTCTTCATACGAGGTGGGGACTAGAGAGGGTCCGGAAGAAGCCATTTACTTTTCCTTTGGGTGCCATTTAATATCACTGAGAGGATATATATATAAGAAGGAAGGAAAATTTTGCAGAAAAAGGTTAGACAAAATCTGAGAAGATGATGAATAGTAACTGCAGATAAACACGAATGAGGAAGGTAAGAGATCACTTCCTGATTTTTCGCCTTTTATAGGTTTTTGACTCGGTTGAAATCGACGGCTAGGGTTGAATGGCGCAAATCCATCAACGGCTGAGATCACGCGACTGTTGACTAGCTTTGACTTGACGTCATGAACCGAGTTCCAACCAGTGCGTGAGAAGGTGTACAATTTTTCATGTCAGCCCAGTCGCACTATAAAGTAGGCTATTGATGTTCAGCCGTACTTTACATTAAATGCGGCATGATGGCTATTTTAATGTAACTGACGTGCTCAGGAATGTTTGAATTTATTTCAAATATTCTCATTTAAGATCATAACACCTTCAGCCATAAATGTTACCTGCCAGCTGATGTCGGAATCAGCTGTGTTCACCTGTCAGCTGATGTTGGAATCAGCTGTGTTCCGATGTTGCGGCATACCATTAGCTGACTCGAGTTCGTCTGTTCAGCTGACGTCTGATCCTACGTTGCAGCATACCATTAGCTGACTCGAGTTCGCCTGTTCAGCTGACGTTTGATGTCTTCGGTTGGCAATCCGCATCTGATGTCTTCGGTTGGTGATCTGCATCTGAGATTCCCCCTTTATCTGAGCTTCCCCCTCAGATGGATATATATCTCTTCACCTCAGCTGGTTCCTCATCTGATGGATCCAATAATCCAAGTAAATCACATAACATCTTGAACCGTGCTTCGGCTAGAGGTTTGGTGAAGATATCTACTCTCTAAATCTCAGTTGGAATCTTCTCCATGGATACGTCCTTCTTCTCAATATGGTCTCGGATGAAATGATGTCGGATGTCAATGTGCTTCGTCCGAGAGTGGTGAACGGGATTCAAAGAGATAGCAATGGCACTTGAGCTATCACAATGAATGGGAACCTGTCCAGTTGCAACTTCATAGTCTCTAAGCTGTTGCTTGAGCCACAACACTTGCATGCAGCAGCTACCGGCAGTCATATACTCTGACTCGGTTGTAGAAGTGGCAACACATGCTTGTTTCTTGGAGAACCACGAAACTAGCTTGCTTCCCATGAATTGACAGTGTCCAGATGTGGACTTCCTGTCCAACCGATCACCGGCTAAATCCGCATCTGAGTATCCGGTCAGTTGTATATTATCGCCGGTTGGATACCACAACCCAACATTTACAGTTCCCTTCAGATACTTGATGATGTTTTTTGCTGCCAACATGTGAGCTTCCCTCGGTTGAACTTGGAACCGAGCACACACTCCAACCGCGTAAGATATGTCTGGCCGACTGGCGGTTAGATAAAGCAAAGAACCGATGATCCCTCTATACTTACTGGCATCCACGAGCTTTCCCTCAGTTCCAGGTTCAATCTTCCAGTTAGTATTCATCGGGATCCTTATGGTCTTACTTGTCTGCAATCCGAACTTGGTGATGAACTCCTTTGTATACTTGGACTGATTGATAAAAATTCCTTTTGATGACTGCTTCACCTGAAGTCCAAGAAAATAATTCATCTCGCCCATCATTGACATCTTGAACTTCTCCTTCATGAGATTTGAGAATTTTTCACACAGCTCCTCCGACTTGGAACCGAATATTATATCGTCGACGTAGATTTGCACAACAAGTATATCTTCTCCAACTTTGATGGTGAACAGTGTTTTGTCAACTGACCCTCGTTTAAAACCCAAGTTCAGAAGAAAACCACAAAGAGTGTCATACTAAGCCCTGGGTGCTTGTTTTAATCCATAGATTGCTTTCTTCAACTTATACACTCTTCCATATCCAGTTTCAAAACCGGGAGGCTGTTCAATATATACATCTTCCTTGATATCACCGTTGAGGAAGGCACACTTCACATCCATCTGATAGACCTTGAACTTGTGAAAAATGCAGCATAGGCTAGAAAGATTCGGATGGCTTCCAGCCTTGCAACTAGTGTGAAGGAGTCCTCAAAATCGATTCCTTCTTGTTGGCAATATCCCTGAGCTACCAACCTTGCTTTATTCCTCACGATGAATCCAATGGCGTCTCTATTGTTCTTGAAAATCCATTTTAATCCAATGACTTTGACACCATTTGGTCTTTCTACCAACTCCCATACACAGTTGCGTAGAAATTCATTCAGTTCTTCTTGCATGGCTGTTGTCCAGTGAACACAGTTGAGAGCTTCCACAACATTCTTCGGTTCTGGTACATTAGCTATGAAGCAAGAAATCATGGCCACATCTCCAGCTTGCTCGAACTCCTCAAGAACTGCCAACTGCTCAGCATATTGGGCATAAGTGTTGGAATCTTCCTCAGTCGAATCTGGATTTGCAACTCTGCTCCTTGTACGCACATCTTCGGCTGGATCCCCGATGATGTTGTCAGTGGAATGATCTTCATACCATCTTCGGTTGCGTCTTCCTTCTTCTTCCAACAGTGGCTGTTCCAGGATTTCAACTGATGGTGAATCCTGACCCGTAGGAGATGTTGGAATCTTCAGAACTGGTGATTGATCAGCTGTTGAGTCTAGATCCTCAATATTGACAATATTTTGAACCGGGCTTGGTTGGGCTTCGGATGTTGATGCAGTTGGAGTGACATCAGCTGGAGTTCCCCCTTGAGATGAGCTGGGGTCCTCACATTCATCCTCAGAGGAGTATGGATCATCATCCTTGGTTGCCCATACCAATGGTTCAGTTAGATTCTTTTCCCTTAGAGCCTGTGATCTGGTGAGAACAGGTGGAACTTGTGGATCAGCCTGTTGTCCTTTAGCCTGTTCCCTGCACTCAAAAGTAGATTCATCAAAACTAACATGAGGTGTTATTTCCACAACACGAGAGCTATTGTTGAAAACTCTATAAGCCTTGATTCGAGCGGCATATCCGAGAAATATGCCTTTCGAAGCCTTGGCATCAAAAGTTTTCAACTGAGTCTTCCCATTATTGTGAATATAACACTTAGAACCAAATACGCGAAAATATGAAATATCTGGCTTCCTGCGTCTCCATAGCTCGTATGGTGTCTTTCCCAACCGCTTGGCCAGAAGAGACTGGTTCTAGGTGTAGCAGGCTGTGTTGATGGCCTCAGCCCAAAATCTCTTTGGCAGAGCCGAGCTTGTCAACATGGATGTAGCTGCATCCTTCAGCGTTCGGTTCCTTCGCTCAGCTACTCCATTCTGTTACGGAGTACGTGCAGCTGATGTTTGATGAGTAATTCCATGCTTCTCGCAGTACTCGATGATGGTTTCATTTAGAAACTCGGTTCCACGATCTGATCGGATGGAAATGATTTTCATCTCTTGTTGGATTGATATCCGATCCATCAACTTGGGTAGCTCATCTCGGGTTTCACTCTTGTGACGCATGAAAATGGTCCACGTGTATCTGGAATAATCATCAATTACAACAAGTGTATACTCGTTACCATTCATGCTTTTTGGTGTAACTGGCCCGAAGAGATCCATGTGGATCAGCAGTAACACTCGGTCGGTTGAGGGAGTTGTCTTCAACCAGAAGGAGGATCTAGCGAGCTTTCCCAACTGACATGCACTGCAGATATGTGTTGTTGAAAACACTCGGTTTGGTATGCCTTTTGCATGTTCTTGTCTGGCAAGTCGGTTCATAGTCTTGAAATTCAGATGGTTGAGCCTTTTGTGCCACAGCCAGCTCACATCTGAACTGCTCTTTGATAACAGGCAGGTGTCAGGAGGACTACTATTCCAGTCAGCATAGTAGACATTCCCGGTTGGCGATCGATTTCCGAACAATATGACCTGCTTTGATCCGACATTTTTAACCCTGCAACCCTGTGCATCAAACTTGACAGAGAAACCATTATCACAGAATTGGCTGATGGAGAGCAAGTTATGCTTCAATCCATCAACATATGAGACATTAGAAATCGACACGTGATTGGTTTCAAGGGTACCATAGCCTCTGGTGTGACCTTTTAAGTTGTCACCAAAGGTAACTGAAGGTCCTTCTTTCTCCACGAAACTCCCAAGCAAATCCTTCAGATTTGTCATGTGTTTCGAGCATCCACTATTCATCACCCACATGGTTCGTGATGCTTTATTCTTCCTCAGCTGTTTTTCCTGTACCTACAAAGAGAAACTCGCTTAGGTCCCCAATTTCAGTTAGGTCCTGGAGGGTTAGAACAAGTTCCCCCTTGAACTGTGATTCGTTTTTCCCTGTATACTCGGATAGATTTATCATTCCAGATCACTTTTCCTTCATCATCAACTATAACAACACCTCGGTTATCCTTAGGCTTGTTGTTAGTAGTGATGTTCTGCTTCTTGGGAGGAGATGGATTTCTCCTATTGTGAGCTTTCGGAGGAGAGGCTTTCCTCCTGTTTTGATGGTGCTTCTTATCCTATTGGATTTGTCAATGAGGTCGGATGCCATGTTGGAATCTTTGTGGCTGATTCTAATTCCAACTCCCTGAATGTTGTCGATAGTTGTTCATGCCCTGTTGTTGATTCGTGTTGTGGCATGAAGGTCTCCAGCTGTTTGACCTGTTCCTTATCGGTTGACTCGGTTGGAACCTCTGGTTGAACTGATGATGGAACCGCTGCTGATTCAGTTGGTTGGATCCTTGTCGGTTCTGCGGTCGGTTCCATTCTTTCTGATGTTGGCTCTGAGGTTGGTTCAGAGGTCGGTTCTTAGTTCGGTTTTGATTGTATCTCCAACGTCTCTGGTTCCTCTTCTGACTCTTGGAACATTCCCCCTCGGTTGATGTCCCAACCGATGGAACGTTCTGTCCTCCATCCACTGCTCCTTTTCCCTTCTCAGTTGTGGTTCCCTTGGTCGGTTGAGCGTGCTGAGAAGTGGAGGTTGGATTACTTTGGGGAGATTCAGGTTCAACTGTGTTAGGTTCGACAACCTTGACTTCCACAGCTTTGATGAAGGTCGCTGGAGGAATTCCAGTATCCTTGATCACATCATAACCGAGTCCTGACACGTCATCCATCTGTCAGCTGTAACTGATGAGATTCTCGATGATCTTGGACGACTGATATAGCTTTATTAAGTTATCCTTCTCAGTTTGCAACTCCTTGAGGAGGACAGCTATATGCTCGGTTTGTCCGTCTGACTTCTTTATCAGCTGGTCGATCTGAGCCTCTTGCTTTTTCAACTGATCTTGCTGCTTCTTGATCTGCTTCATCAACTCCTCGTCGGTTGGAACATTAGTTCGGTTGACCGCATTCAGTTGCCTTTTGAGATTATCTATCTCTTCAGTTTGACTCTTGATCAGATCGTCCTTTTCAATTAAGGATTCTTCAAGTTTGGAGAACTGTTCTTGAAGACTCTTAAACTCAACCGATTGCTGATGCAGTTCCTCACTGAGTTCTTGAAAGTCACTCCATGAGGGTTCCAACTATTCATCCAGTATTTCCTGCATGTTAGAAATATTGGAAGAATTTAAATTAGCAGGACTAGAGTGTACCTCAGTATCATCCTGGTCGGTTCCAAGTGCCATGAGGCATTGATCCTGACCGATAGCGTTGTTGATGGAAGTCAGCTCATCCTCATCTTCAGTGTCAGTGAAGATATCCATGTCGTCAGCTGCTTCTTCTGCAACCATGGCCTTGTTCTTTCTAGTTTTCTTGGCCCTCAACGCTTCTCTCTCTTTCTTCGAGAGGTCTGGACAATCTGCTTTGAAATGTCCCTCCTTGCCACATTCAAAGCAACCGTTGTTCACAGGCTTTGAGTTATCTCGAGTTCGGTTGGACTTGTTGAATCTCTTGTATTTTCTGAACCGAGTGTCCATGTCAGCTAACTTCTTTGACAGGGCGGCTATGTTCTGTTGCAGCTCTTCTCTGCTTGGCTCCTTCGTAGCTGTGTCCGCTGATCTTGTTGGCCTTGATGTTCGCGGCTTTGAATAGTCAGCTCGGAGTGCTACTGACTTGGTGGTTGAACCAACATCCTCATGTCGACTCGTCTGAACCGAGGACTGAGTTGACCTTCTTCGGTTCACCTTGTACTCATTTCCCTTCAGAATTGAGAACAATCTTTCAGTTCCCATCTCACCAAGGTCAGCTCGGCTCTCATGGATGTTGGTGAAGGTATCCTACTCAGCTGGTAGAGCTTGTAATACTTTGAGGTTGATTTCTCTCAAAGTATATTTTCCTCTTCGCATGGACTGGATCCTTCTGATGATGTCTATGAACTGGAGCTCTAACTGATCAATGGTTTCATCAGTTCTCAGGCAGAAGTTGTCGAAATCTTGGCAGGCATGTGAAAGCTTATTCTCCTTTGTTTCGTCGCTTCCTTAACTCAGAGATGCCAAGATATCCCACATCTCTTTAGCGGTTTCGCACTCTTCTATCCAAGGCAGATAGTCTTGTCCAACTGTGGACATGATCGTGCTCTGAGCCCAGATGTCCAACTGGCTCACTTTGGCTTCTTCTAGAGTGAAGTCTTCTGGCTTCTTCTCCACTAACTCCACAGTTGCATCCCCATCGTTGGAATTTGTAGGAGTGCGAGTGATTCTCTCTCTGATGATGATCGGTCCGGATGTGAGTACTTGTTGCATTCGATGATGCTTTGACAGTATGATTTTCTTCATCCGAGTTCTCCAGGATGTATAGTTCACAACCGAGAACATGACCACGATCTTGTCTTTAACATCCATCTGCACACAACAACAGAAGAAAAATACAAGCAGATATGCACTAGCGTGATAAAGAGATCTGTTCAGTTGACCACTGAAGAAAACACCTCGAATTCACACCTTGTGAAACAGAGTCAGCAGTCTTTTGAACCACTGCTCTGACAACACTTGATGGTCACAATACGAGTTCTGGTGTATGGGGGGGGGGGGGAATACACCAGATAAAACTTTTTAAAAACAACCCCCTAAAAATAACATAACCGAGTAATGCAACTTAGTTGGAATCACAACCGAGTAAGAAACACTCAGCTGGAAGTGAAGTACTGTGTGGAATGTGGAGGAAATTAACTCGTATAAAAATCAACTCACGCTTAAAGGCAAGGTTGGTCAATAACCAAGACAATTGATATGGAAGAATGCAGTTTGTATGCAGGTTAGTTGGTCAGTTGAGTATGCAATAAGATAACTGAAAAAATAAACACAACACACAAAGATTTACGTGGTTCGGAGATAACTCCTACGTCCACGGGGAGTTGTGAGTCCACACAACTCAGTCCAAGTTCTTCTTGACAAACCACGAAGCTTACGCGGGCTTTGCAACCGTTGAGATAAGTTTACGGGTACTTATCAACCCTACATATTAGTTTGCGGGTACTAATCAACCTATCTACTCAGTTACGGGAAGAGTAGGGTCCTAATAACCTTTTCAGGTGTAAGAAAGGGTGGGGTTCCAACTAATAGCTCCAACAAGAAGTGAGCTATGATCTAACACTCTACGAACTCTCAACAAGTGATGTTCTCAAGGTTGGATCAAAAGACACTAAGACAGAATCTATTACTCTAGAACTCTCAAGTAATGATGTTCTAAGAGATTGAATGTAGCTCAGCTCGTGTGAAGTATTTGGTTCTTTCTTTCGCTCATTGATCTCTTCTTGCTCTTGTCTGTCTTCCATATCTGTTGAATGAATGAAGGCCTCTATATATAGGCGGAGGGAATCAACTAGCCGTTGGAAGAGCTATTGATCTCTGTTCTTTGAAAGCGATGGTTTGTCTCTCATCTCTGCAGACTTTCCGGATTTGGCAACTGCATGCTTCTGCTTTCCATCTGAGACAGCCTTATGTTGGGCCAAATGAGGTAATGATAGAGAGTCAAACCTTCACGTGACTTCCTTGTTTGAAATTCAAATCTTAACCTTTGACCTCCAACATTTGACAGTCAGTTGAGTCGTTTGATCTTCATCTGATTGGTCTTCAGCTGATGTTCTATCTGAATGCTTCTGTCTGAGTAGGAACATGTGAACTCTCAGCTGATTTTGAACTTCAAGCTATTGATCTAACTGATTGAGTCCTACAACTGATGTTCCATCTTGAACGCTCAGTTGTCCTTCTTGTATCTGACTCTGATCAGTTGGCTTCGAACGCTCAGTCGTCTTTCTTACAACTGATGTTCTCTTGTATCTTCTCTCTTTGAACTTAGCTAATGTTCTGAAACTTGAACGCTCAGTTGGCTCGAACGCTCAGATAACTTTCTTTTTCCCTTTTGAATTGCTCAACTGATGTTCTATCTTGTGAACGTAACTTTCCCCTTTTTAAACACTCAGTTGTCTTTAATTACTTCTGATGTTCTCTCCGAGTGATGCCTTGTTGTCGTCTTCAGCTGGAGACCTGTAAAGATAAAATCTCAACAGTGCTCAAACATCGAGCCTAACTATTAGCAATAGGATCTGGCAACATCTACTCAGTTGGGGTCAGTTGGTTTTGGAATCAATCAAAACTTTAATAAATTTCCCAACAACCCTAATCCAATCTTTGAAGCATCTGTATAAACCACGTATTCCTTATTCGCTTCTGGAAGAGCTAACACTGGTGCTGTGGTTAACTTTTCCTTGAGTGTCTGAAAAATCGTCTCGCACTCGTCTGTCCATTTGTACTTGTTTTCTTTCTGTAGTAGTTGCATCATAGGTCTAGCAATTGTAGAAATCCCTCGATGAATCTTTTGTAATAGCCAGCTAAACCTAAGAAACTCCTAATTTCATTTGGACTTGTTGGTGATTTCCAATTGCGCACTGCCTCTACCTTGGCAGGGTCTACCTTGATGCCTTCTGCTGATACTATGTGTCCAAGAAACCTCACTTCTTTCAGCCAAAACTCGCACTTACTGAATTTGGCATAATGTTTCTCAGCTCTAAGCATTTCTAACACTGTTTGCAAGTGTTCCTCATGCTCCTTCTCATTTTTGGAGTAAATGAGAATGTCGTCGATGAAAACTAAGACGAATTTGTCTAAGTACGGGTGAAAAATTCTATTCATGAGATCCATGAATACTGCGGGGGCGTTAGTCAAACCAAATGACATAACTAGGAATTCGTAATGGCCATATCTGGTTCGGAAAGAAGTCTTAGGTATATCTTCGGGTTTGATTTTCAATTGGTGATATCCGAATCTTAAGTCTATTTTTTAAAATACACCTGCGCCCTTAAGCTGATTAAAGAGGTCTTCTATCCTAGGCAAATGATATTTATTCTTAAGGGTGATCTTATTCAGCTCTCGATAGTCTATGCACATCCTCATAGAACCATCTTTTTTCCTAACGAACAAAACAGGCGCTCCCCATGGTGAAATGCTCGGTTTAATGAAACCAAGATCTAAAAACTCTTGCAGTTAGATCTTAAGCTCTTCTAACTCCTTTAGTGCCATCCTATATGGGGCTTTTGATTTGGGGGTCGATCCTGGTTCTAAGTCGATTGTGAAATCTACGTGACGGTCTAGTGGTAAACCTGGTAACACTTCTAGAAAGACGTCTTCATATTCGTTAATAATTTTCACGTCTTGTATGGTCTTTTCGGCTCCCGGTTCTCCACTTAGGTACACAAGATAAGCCTTGCAATTCTTCTTCTTCATCAACTTCTTGGCTTGTAGCGCAGATATTATTGGTATTCTCTTGCCCATCGAAATCCCATGGAATTCTGTCGGCTTTTTTCCCGGGGGTTGGAGAGAAATTTTTCTCTTGTTGCAGAGAATAGTGGCATAATTCTCAAACAACCAGTCCATTCCTAAGATTATATCTACATCCCACATTATCATAACATTCAAGTTGTTCGCTTTAACCTTAAGAGTTCCAATTTCTAATTCTAGGTTAGAGCAAACATGCGTAGAAGTTGTGATCTCTCCCAAGGGTGTAGCTACTCTCATAGCATGATTAGCTCGTACAGGTCTGATATCTAAGTTATCCGCACATGAGCCGGCAATAAAAGAATGTGATGCCCCAGTATCAAACAATATCTTTATAGGGGTATTATGAAGTTTACCCATACCTGCCAGGTTTCCCTTGCCCTTATTCTGCGCACTCTGCTTGATCGTGAATGACCTGGCATTCTGTTGCTGTTAGGAGTGCTGTTGATACTGCTGCTGCTTCATTTGTTGCTGCGGCAGTGCCTGAATTGCCCTCAAAAGTTGGGGCTGACCATACTGGTTCTGCCCTACTGCTCGCAATGGTTTCGGGCAATCCTTCTTAAAATGCCCCTTCTGTCCACAGTTGAAGCAAACACCAGAGTTTGCTTGACAGACACCGTAGTGTACCCTATTACACTTAGGACAGGCAGGAATGGTGATCCTTCCTTGGTTATTCCCTCCCTGGTTGTTGTTCCTCTGCTGCCCCTGTGACTAACCCTGCTGGTTATTTCCTTTCCACGGTCCTGCTTGATTATTCCCTTGTACATTCTGTCCCGACTGATTATTCCCTTGCCATGGCTTCTTGCCATAGTTGTTATTCTGGTTAAGCTGCTGATAGCCTTGCTGATTACCACTCTGGTTCCCCTGATTGTTGTAGTGCTGATAGTAGCCACTCTTGTTTTCTCCTTTCCATTTCCGTTTTCCCTGGTAGTTACTATTATTGTTGTTGCCGAAATGGCCTCGATTCTGAGTCTGGGTTGGGGCTGGTGCGGGTGTTATGATTTTGTTTTCGTCAGGCACTACTACCTCCATCTCTAGGGCTCATCCTAGTATCTCCGTGTAGCTCAGTCCTCCGTGACTGGCTAGTGTTACACCTAGCTCGTGCTTAAGTCCCCCACGGAACTTTTTTGCTATCTTTTCCTTGGTATCTACCTGCTCAGGCGCATATCTTGATAACTCGCAAAACTTTGCATCATATTCTGTGACCATCATCTTTCCTTGCTTCAGATTGTAGAACTCAGCCTCTTTCTGTGCTCTATATGTCTTAGGCACGTATTTATCGTACAATGCCTCATTGAATTCGTCCCAAGTAAAATGAGCCAAGTGCTCCACTGGTATGACCTTCTGTCTAGCCTCCCACCAGTAGTCAGCTGGTTCGGAGAGTTGAAATGCGACACACAAAAGACGCTCCTCATCAGAACATCTGAAGAGTTTAAAGATTCTCTCAGTGGATCGCACCCAAAGCTCAACATCGCTTGGGTTACCGGATCCATTAAAAACGGGTGGGTTTCGTTTGAGGAATAGATCCTCAATATCACGACGGGGTGGTGGTGGAGATGGTGGTGGTGAAGGTGGAGGGGTTTCATGGCGTTCTTGTTCCTCTTCCCTTTCACCTCTTGCTTGACGTCTACCTGGTCCACTAGGCCAACCAAGTTCTATTCTATTGTTTACTACTCTCGGCGGCATTTTGAAACTATAGACAACAAGAATTCTTATTAGCACCTTTGCTTTTTTAAAAAAATAATTTACCCACTTAGTAAGATTCTTCCAACTTCAGACAAGTTTACGGAGAGAAATAGATAATATTATCCACACTATTTCTATGAAACTTTTAACTTCGCAAGTTAATTAAGAGCAATCAACTAAACATGGTAAAAACAAACGTTCACTGGATCAAGCCCACTCGCGAGGTTATATATATATATACGCGTCAAAAAGAGTACTTAGTTTTTTTTGCCTCCAACGAGGACTTATACCAAAAAGCTAGACTACAACTAGTCTGAGCTAAGCTAACTGCCTATCTATGTACCGGATGCACTAACAGGTTGCATCTCTGTACCACTAGAAGTACTAGAACAGAAACGATTCGTAAAATTTCGTATCCGTTTAAAGTGCTACAAAAGAAGTCTACTGATCCGAACTATGTACAAGACATTTCTAAAGAAAACTACTATACGTCTAAGACTCTCTGCTCAAAAGGCTGCAGTCGAGTCTGTGCTGCCCTCTACGGCCGGAAGCTTCTCGAAGTCCCCCTCCTCTGGGTCCTCCTCAGGGTCCTCCTCCGGATCCTCCTCCATTGGATCCTCCTCTGGATCCTCCTCCGAGTCTGTACCAAAGACTAGCTGAAGCGCCTCATCAACCCTAATCGTGGTGGTGCCGTCCATAATTACTAGAGGTGGTGGCGGAGGCACCTCCGAAACGGTCCTCTCTAAGTGTGGGACCAAGTCGTCAAAGCTGGTCACTACCGTCCGCTTCTTCGGGGGAAGTAGGTGCTCGGGGGGTGGACTAGGCACGTATGCCTCTGCAGAACGGACCCTGGATGGTCCTACCTCAAACTGTCCTCGGAACCCCTCATCCAAGACTGGGGTAGGTCAGAGGTCGAACCCTCGTCCCCAACTAGTAAAGCTGCCTCTGCAGGAACCTCCTCAGGTGGTGCAAGTGGGGATGGTAACTCTAACATCGCAACAAACTCTGCGTCAATCTCTAGGTACCCTGCTCCTGGAAACAACTCCTCAACGGGTGTAAGAACTGGTGGCAACTCTAACAGTGCGGCTAACTCTGGATCCATGACAAAAGGCTCTGGCTCATGAGTAGCTGGGATGTGGATGTAAGGGTGGTGCTCGTGAACAGGAACAGACACCATGTACCTACTCTCAAAGAAACGCTCGTGTACGGCTAAAAAGAAACCTGAAAAGTCACCTGTCGACTCGGTGGCGTCACCGACCAGTGTAAGAAAGTACCAGGAGACATCGTGTGTCCATCCACGCCACTCGTCGGGTAGCCGTCCGATCAAATCTGCTATAGCCTGACGCTCTGTAACGAAGTGCCGAGCTGCATGGTAACGTGCAGCAAAGTCGCTGACTATCTGTCCTATGTCGTGGTTCGGGTCTACCTCGTAGTCATAGTACTCATCCAAGATCTCATCTACCATGGTACGCTGTCTCAGGAGTCTGCTCTTCCGAGCCGTGACGCATCTCGAAACCATCCTACAAAGTTTTTTAAGAGAACACGGATCAGTAACTGGTTGGATAATAACTTATCTTAAGGAATTCTTAAATTACAATTAGAATATTCCATTATTCAAATTGCAATATTCTTAACCACTTAACAACAACTTATCTTAATCATCTAGCAATTTTAAAAAATTGCAGTCAAACACTTAATAAATAAATAAATAAAATTCCGAGATTTTTTTCCAACTTTTAACTTATCGATTCTTAATTATTAAAACAAAGTTGACTCCAAAGAGACTTTGTTCATGTCACTTATACGTATGTGATATTCGTCTATAATAGGTTCGGTTCTTCTTGTTTCATGATCACCTCTCGAATATTTTGGAACCAACGCTTCTTATTAGTTCTATGTTCTCAAAGAATCGAGAAAAGTCTTAGAGTAATAGTTTAGGTTCTCATGCTGACATACTTCTCAATCAAAAAGAAATTATAACTCAAATAATTTCACAAAGTATAACACTTATACTTCAATAAATTCATACTTGGCATAATTGTTCATAACATGCTTGCATACTTATTCATAAATTTTCTGTAAAAAGAAACAACACTTCCGAAACTTTTCTTTCTTTTCTTCTTCGGTAGAGTCGACGTAGCGGGAAGTTGAGTTGTTGACTACATTCTTAAGTTTAGTGATACGAACTAAACTTTACTTGAACGAAGACTCGGGTGCAGAGCATAAACAAATGCTCTGTTGGACTAACTTAAAAGAATTTTGGATGCAGAGCATAAACGACTGCTCTGATACCACTCTGTCACAGCCCCAAATCCCGAGGGACGGCAAAGCCGGGGTGCGACTAGGGGTTAGATTAAAGAAGCGGGGAAGAAGAGGGAATAACTAACTGAATAGATGCATTAACCAATAATAATGAACAAGATGATATCTATGAACTGATTTCATTAACAAAAGAGAGTCAATCTCGAAGGATCGCTCGACGAAGTTGTTTTCAGAGTAGCCTAGGTTTAAAGTACGAAACTTAAACTGAAAAGTTATACAACAAAAAGTGAAGTAGTTTGCGGCGGAAAAACGTAGAATTGATTACACTATTCTTCATTCCTAAAGTACGACCTCTACTCAACTTCCGCCGCCTTCGTCACTCAACCTGCACATTTATAAATACATGCAGGGCTAAGTATAATCATACTTAGTGGGCACAGTGCTGAAAACATATCATAAGCTTATAGATTAATCAGGCATTCTCAAAGTAACACAACGGGGTTTTCCTTTCAAAGGCCCGTGCTTACTAAACATTTTCTTTTCATAAACATAGCTTGCAAGCATTTTACTGTTGTTACGTTCAACTTGCCCAACTTCTGTTTCAACGCCGGGGGAGAGTTAACTTCTCCCGTGCACGTTCCTCACCGTGGCTGGCTACCCCTCAACAGAGTACCACACACAACGGCTACTGTGTACAAAAATCTGGAAAACCCTTCCGGTTAACTCAGAATCCGATCGATTAGTTGGCGAACCAACTCAGAAAGGTACAAAAGAACTCACAAAAACAATTCTTTTATGCACTAATAATCACTTTCAAAACATACTTATACAGCAATAAGTAAACATTTTGAGCAACGCTCACTTTATTTTGTTATATAGAAAAGCCCACCTTAACCGGTTACAGAACAAACACGAACTTCTGTCTTCAGTCTTCCTTCCTTTCTTCTAATTGCAACTTCCTCCTTCTATCGCAACAAACATGCTTTAGTAAATCGGTCGAGACGATTAAAGAAAAAGCAATTCGAATTTGGTTAAGTCTTTTAGGCGTTTGCACTTTAACTAATCTCTTTTGGTTTAAAAGGAACGAGATTCGGACACATCTCATTTAGAACTAACTCGGTTTCTTACTCGACATTTAGATTAGTTAAAGACAGAAGTCGATAACTCTTAACGACTTAAAAGTTCTTAAAGAATTAAGTTGAAAAGAATTCAACTTAAGAAAATGAGTTTTAGAAATTTTCTGCACAAGGCAGTAGATTAGGAGTCTCTACAGAACAGAGTATTTCGAAACAGGGGATGTGCCTTAAGTCAAAAGAAAGACACAGGAGTCTACTTTACTGTCCAATTTACGGATCTTGATTTCGTTAAACGAGCAAAGAGTTATGGCCGTTTACGAGAACGGTGGCAAAAATGTCCGTGAAACCCTAGACGTTTAAAAACTCGACGCACGTTTCCCTAGGTTCGATCAATGCTATATAACCTTTAGGTGCACGAAATTTCCATCAATTAACAATGAAGTCACATAATCCTTTAATGTGAACACTTTCACATTCCACGATTAAAAAAAACGACGAGCAACTCTCGTCTTTTCAACTAACGAAAACACCTAGAAATTTTCATTTCAATTTCAAATCATAACTAACTTCTAACTTCTATTTCATAACTTATATGAAATTATCATCAACTACACTCATGCTTATTAATCATCAACTAACTCAAATCAATCAACATATACTCATAATCATCAAACACGTCGTTTTTATCGAGCAACGAACATCGTTGTCGATTTTCTTAAACATTTTTATAAAATCTAAGAAATTCAAACTAAGTATATGTAATCATGCATATCATCAATACATCAACCATATCATCAATCGGAAACATACAAACCCTCGTTTTCTTATTTCATTGATTCAAAACCAACTTACTTTCTTCGATTTCTTGAAGTTTTACTAAAACAATTCAAATCAAATTAGTTTCTATCATCTTTATACTTAACAATGAACACCTTAACACATTAACATCATTAAAACCATTACTTAACCATTTCATGTCATTCTTATCGGTTCATGAACTCGATTTTTCATAGTTGTTAGTTAATTCTCAATTAATTCAACAACAAACCTAACATATCAACAATCACTAATATTCGATTAGTTTCCTCGTTCTATTTTTTCTATCGATGATTATGCTCGACTCTTCGTCTCTTACAAAAATTCAACGTTCTTAGAATTCGCTCCAGCTTTCACATCATCATCATTAACTACTTAGATTAACTAATATGCAATCCATTAAGTCATAACATAATCAAATCTTAACTTATCAACGATTCATCGTCTCCAACGATTTCGTTTTTATTTTTAGAAAAATCTAACTAAAATATATGTTCAAATACATGCTTCCTACTTCTCATAAATCATAACACGTCATCAAAGACATAACAATTACTCAATCAAAATCCTATTTCTTCATCTCTTACAATATCGTTTTTATTTTTAGAAAATCCCCAAATAATTCATGTAATCATATCTCAATGCATACAAACATATTCTACAAACCATATGTCTAAATTCAAGGTCAACCTTCATCAACTAGTTCATGAAATTTTTGAAAATTACCTAATTAATTCCAACATGATGTATACTCGATTCAAACCATAGAAATTCATTCCTAAGCATAAATAACATGAAATAAACTTAGAACATCAATCCTCTACTTCTTAAAGGTTTCGAAGTTTTTCAAGAATTAAAGGAATAGATTTTTGTTCGGTTGGAATTAAAGAGGAAGCTCTTACCTAAACAAATATTCAATCGGAATTGACTTTAATCGAGAATCGAACAAGTTATGAGCTTCAAAGGCTTGAAGAACTTGAAGAACTTCTTGAAGATCTTGAAGAACTTGAAGAACAAGAGAGAGAAGAGAGAAAACTAAGGGGGGCGGTTTTGGGGAGAGAAAGAGAGAGAGAGAGTTGTGTGATATTTTAAGTGATAAAGTGTTAAAGTAGAAGAAAATTCCAAGATGATGACTAAGGGGGGGATTGGCGGTTTGGGAGGGATTTTTATTCCAAAATATCTTGTTTTACGGGTCTAATACTGCATACTAAAATTGATTAGTTAATTTCTTAGACGGTTACATTTCCGGCGAAAACTAATTCGACCAATAGATTGGAAATAATTTACTTAGTCGGAAAGTATAGTTCAATTTCCGAAATCCATCGAAAAAGTCGAGACGTGACAGTCCAAATTTTGCCCGGAAAAATAAATTAAACTGACTTTTACTAAAAGATTTGTATCGCAAAATAATTGAATGTAAAGTCAGACCTTTTTTCGATTTGAGTTCTCGAACGAAAATTTTATCGGACGCGAACAAACCCTAATACAGTAGTCGGTTGAACGACTTCTGGATTTTATTTTCAGAAACGGATTTCACCGTTAGTCTTAAAACTAAAATTCCTTAACTTAGGCGTGCAAAGCCTTAATTAATTATCAAATTTGTATTTTAGTGACAGAAGAAAAAGGCCGGGATATTACATCGAAGCTTGGCACACTTCACACTTTTTAATAGCCTTTCTTATGGTAACATCTTTCCCATCCACTTTCTTGCTCAAAGCTTCCATCTTGTCATCCATTTTGGCCATGAACTCTTTCATTGTGTTGATTAGAGCATCCTTGTTTCCACTGTGATCATGGGAACCTTCTCTAGGGACATCATCTTCATCTCTTGATTGCTCGGCCATAATTCAGCTATCTTTTTGAACACTTCAGTTGGTAATTGATCGACAATTCCTTCTCTACAAGCGGCTATAATCCATTTCCTCTCCGAAGCTGACAATCCATGCATGAAATACTCAACAAGGTCAATCTCCTCAATTATGTGTTGTGGGCAACGCGACAACATCTTCTTGAATCTTTCATAGTACTCATATAGTGACTCATACGCTCCCATTTTGACTGAGGAAATTACATTCCTCATGCTTTGGATGCGACCAACAGGAAAATACTTGTCTAGGAATGCCTGTTGCATCTTCTTCCATGTGTCCATACTTCCCTCGGGCAAGGTATAAAGCCACTCACGTGTCCCATCAAGTAGTGAAAAGGAGAATGTGAGCAACCTTATGTAATCCTCGAATCTCTCATGAGGGTTAGTGACCCTAACAGTGCTGCATGCCATCTCAAAATTCTGAAGATGAGTTTCTGGATCTTCCCGTGGATGATTGTTGAACTTGGGCAAGATCTAGACCAGTGAATGCTTAAACTCCCAATTTCCGGTGATCTCGGGTAGCTTAATGCTTGAGGGCTTGATGCCATTGTCATCAGGGAACATGATTTTCCTAATAGTTTTTTCTGCCATCTTTTCTACTGGTTTGGATTCTTCACTCTCTTGGTTAGAGTAAGAATTGTCTTGCTCAGAACTCTCCTCGCCTGACAAGCTAAGATCTCCTTCAGGTTCGTTTACTCCGCTTTCCAGAGTCTCTTTCCCCTTCTGAGCTCGTAATGCCCTAGCCTCACGCTCAGGATCCTCAAAGTAGATCAATTGTCCTTCCGTCGCACTAGTCTTGGGCATAAGCCGAACTCAAAACTTGAAGATTAACTACCTTGGAACCAATTCCAGAGCAACGGCGCCAATTTGACGAAGCTGTCGTTTATACTTCGTGCAAATAAATTTGTTATCTCATATGCCCACAGTAGGCAATAGCCATCGGTAAGCAGGGTTATAAACAGCAAGCATGAATCAATCTACAACATAATCTCTTGTGTCGAGAAGTAGGCCTCCTTCTCAAACACTGTGATTGGCCTATCCGAAGCAAGGCTCATTGTCACTTCAAACAATTAACAATACATGTGTTCATGTCTCACACAGGATAATAATAACTCAAGTAGATGATTTAACATACCAAAAATTCAGATAAAATGGCAAGTCAATTGTAACACCCTAATCTCATTAAGGCATTAAAATAATATTTAAAAGAATATTTACAGCGGAAATAGGAATTTTTTTTTTCTTGAATAAAGAATAGTATTAAATTTTGCTTAAAGAAAAACGTCAATAGATTAACTAATAAATGTCAAAATTTCCAAAGATAACATATTCAACAAGTACGGAAATAATAAGGTAAAAACAAAATCTAATATTTAACGTCTTAGGAAATAAAATAAATTCCTATTTATTTTGACTCGTCATTCGACACCTCCACGCCTCTGACTTCAATTACCTGAAAAGTTTAAGTTTGGGGATAAGTATACGCGAATATACTTGGTGTGGGTCGTTATACCAAATATTGTCCAATTTAATAAAACAGATGCACGTAGTGAAAATTAAAAGTCAAGTAATACGCAACAAGGAGTGAGAGCAACTTAATGGACAACTCAACATGATCCACTCAACACTAAATGTCAACATACAAGACGTCAATAAGTAATATCAAAGTCAATGGACAACTCAATAGGTCCTGCTCAACTAATGATATCAAAAGTATTGAACGCAAGTGAGAGCAAGTCAATGGACAACTTAACACGGTCCACTCAACACTTAAAGTCAAATAATCACATACGACAAATCACATCGTATTAAAAAGGATAAAATAAGTCAACAGTATAAAGTTAAGTAAGATCCCACACCTTAGTTTCACTTGAAAACTCGAACCGAGCAAATTCAAAGTAAGTTCAACGTCTTAATCGCGCCGCACCTAAGTGATTATAAATTTATAACTTTAAAGCCATAATCAAAAGTTAAGTGCACATAATAAATGACTACGCGATGCGAAAAGTGCACGTCTGTTTTCCTAAAACTGAAAGCTTAATGTATTGATATATGCACAAATTCGGATAGCATGTATGATTTTATGTATAAATAAATTACACACAAAAGGTACAGGTTTGATTAACTAATTTCCCATCTTTTTTTTTTAAATAACCCTATGTATGCTTAAACACAAATATATATATAGATATATACACTGGTACATATTAGCATATCTATACTAAGGAAAAATATTTATTTATTTATTAATCTACATTTCAATGTTCTTAACAAAAGACATCAACACTAAAACTCATTTCTTCTTTTTTTTCTCCGTACGTATAATGGGCAACACACACATATATTAACCAAATTAATGAAATTTTACTTATTAAACCATTAAATCAGTTAACAAAAGTTAATTTTTTCACCATTTTCTTACGTTAATTATTTGACCATTTTCTTACATACTATATCTTCTATGTACTTAATCATTAATCAACTAAACCGCATATCATCATAGTTATTCATATACTTATATAATAATAGTAGTAGCAGTAGTAATACTAATAATAGCAATAATAATAATTTTTTAATAAAATAATAAATGAAAAGAAAATCCCTATCACTTCTCACTCATTTCCCTCGTCTGACACAAAATTGAAAAGAACAACATTCCAATTTTGCATGCTACACAGTATCCTATATGCATATATACGTGTTATTAATTTAGTTCATGTAAGGTTATCCATATAATGATTATCTTAGTTTTATTCTCCACCAAACATCCATCTAAGTTCTCATTTCTAGAAGCACAGGCTTTCGATATTAAATAATAAAAAAAATATAAGTCCTTGCCAATCTATAATCTACTTGGAAGAAATTGTAATACCACGTATGTTTAATCCGTCTTTAAAATAAAAAGTTAATTAATAACTAAGGCTTTGCACGCATAAGTTAAGGATTTTCAATTCTAAGACTGACGGTGAAATCCGTTTCTGAAAATAATTTCCAGAAGTCGGTCGAACGACTACTGTATTAGGGTTTTCGTGTCCGGTAATTTTTTCGTCCGAAAACTCAGAATTAAAATCCATCAGAATTTACATTCACTTTTTCTTCGATACGAGTTCACCGGAGAAAATTAGTTTTTATGATTTTCCGGGCGAATTTTTAGACTGTCTAATACCGACTTTTTCTCGGATTTTGAAAAACGAATTAGGTTTTCCGAGTACATGATTTATTTCCAATCCAACGGACGAATTAGATTTCGTCGAATTCGTAACTACCTAAGAAATTATTTCTCGACTTTTTAATCGTCGTTTAAAGCCGGAAACGAGATATTTTCGTCTAATAAATCCTCGCCAAACGGCCCTTAGCGACTCACCCCTCTTTTAGTTAGATATTTATACCTTTATGAATCTAATAAGGTGAGTCATCCACCTCTCTCTTCTCCCTACCATTACCGCCCCCAAGCTCTCTCTCTCTCTCTCATTTTTCTTCTCTTCTCCTCCATTAATGCTTCAACATCCAAGCTCTTCTCAAGCACACAAGTTCTCCATCCACCGATCAATTCCATTTCCGAGTTCGTATTCCGTAAGGTAAGAACATCTCCTACGTAATGAACCGAACAAAGTCTTGATTCCATCCATTTCATTTTTTTCGAAACCTAAGAGATTAAGAAGCATGTTGATTCTTGTTCGATTCATGTTCTAGTATGTTTAGAATCGAGTTCTACGGATCGAATCATGAAGAAAATCACTCCCCTTTATTTTTCATAAATACCAATTTTTATTTAGATTTTAGGGGTTTTCCGTAGTCCGATTTCTTTGATGTTTGATCGATAGATTAGTGTTTTACATGTTGTTAATTGACTATATGAATTAATTTAGGTTTTTCTAAAAATAAAAGTTGAAAGATAAGAGAGGAAGAATGCATTATTTAGTGTAGTAAATGTTATGATATGCTCGATTGATTAATAGAAATGAGATATACGATGTATGAGGATGATTATATATTTAATTGGAATTTTTCTAAAAATAAATTGAAAAATGTAAGAGACGAAAACGTGTCATTAAGTTGAAGCTCGATAATGTTTTGATAATATGGTTTGCATATTAGTGATGCTCGTTAGATAATGATCGTTGTTGTAAAATTTGAACGAAAACGGAGAACGTAAGATTTTTAGTAAGAAAAGAACCATCGACGATAAGTCGAGCATGAATAATGTTTTAGGTTTGTGATTCGAACCTTTGATAATCTTAATAGTTAATGATCGTGACCGTAAAGTTTCAACGAATTCTAAGAAGTTTCGATTTTGAATAGGAGACGAAGAATCGAGTTTAAGAGCCGGTAGAAAAGTCGAATAAGGAAATCCCTTTTAATATTAATGATTGTTATTGATTGACGAACGATATTGTAGTTAACGACTTTTCCATCCGAAAAACGAGACGTTATGAGATATAGTTAAGAATCGAGAAGTTGTTGAACGAAATAGGATTTGAAATTCGTTTTGGTATAGTAAATGGTTAGTTGGAAATGACGAGGAAATGCTCATCGTTTGTTAATCAAAAGTCGTGAATATGAACCCGTTTAAAGGATACTATATGTAGACTGTCGTGGGATGAAAATTTCGTGAAAATAAAAGTGGAATAGTATTGATCGAACCTAGGGAATCGTGCGTCGAGTTTTGTCGAGCATTAGGGTTTCACGCGACTGTTTTGCGATGTTTCACGGAAACTGTCATAACTTTTAGCTCGCTTAACGAAATCGAGATCCGTAAATTGGAGAATAAACTAGACACCCGTACCTTTCTTTTGGTATAAGATACATCCCCTTTATTCGTATGCTCTGTTCTGTATGAACTTACTGACTTGGGCAGTAAGTATCCAAAGTCTAGTTTCCTAAGTTGAATCCTTTTCAACTTCGTTCCTTGTGAACTTTTAAGTCGTTCTAAGTTATCAACACCCTTTTACCTACTGACCCAAGAGTCGAGCAGTGAGCTGAGTCAGTTTGTAGACGAGAATTGATCGAAGTCTCGTCTATTAGTTAATAAAAGGAAAGTTGTAAAGTGCAAACGCCTAAAAGACTAAAAACCGGATTCGATTTCCTGTTTCTTTTATCGATTGCGTTCAAGTTGCTTAAATCTTTTTATTTACGATAAAAGGGGGAAGTCAGCACCGAGGATAGGATGGAAGACCTGAGACGGAAGCTCGTTTAATAGTTCTGTAATCAGTCAGGTGGGCTTTTAGATATGAAATAAAATGAGCAATGCTCGAAAACCTTTTCTTTATCGCTTTGATAATCGTGTTTTCAAAGTGATAATCATGGCATGAACTATTTGTTTTATGTGAGTTCTCTTGTACCTTATGAGTTAGCCAAAGGGGTTAACTAAATGATCGGCTTTGAGTTAGTCAAAAGGGACTTTCCAAAGTTAAGTGTATACAGTAGCCGTTGAAGTATGGAACCCTGTTGAGAGGACGACCTGCCGCGGTGATAAAAAAAAATGGTCAAGATTGAACGTAACATTTATGAAAAATGCTTGCGCAAGCTACATTGTGAAAATGAGTAAGAAAATAATTAGTAGACACGGGCCTTTATTGGAAAACTCTGGTGTGCTACAGAAATGAGATGCCTGATTTATCTATACTTATTATTATGTTTTCGGCAACGTGCCCACTAAGTGCTTTTGTACTTAGCCCTGCATATGTTTTATAAAATGTGCAGGTTGAGCGACGAGAGCGGCGGTGGTTGGTGTTGAGTTATGAAGTCGTGACTAGAATAAGAACTTGTATTCAGATTTACGTTTTTCCGCTGCCAAACTCCAATCTCTTTTGAAAGTTAATGTATCTTTTTGTTGGGTCTAAACCCCGTACAATTAACTCAATTTCTTTTTTAGAACTTTGTCGAGTGATCCTTCGAGATCAACTCTTTCTTTTATTATAATGAAGTCTTGTTCATAGTAATTCATTTCTGTCATTATTGTCTGTTTGTTCTTTCATTCTTATTCATTCCCCCTTCTTCCCCGCTTTTTTAATCCAACCCCTAGTCACACCCCGGCTTCTGCCGTCCCTCGGGATTTGGGGGCTGTGACAGAAATTTTAAGAGTTGATTATGCGTATGGGTCACTAATCGACAAGAATTTGAAAAGTAAAGAAAAAATAAAATAACTAGGAAAGGATATAGAGTACCTTGTTTCGAAAAGCCTAACTGCTTGAATACAAACCAAAACAAAAATTTCTTTCTCTTGGATAAATTTGCGGCGTTTAGAGAAAACAGAAAAGAACAGGACAACAAGTGTTTTTATAGCTAAAAAAAAAAATTAGGGTAAATCATTCTCATTCATTATTAGGTTATAAAAGATAAAGTTTTGTGTAATATATCTCTATCCTACAACTCGCAAATCGTGGATATAAAAGTCAATTGTAAAGGTAAACCAATTTTTTAATCTTATCTTTAATTTCAAAATAAAAACTATTTATTTTCTTAAAAGAAAACAAATTACGAATAAAGAAGTATCAAAATTTGTTAAATAACTTTATAAAGATAATTTTAGATTAACATACAACTTATATTTTACACATATACGTATATTAATGGATGCATTTAATTCATAAAGAAATCCTTAAATGTAAATATATATGTATAGTTCATGAAAATAGATGCATATGTACATGCTTATTACGTATTTAGCTATATAGATTCCAAATAAGTTTCTAAATAACATTATTTTATTTAATTATAACTTAACAGAATAAATATAACATCATAACTAGGGTGCGACTTCGACTATATCAAAGCTCGATTAAATTTAAATTCACACATTTGCAAAATAAGAAGCACATTTAAAATTATTTAGCAAGTAAATTGAAAATCGGGTTATTACATCAATTAAATTAAAAACTCACATAATATGATAATAGTAATCAAATTCATTTATTTATTTCGGTTAAAAAGCCCACCTCACTACAAAGGGTTCGAGTCGAGGTAGCTTCTTTTTCTTCTCTTCGTCTATTTCTCAGATCCACTCGTACATTCAAGAATAACATCTCATAAAAACGAGTCTACATTCTAAAAACATAAACGAGTTCTAACGCTCGGCTGAAGGACTTCTACTTGACTCAGATTTCCTAACTTATCTCGACTTGTCTAACTCGATCTTTCTCAATTTCTTGATTCTACCCAAGTACTAAACCAATAGACTCTCACACTTGGAAAATATAACTTGATAACATCAGACAAATTAATCTTAAACAATTTACAAATATTAAGAAATCACTATTCACATCACACATCTCGTTTTTCTCGATTTCTTAAGTCAAACGAACAAAAAAAATTACGAGATTAATTTTAAGGTTCTAATATCACAAATCATTCACATACAGACTTTCACATCAGGAATCGGACATTTACAGATAGGTAAACGATCGACTTCGATAAATAGATGGAAAAAGAAAAAAATTTCAAATATAATTAAATATTCTAGAAAAATTCTAGAAATTTAAATAAATTCATTTAATCACAATTGTCAACTCGGAAACTCATTCAAGACTCGGTTATTAACTCATGCTGACTCGACTCTGCTCAATTATAATTTTGGAAAATAAAAGTTATTAGATTTAAATGAAAATAGTTTTATTTTTCTTAAAATAAATCAAAGACTTCAAATATGAAATCGGATTTAAAATCCGAACTCTTGATAAAAATTTCTCGAAATAAAGTCTACATCGTTTTTCTCATAAAATGTGCACATGCTCGAAAAATTATTAAACATAGTAAAAAGACTCAAAATAATTCTAATTAACTAATTACTTGATTAATTTTACTTAATCTTATTTTTAACTCAATAAAACTCGATTTTTCATTCTTAATCTTCAATACTCGATAACTTCCACATACTAACTCGGATTCAAATATTTCAAAAAGCTAACTTAGCTATTTTTACTCCAATTTTATCATCTAATCATCAAACACTACTAACCACATCAAGAACTCAAAATTTCATGCTCAATTTACTCATAGTCATCGATTTTTTCATATATATATATATATATATAGGAGAGAGATCATATGAGAATAAATATTATCCTAAGAAATGAGAATAGATGTCCACCATAGATCTATTGGTGATGAAGGCTCAAGATTTGGTCTGGTCAAAGCGGCTCAAACCCTGGTCAACCCGAGTCAACCTGTTGACTTTTTTTTATTTCTTTATTTTTTTTATTTATTTTTTATTTTTTTTATGGGTGAACTCATATGCACCACTTCACATATTCGGATGCACCACTGTATATAACTAGATGCACCACTAAGTGCATTGAGATGCACTAGCTTTTCGTTTTTTTAGATTTTTTTTAGGGTCAGCTCATATGCACCATTTCACATATTCGGATGCACCGCACTATATAACGAGATGCACCACTTAGTGCATTGAGAAGCACTAGATTTTCTAGTTTCTTATTTCTCTTTTTTTGATATTTTTAAAAATTTTCAGATTTATTTTCCCCCGTTTTTTTGTTTGTCTCTTCGTTTTTTCGTTTGCCGCTTCTTCTTTGGTCAAGATTCGAGCGAGGGGAGCCAAAGGCCTCATAGCGAGTCGAAAAAGTCCAAATTATTTCCCGACGATTATCTTTATATTAGTAATCGGAGCAAAGGCGGAGCCGGGAAAAAACATATGTAAAAAAAAAACTGAAAAAAAACTAAAAAAAAAAATCAGACATGCACCACAATGTGTAACCAGTTGCACCACATAGTATAAGTAGATGCACCACATAGTGTGACTAGATGCACAGTGTTTTTACGAAAATTAAAACAAAAATGAAAACAAAACTAGTGCATCTTAATGCACTTAGTGGTGCATCTCGTTATATAGAGTGGTGCATCCGAATATGTGAAGTAGTGCATATGAGCTGAACCCTAAAAAAAAAAAAAAAAAAAAAAAAAAAAAAAAAAATTAATGGGTTGACCGGGTTGACCCGGGTTTGAACCACTTTGACCATGCCAAATCTTGATCCTCCATGTAGATATAATTAATGGTGGAGATTAATTCCTATTTCTCACTTTAAGATCCATTTGCATGAGAATGACTATTTATATATATATATATATATATATATATATTGCAATACTTGCTCGATTTTCAAAATTCAAAGTTCTAACTTACTTAGAATAATTTCAATTTCATGAATATAACATCAAATCATTCAAATAAACTCAAATACTATAAATCTTCTTCTTAAGCTCAATTCGTTCCCGACAAACATCATATGCATGCAACTCCAAAATGATTCTAAGATTAATGCTCTCATACAAGGTTCGTTCCCTCCCAGTTATTTTGCAATGCGTGTCTTATATTCCAGTTCATGTATTAATCCTCATCTCCCGACTATTGAATTAACACAACTAATATGCACAATTGGTGGCCAATCAATCAAGCATTCAAGACAAATCAAGAACATAAGAAAGAAGAGAAGGTCGTAATCGATTAATTGAATAAAAATCAAAGTTAATTATACATCTACTCTCTAGCCCTAGGATAAAAGGAAATTAGTTACTCATAGACATCATAAACAATATCCAATAAATAACATAAAAACCGTAGGCTAATCCGTAGTTCTTGAATACCTTTTCTTCTCTTCTCCCAATCTTCAAAAAACCTCCAAGAAAATAAATCTAAACTAACCTAGTCTAAAATAATAAAACAAAAAGAGAAGAGATTAAAAGATGAGATGAGAGATAATGTCTCTTCTATGCAATAGAAGGAGTATTTATAGCCAAAAACCTAAGACAAAACGTATAAGGAACAAATCATAACAAGGAAGGGAATTATAATTGATGTAGAAAAGTTTTTGGGCTGGACCGCCTCGCCATGCGGTTGCATGCATGACCGCATGGACAACCGCATGCAAAAGCCGTGAAAATCCCGTCCTTTGGAGCAAAAATCGGACCGCATGCGGTCCCGTCATGCGGCCGCATGCCGGACCGCATGGCAGCGCGCAATAATTTTCAAATGGCTCGTTCTCCCTCGTTTCAACTCCGATTTTGGATCCGTTTTTGCCTACGAACTCCTATCGAGCTGCACATTCATCCTACCATGTTCAATTTGCATAATTTTGACTCCAATTTTCTGCAAAATCAAACAAAGTACGAACGAGCATCATATTTCACAAATTAACAATAGCTAAGTTCAAAACTCATTACAAACACGATTTCCCAATACAAATTGACATCAATTAAGCTTATAAAAATGAGAAAATCCATGTTTAACATACTTAAGCTCAATTTATACTGCAAATCATTTATCAATCATCTAATTAAGCAATACTAACATCCAACATCAAAAATCATCAACTCTATTCTCCTATATAGTTCAAATTTTTGAGAAAAATTACACAAAAAATCATACTTCTCATTTCTCTTATTCAATCATCCTCATATCATCAAATAACTCATAAACCAACCAAATATCATCAAATTCATCACAAAGTCATCAAATCCTCATGCATGTATGTATCGATTTTTCGAAGAAAAATAGCAAATAAATTCATTTCTTCCATTTATTCACATATTCATGTACTAATCTTTATCAATATCATCATTCTTTCATTAATTTCTCAAGAACATCACAAAAACAATCACTCCTTCATACACACATATAAATTGGCAATTTCATAGAAATTAGGGGAAATTCATACTCTTTATTTTACTCATTTTTCTCATGCTTCTATATCTCAAAATTATCATTAACATCATAATTTCATCTTGAAGAACAATACATCAAAACCTCCTAATTTTTTTACTCTATTCCATTGGTTTTCATCATCAAAATAGAGATGGAAAATTTTCCTCATTCAATCAATCACATAGAGACTCTTAAACAAACTCCTAGAACACAATTCTATCATCAAAATCATGATCAAAACAAAAGCATAGAAATCCCTAAAAATTGCCTAAATTTTCAGCGCACATAGGAAAGTAAACATTCATGATTTTTCCTTCATCTTTTCATACATATACTCATACAAAGATCATAAACAACATACATAGAAATCAAACTCAAACTTCTTCTCCTTGGCTTTGAAGTTCGCCGATCATGGAGGAGGGAGCGATTCAAGTTCTTGTTTCTACCTTCAAGCATGAAAAACACTCAAGAGTTTAAGAATCAAAACTAAAATAGAAGTGTAATGCCCCGTAAATTTAAAGTTAATTAAATAAATGGCTTTGCACGCCTAAGTTTACGATTTTGAATTCTAAGACTAACGGTCGAATCCGTTTCTGAAAATAAATTACAGAAGTCAGCTAGCCGACTACTGTATTTAGGGTTAGCGTGTACGAAAAGTTTTTAGTTCGTAAACTCAGAACGGAAAACCGTCTGATTTTTACATTCACGAAATCGCGATACGAACACGCCCGAAAAAGTTCGTTTTTATGTTTTTCCAGACGAAACTCGAACTGTATCGTCCCGAGTTTTTGTCAAAATAATTTTTTGTAAATTTTTTTTCCAATTAAGTTTCGTACGTTAGAATTTTAGGTCAAATCGGATCGCGACAATTTTTGTGCCGAGCAACGTTTTTCGTCGAACGTTTTCCGTAACGTCGGATCGCGCCGGAAAAACACGTATCCCTCCTAAATCTATATGGCAGCCGACATTTTTTTTTAATTAATTAGAAAACATGCATGTTTGATAATGCCTAATTAAGTGACACCTATTGCTTCCACTATTGAAACTTTACACTTATTAGTTTACAACATATAGTTAATTCAAAATTAAAATCAGTTCTTCCTCCCAAATACACACACACACGGCAGCACCTCCTCCATTCCATCATCTTCTTCACTTCATCATCCTCCATTGAAGACAAGCTCCAAGAACAAGAAGAAAACTCATAAGTCTCAATCCCTCCATTCAAACCTCTTAAGTTCTTCATTAATTCTTAAGGTAATTCCCTTCTCTATAATCCTATCCAATCATCTTTCTTTTCTTTCTCATTTCTTCTTGATCGAAATTCTAGAGTTTTGGAATGGATGATTTGATCTTGGAGTAATGAAGTTAGATGTATTAGATAGGATAATTAGGGATTAAAATTGAACAAAAATAAGAATCCTAATTCTATCCTTAATACCGAAAATTAGGGTAAGTTGTAGGATTTTTAATTTTCTTCATTTGATGATTGATTCTTATTTAATAGAGGTTTAATTAGTGATTAGAATGAAAAGGAATCAAAAGCCCTATGTGTTTGTGAAATTTCAATTAGGGTTTGAGTTGAATTTAGGGGTTTGATGCATGTTAGTTGGAAATTGATTTGCAATTGATTAATAATTGTTATAAGAGGTTGGTTAATGAATAAATGTAGTTAATTGGAGAAGAAAATCACCCCCTTAACATCTTTATGAAAACCGAAATTTATAGAGTAATTAGGGGTTTTCACATGTTTGATTTAATTGATGAATTGTTGGTTGAATTATGTTGCAAATAATGTTAGTTGATTATAGAATTTAATTGAAAATTTTCTAAAAATGTTTAACGAAACGTAAGAGACAAAGATCACCTTATAAGTTGAATTATAATGATTTCATGATATGTTTGCATGCATGAAAGTGATTCACGTTTGACGTAGTTTAACGTTGTAGAATTTGAACGGAATCCGACAACTTTGAAAATCGCGTAAGAGACGAACATTTAGTCGTAACTAATAATCGAGAAGTGGATGAGAATTCTAATTTGATATTATTTTTTATGATGGAATTTAGAACAACTTTCTAGTTGACGTCATAAGCTTTCAAGTTGATATAATATGGGCTATAATTATAGTCGAGAACTAGAACGCGTTTTGAATTTTTGTTGGTTTAGTAATTGTTAGTTGAAAGCCGATGTTTAGAACGTCGTGCTTTTGAGCGAGTTTTGAGAAGGAGTTCGTCACGTACGCAAGTACGTGATGACTGCCTTGAGGGTCTAGTTTCTAAAGAAATTGAATACGAGAGCTTAGAACGAACCTAAGACGTTATACGTCGAACCTATCGAGCAATTAGGGTTTTCGCGGCAGTTTTGCGACCCTCGCCGGAAACTGTAATAACTAGACATCCCCTGTTTCCAAATCCTCTGTTCTAGACAGCCTCCAGAGTTACTGGATTGCGCAGTGAAATTTCAGTTTCTTGTCTTCTAAGTTGTTTAGTTCGCAACTTAGTTTCTTTGAACGTTTAAGCCGTTTTATCTATCGACTATCTCCCTGCTGACCCTAGAGTCAAGTACAGGACCTTGAGTGATAAAAACCAGTCGAGATCTTATCTCTTATCCTTTCATTAAAGAAGTAATAAACGAGAAATTTCATAAATCGTCCAATGAACTAAAACGTAAATCGCCTAAGTTGATTCTTTCCAACTTAGTTTCTTACAATCTTTAAAGTTATATTAAGATATCGACTACCTTCTCTACTGACCCGAGAGTCGAGTATGAGATCTTCTGAGTTCTAAACGAGATTGGTACGAGTCTCGTTTCCCGTTTAAGTAAAACGAATCTAGTAAGCGTGCAAATGCCTAAAGAATGAAACAACTAAAACTTATTTCGATTCTCTTTGATCGATTATCTTTTACGGCCCGTTTTTAAGTATGTTTATTTTACGATGAAGGAGGAAGCCAACTGTAGAGAAAGGACGGAAGATCCAAAGTTGGAAGCTTTTGTTTTAAGTTCTGTAAATCAAGGTGGGCTTTTATATACAAATAAAACGAGCAATGCTCGGAAAATCTTTCTTTATTGCTTTGATATCTGTGTTTTCAAAGTGATATTATGGCATGAACTGTTTTATGTTTTATGTGAGTTCTCTTGTACCTATCTGAGTCAACATTCGTGTTTTCCAGATTTAGAGTTAATCTAATTAGATTAACTAACGATCGGCTCTGAGTTAGCTGCTAAGTGCTTTCCAGAGTTAGTGCACTTTGTAAGCTGTGGTGTATGTGATATCCTGTTGAGGGGTACCAGCCACGGTGAATTAGAATTGGTCAGGATTTAACATAACATTAGTCAGAAAATGCTCGCGCGAGTGATTTATGAGAAAAGAGTCAGAAAATGTTTAGTAGACACGGATTCTTTCAATAAAACTCTGATGTGCTACGCTTATGAAATGCCATATTTATCTATAATTATGATTATGATTTCGGCATCGTGCCGACTAAGTACGTTTGTACTTAGCCCTGCATTGTTTTCTAAATGTGCAGGTTGAAGCGACGGTGAGCGGCGACGGTTGGTGTTGAGTTAAAGGATAGGATGCTTAGTTAGAACCCTTCCGCTGCAAAACTCTGAATATCTTATGAGATGTATTTTTGAACAACTCTGTAGTTAAGTCTGTAATTATGAACTTAGTTTCTTCTATATTCAAGTCTTGTTCATGGTTTATCGATGCTTTTCATGTATGTTTTAGTCAGTTAGCCCCCTTCTTCCCCACTTCTTTAATCCAACCCTAGTCGCACCCCGACTTCTGCCGTCCCTCGGGATTTGAGGCTGTGACAGAGTGGTATCAGAGCGGTGCTCGTTTTCTGCTCTGCTTCTGAGTCAATCTTCTAGTATGAGTTAGTGTGAGTCATTATTTCTAGTACGAGTCATTCCTTTAAGTAATATCATAAAGTGGTATTCGTATACAAGTCTTCCTTCAAGAAATAGTATAGAGTATTTGTTCGTACTCTATATCGAGTCTTCTTTCAAATCGTGAGACACGGTATTTGTATATACTCTGGATCAGAGTCGTCCTTCCAAGTATGAGATAAGAGTTAGACTATGATACTAAGATTGAGAACGTAGAAGTCAACTCAACCGCCCGCTACGTCGACTCAACGAGGAAAAGTGAAAGAATTTTATAATGAGATTTCTTTTAAATAAGGAATTTATGAGCAAGTATTCAATAAAAATTTGAGAACGAGAATGAGTTGTGTTTTAAAAATGAGAATTTTACGGAAGTATAATTTTTATACTTACATGATTATGCGATAGTACAAGTACTATCTTATGTGAAATTATATGCGCAATGATTTCCCTTTTTATGAAAAATTATGCGGATACGAGAATATAGTCAGATTTTAGGGAATTTTCCCGGTTCAATGAGAACGTAGACTTGGAACCTAAGAACTTTCCGGTTCTTCGAGAACTTAGACGTTTTTAAGAAATGTTGTTTTGAAATAATTTCGAAAGGAGATCCCTAACGCGAGAAGGACTCCCTCTGATGAATGTCACGTGCGCTTAGTGACATGAATAAAGATTTGGCAAAGTCGAACTTGTTTTCTAAAAATATCATGCGGGGAAAATGAATAAAAATGATGCAATAAATCGTATTAGTAAAAGAAGGGAGCAATTAGACGTTTGAGAAGCTTTCGGCTTCAAGTTAAGAAATATATGAACGAGACGACGAAAATTGAATAAATTGGAATCAAAGCCAAATGAAATAAGTGAACGTTACTTGCGTGTAAGTAATGTAAATGACGTCAGTTCACGACACGTCATTTCTTTTCTTCTCGTTTTGTGTTTCAATAGGGTTCGCTTGATCGAACTTTATAAAGAAAAATCGTAGAGTTTATTAGAAGTCGAGCGCGAAGCTTGATTAATTTTTCCATCGATCGCCCGATTCTAGCAACGGCAACTGGAACCTAATTTTCCAGAAAATTATTCTTAAGTTATATATTCCATTTTTTTATGGAATTAAATTCCATATTTTCGTCTTGAGCGACGACTACAATTAGTACGAATATCAAGAGTCGTAAACGACAAATTCTTTTGAAAATGGATGTTACTTTTGAATAAGTAACATGAACGAAGTAAATATACTTTGTTTTAATAAGTGAAAGTCGTTAAGAGTTAATGAGTTAAGAAATAAAAGAAATAGAAGAATTAAAATGAGTAATAATATGGTGAAATGAAAGAATGAAAATAAAATCTTTAATTTTATGTATATAAATATATATGTTGTTGAGTGCAATTTCTTGAATTGCTAAAAGTCTTAATAGGTGGTTGACTTAAGGGATATTCATTTTGTAATTTATGTTTCGATGAGATAAGTTATTTTTTTTACCTGTTACTGATCCGTGTTACCTTAAAACTTTTGTAGGATGGCTAGAGTTCGCGTTACGGCTCAGAAGAGCCAGCCTTTGGCCTCATGCGAGCGCACCATAGTTGACATGTTGCAGGATGAGTACTACGAGTTCGAGGTAGACTATGGAGAGGAGGATGTGGGACAGATTGTTAGTAACTTTTCTTCAGCCTACTACCCAGTGCGACACCTGATCAGGGAGAGTCAGGCGATACTAGACTTGATCGTACACCTACCGGACGAGTGGCACGGATGGGCGCACCGTGCGGCATGGTACTTCTTGGGGATTTTCGGCGACGACATGGAGCCGACCGGCAACTACGCCGGATTCGCCCTGTGTGTGCACAGGCGTTTCTTTGAGAGCAGGTTTATGATTCCCCTTCCATTAGAGCCACACATCTCCTACAGCCACTTTCTAGCCGAGACGGAGCTTGAGGAGCTTGACTTAGACCCGGAGTACTCAGCTTTGTTAGAGTTGCCACCAGACGGTGTACTGGAGGAGGAGTCTGACGCTGAGTTAGAGCAGCCAGAGGAGGATGAGGAGACGGTAGTTACACCAGAGTCACCACCGGTTGGACAACAGATTGAGGAGTTGATCCCAGGTCCGGGATTTGTAGAGGTTGACGCTGAGACAGCCGCGCTGTTGGGGTTGTCTTCACCGTTTGTGCCTGACGTTTGTGTTAGGATCAGGGGACCTTTGGAGACGAGACTGTACAGAGAGGGGCCAGACCACCGAGAGATTGACGCGGAGCTCGCCGCCATGTTAGAGCTGCCCTCTCCACTTACGCCACTCGAGGAAATCTGCGCGAGGTGGGGAGTAGTCCGAGAGCAGATGGAGGCAGGACCGTCCAGGGTCCGTTCTAGGGAGGAGTTCGAGTCGGGTTCAGGTTCAGTTCCCGAGCACCTTCTTCCCCTAAAGAAGCGTGCGAGAGAGGTCAGCGAGAACGACTTGGTCTCCGACTTGGAGGAGACCGTTTCTGAGGCACCCTCACCCACCCTGCTTACACTTGACGACGGTTCTACTCTGAGGGTGGACGAGGCACTCGAGCTGGTTTTTGGTTTAGAGTCCGAGGAGGAGGACTCGGAGGAGGATCCGGAGGAGGACCCTGAGGAGGACCCAGAAGAGGGTTGTTAGGATTTTGCAGACTTCGGGGTAGTTTTTGGACTCTACTGCAGTTTAGTTAGGCAGTGCATTATAGACATGGGTAAATATCAGTAGTAGTAGTAGCTCTTTGTCCTATATAGAGTCGGATCAGTAACTAGTTAGTTTTGTAGTACTCTAGCGGATACGAAATTTTATGAATCGTTTCCGTTCTAGTACTCTAGTAGATACGGAGTGCAGCTTGTAGTGCACCCGGTAAATAGTAGGCAGTCAGCCTAGTTTAGACTAATAGTAGTCTAACCCTTTTTGTATAAGTCCTCGTTGGAGGCAAAAGTAATATTCTTTTTGGATGTATATATATATACATGACCCGTGAAGAGGGTTTTTAATCAAGTAAAATCTCTTATGAATCGAGTAATTAAAAATCAGAATGTTAAATGAACTCGTGTAACGAGGAAATGAGTTTAACTCGAAAGTTAAAAGATTAATGAAATGATATCGAAGCTATGTTCGATATGTTGTTCCATGAATTTGATTAAGTTGAGAACGAGCTAGTAAGTGCTAAGTGTAATTAACAGAAGGAAACTAATGAGAATTTTCAATTTTTCCCTAGACTAAAGAAAATGCCGCCGAGAAATGTTAACAACAGGAGAGGTCGAAGATCTGGAAGGCCGAGAGGACGTGGTAGACGTTAGCCAGAAAATAACCAAGAACAGGAATATGAGCGGAATATCACTCCATCCCCATCTCCACCCCCGTCACCATCACCACCACCTCCACCACCGCCCCATAGAGATATTGAGGATCTTTTCCTTAAAAGGAACCCTCCACTGTTTAATGGAACTGGTAGCCCTAGCGATGCTGAGCTATGGGTGAGGTCGACTGAGAAAATTTTTAAGCTCCTCAGATGTACTGATGAGGAGAGAATGCTGTGTGTCGCATTCCAACTGACGGGATCGGCATATTACTGGTGGGAGGCAAGACAGAAGGTGATACCTGCTGAGCATCTGGCTCGTTTTTCGTGGGAAGAGTTTAAGGAGATTTTCTTTGACAAGTACGTCCCCAAGACATATAGGGCACAGAAAGAGGCCAAATTTTATAATCTGAAGCAGGGAAAGCTGACTGTGACGGAATATGACGTCAAGTTCTTCGAGTTGTTGAGGTATGCGCCGACATTAGTCGACACTGAGGAGAAGCTATCAAAGAAATTTCAAGGAGGTTTACGTCACGAATTGGGAATCGCTTTGGCTAGTCATGGAGGACTAGGTTATTCAGACATACTGGGAAGAGCACTGGAAATGGAGGCCGTCGTGCCTGATGAGAAAAAGATTGTACCAACTGCGTCAGCACCAGCGCAGAGTCAGAATCGAGGCTACTACAACAACAACAGTAGCAACTACCAAGGGAAGAGAAAATGGAACGGAGGAGGTAGCGGAGGCTACAGTCAGGGTTACAACAACCAGGGAGGACAGAAAAGGGGCTATCAGCAGCCTGCCAACAATAATGGCAAGAGGCTGTGGCAGGGAAACAACCAATCGGGGTTGTTCATTCAGGGGAACAAGCAGAACTCGCCGTGGAAGGGCAATAATCAGCTGAACCAGCCGCAAGGGCAACAGAGGAATTTTAACCAGGGAGCGAATAACCCAGGGAGGGTTACCATCCCTGTCTGCCTGAAGTGCAACCGAGCCCATCCCGGAATCTGCCAAATAGGCACCCCCAATGGTTTCAACTGTGGACAGAAGGGGCACATGAAAAAGGACTGCCCTAAACCGCTTCAAGCAGTACCCCTCCGAGCCATCCAAGCACAGCCGCAGCAGCCGTCTATGAACCAGAAGCAGTTTCAGCAGCATGCACAACAGCAACAGAATGCGAGGGCATGCGCTATCAAATAGGGCGGTCAGCGCAAAGGAAAAGGCAATCTAGCAGGTATGGGAAAACTTCACAACATCCCCATTAAGATACTGTTTGATACTGGCGCATCGCATTCTTTCATTGCTGGCTCGTGTGCCGATAACTTAGACATCAGACCTGTAAGAGCTGCACAATCTATGAGAGTAGCCATACCTTCAGGAGAGATCACTACTTCCACGCATGTTTGCTCTAACCTAGAACTAGAAATCAGAACTCATAGGGTTATAGCGAACAACCTAAATGTTATGATAATGTGGGACGTAGATATAATCCTAGGTATGGATTGGTTGTCAGAGAATTACGCCACGATTCTCTGCAACGAGAGAAAAATTTCTTTTCAGCCACCGGATAAAGAACCGACCGAATTCCACGGAATTTCAATGGGTAGAGGCGTACCAATCATATCATCCCTTCAAGCCACGAATCTTATAAAGAAGAAAGGTACTACAACCTATCTTGTGTACCTAGTTGGAGAACCAGGAGCCGAGAAGACCATTCAGGACGTAAAAGTCGTGAACGAATATGAAGATGTTTTTCCGGAAGTGCTACCGGGATTACCACCAGATCGTCATGTGGACTTCACGATCGATTTAGAACCAGGAGCAGCTCCTAAGTCTAAAGCTCCTTACAGAATGGCACCGAAGGAACTGGAAGAGCTCAAAATCCAGTTACAGGAATTACTAGATCTTGGTTTTATCAGGCCAAGCGTCTCACCTTGGGGAGCACCCGTGCTTTTCGTTAGGAAAAAGGACGGATTGATGAGAATGTGCATCGATTACCGAGAACTGAACAAGATCACTCTCAAGAACAAATATCCTTTGCCAAGGATCGAGGATCTGTTCGATCAGCTTAAGGGTGCAGGAGTCTTCTCCAAGATAGATTTGAGGTCAGGGTATCATCAGCTCAAGATCAAACCTGAAGATGTACCTAAGACCGCTTTTAGAACCCGATATGGCCATTACGAATTTCTAGTAATGCCATTTGGTTTAACCAACGCTCCAGCCGTATTCATGGACCTTATGAACAGAGTTTTCCACCCCTACTTGGATGAATTTGTTTTAGTATTCATCGATGACATCCTCGTTTACTCTAAGAATGAGGCGGAGCACGAGGAACATCTACGGATAGTGTTGGAAACACTAAGAGCTGAGAAAATCTACGCCAAATTCAGTAAATGCGAATTTTGGCTAAAGGAAGTAATGTTCCTTGGACACATAGTATCGACAGAAGGAATCAAGGTGGATCCAGCCAAAGTAGAAGCAGTGCACAACTGGAAGGCACCAACAAGTCAGAATGAGATCAGAAGTTTCTTGGGTTTAGCTGGTTATTACAGAAGGTTTATCGAGGGATTCTCTACGATCGCTCGCCCGATGACGCAGCTACTCAGGAAGGATACCAAGTTTAAATGGACGGATGAGTGTGAGAAGAGTTTCCAAACTCTTAAGGAGAAGCTAACCACAGCGCCAGTACTAGCACTTCCAGACACAAACAAGGAATATGTGGTTTACACTGACGCATCGAAAAATGGTTGTGTCTTGATGCAAGACGGACGAGTGATAGCATATGCTTCATGACAACTTTGACCTCACGAAGTTGAGTACCCAACCCACGATTTAAAACTCGCAGCCGTAGTGCATGCGTTAAAGATTTGGAGACATCATCTCTATGGTGTAAGAGTTGAGATATTCACTGATCACAAGAGCCTGAAATACTTTTTCGAGCAAAAAGAACTGAACATGAGACAAAGACGATGGCTCGAATTAGTCAAAGATTATGACTGTGGAATTAACTACCATCCAGGAAAGGCTAATGTGGTAGCAGACGCATTGAGTCGCAAGGCTCCAACGAAGTTAGGATGTCTTTCGTAGAAGAAGAAACCTTAGTACGAGAATTCGAGAAGATGGATATCAGAGCGCTTGACACGCCAGCAACGATAACAAGTCAAATAGCAGCATTAGAAGCTACACCAAATTTGAGAGAAAGGATCATCAGTGCTCAGAGAAAAGACGAGTCAATGGAAAAGTTACGAGTAAGGATAAGGACAGATAAGTCGGAAGGATATTCTGATGCTCCAGACAATGCAATACTTTATGAAGGCAGGATTTGTATTCCCGACAACGACAGCGATGTGAAGAACGAGATTTTGAGTGAGGCTCACGATACGCCTTACACAGCACACCCAGGAAGTACGAAAATGTACCAAGATTTGAAAAGAAACTTTTTGTGGAATGGAATGAAACGAGAAGTTGCCTCGTTTGTAGAAAGATGCCTAGCATGTCAGCAAGTTAAGGCTTTACACCGACGACCGTATGGATTGCTACAACCGTTGGATGTCCCAGATTGGAAATGGGAAGGCATAGCTATGGACTTTGTCACAGGCTTGCCTAAATCGAGAAGAGGAAACACAGCAATTTGGGTGATAATATATAGGCTTACGAAGTCAGCACATTTCTTGCCGATTAAGATTACATATGGATCACAGAGACTAGCTCAGTTGTATGTCAGAGAGATTGTACGACTGCATGGAATACCGAAGGTCATAATATCAGACAGAGATGCTAAGTTTACCTCGAGATTTTGGATAACGATGCAGAAAGAGTTGGGAACAGAGCTAAATTTCAGTACAGCATTTCACCCACAGACAGATGGGCAGTCAGAGAGAACAATTCAGATTTTGGTCGACATGTTGAGGACAGTGGTTTCGGACCGAGGCGCGAATTGTGAAGAAATTCTACACTTAGTCGAATTCGCCTACAACAACAGCTATCAGGCCACGATAGGAATGGCACCATTTGAGGCTTTGTATGGGAGAAAGTGTAGATCACCGCTTTATTGGGATGACATAGGTGAGAGAAAGAACCTAGGCCCCGATGCGATCAATGAGATGATTGAGATAGTTCGACAGATTCGAGATAAAATGAAAGAGGCCCAGAGCCAACAGAAGTCTTATGCCGACGATCGTCGAACCAACCTTGAGTTTGAAATAGGAGATAAAGTTTTTCTTAAGATATCCCCGACCAAAAGAATCCTTAGGTTCGGAGTTAAGGGTAAATTAAGACCCAGGTTTATAGGACCTTATGAAATCCTCGAGAGAATAGGACCCGTCGCTTATAGATTGGCCTTACCGCCAAGCCTAGGAAGCGTTCATAACGTCTTTCACATTTCTCAGTTGAGAAAATATGTTTATGATCCTAAGCACGTTATTAGTCAACAAGACATAGTTCTTGAATCTGACCTAAGCTATGAAGAAAAACCGATATCGATCTTGGATAGAAAAGTTCAAGAATTAAGAACCAAATTGATACCAATAGTTAAAGTGCTATGGAACCATCATGGGCAAGAAGAAGCCACGTGGGAACTCGAGGAGAAGATGAAGGAGCGATATCCTCATCTTTTTGCAGAAGGTATGCAAATTTCGGGACGAAATTTTTCGTAAGGGGGGTAGGATGTAATGCCCCGTAAATTCCTTACGTTCTTAAAATTTAAAGTTAATTAAATAAATGGCTTTGCACGCCTAAGTTTACGATTTTGAATTCTAAGACTAACGGTCGAATCCGTTTCTGAAAATAAATTACAGAAGTCAGCTAGCCGACTACTGTATTTAGGGTTAGCGCGTACGAAAAGTTTTTAGTTCGTAAACTCAGAACGGAAAACCGTCTGATTTTTACATTCACGAAATCGCGATACGAACATGCCCGAGAAAGTTTGTTTTTATATTTTTCCGGACGAAACTCGGACTGTGTCGTCCCGAGTTTTTGTCAAAATAATTTTTTGTAAATTTATTTTCCAATTAAGTTTCGTACGTTAGAATTTTAGGTTAAATCGGATCGCGACGATTTTTGTGCCGAGCAACGTTTTTCGTCGAACGTTTTCCGTAACGTCGGATCGCGCCGGAAAAACACGTATCCCTCCTAAATCTATATGGCAGCCGACATTTTTTTTTTAATTAATTAGAAAACATGCATGTTTGATAATGCCTAATTAAGTGACACCTATTGCTTCTACTATTGAAACTTTACACCTATTAGTTTACAACATATAGTTAATTCAAAATTAAAATCAATTCTTCCTCCCAAATACACACACACACGGCAGCACCTCCTCCATTCCATCATCTTCTTCACTTCATCATCCTCCATTGAAGACAAGCTCCAAGAACAAGAAGAAAACTCACAAGTCTCAATCCCTCCATTCAAACCTCTTAAGTTCTTCATTAATTCTTAAGGTAATTCCATTCTCTATAATCCTATCCTATCATCTTTCTTTTCTTTCTCATTTCTTCTTGATCGAAATTCTAGAGTTTTGGAATGGATGATTTGATCTTGGAGTAATGAAGTTAGATGTATTAGATAGGATAATTAGGGATTAAAATTGAACAAAAATAAGAACCCTAATTCTATCCTTAATACCGAAAATTAGGGTAAGTTGTAGGATTTTTAATTTTCTTCATTTGATGATTGATTCTTGTTTAATAGAGGTTTAATTAGTGATTAGAATGAAAAGGAATCAAAAGCCCTATGTGTTTGTGAAATTTCAATTAGGATTTGAGTTGAATTTAGGGGTTTGATGCATGTTAGTTGGAAATTGATTTGCAATTGATTAATAGTTGTTATAAGAGGTTGGTTAATGAATAAATGTAGTTAATTGGAGAAGAAAATCAACCCCTTAACATCTTTATGAAAACCGAAATTTATAGAGTAATTAGGGGTTTCCACATGTTTGATTTAATTGATGAATTGTTGGTTGAATTATGTTGCAAATAATGTTAGTTGATTATAGAATTTAATTAAGAATTTTCTAAAAATATTTAACGAAACGTAAGAGACAAAGATCACCTTATAAGTTGAATTATAATGATTTCATGATATGTTTGCATGCATGAAAGTGATTCACGTTTGACGTAGTTTAACGTCGTAAAATTTGAACGGAATCCGACAACTTTGAAAATCGCGTAAGAGACGAACATTTAGTCGTAACTAATAATCGAGAAGTGGATGAGAATTCTAATTTGATATTATTTTTTATGATGGAATTTAGAACAACTTTCTAGTTGACGTCATAAGCTTTCAAGTTGATATAATACGGGCTATAGTTATAGTCGAGAACTAGAACGCGTTTTGAATTTTTGTTGGTTTAGTAATTGTTAGTTGAAAGCCGATGTTTAGAACGTCGTGCTTTTGAGCGAGTTTTGAGAAGGAGTTCGTCATGTACGGAAGTACGTGATGACTGCCTTGAGGGTCTAGTTTCTAAAGAAATTGAATACGAGAGCTTAGAACGAACCTAAGACGTTATACGTCGAACCTATCGAGCAATTAGGGTTTTCGCGGCAGTTTTGCGACCCTCGCCGGAAATTGTAATAACTTCCAGCTCGTTTATCGGATTTGTGATCCATAAATTGGAACGTGAACTAGACATCCCAATCTTTCCAGTGGTTTAGGGCTCATCGCCTGTTTCCAAATCCTCTGTTCTGGACAGCATCCAGAGTTACTGGATTGCGCAGTGAAATTTCAGTTTCTTGTCTTCTAAGTTGTTTAGTTCGCAACTTAGTTTCTTTGAACGTTTAAGCCGTTTTATCTATCGAATATCTCCCTGCTGACCCTAGAGTCAAGTACAGGACCTTGAGTGATAAAAACCAGTCGAGATCTTATCTCTTATCCTTTCATTAAAGAAGTAATAAACGAGAAATTTCATAAATCGTCCAATGAAGTAAAACGTAAATCGCCTAAGTTGATTCTTTCCAACTTAGTTTCTTACAATCTTTAAAGTTATATTAAGATATCAACTACCTTCTCTACTGACCCGAGAGTTGATTATGAGATCTTCCGAGTTCTAAAGGAGATTGGTACGAGTCTCGTTTCCCGTTTAAGTAAAACAAATCTAGTAAGCGTGCAAATGCCTAAAGAATGAAACAACTAAAACTTATTTCGATTCTCTTTGATCGATTATCTTTTACGAACCATTTTAAGTAGGTTTATTTTACGATGAAGAAGGAAGCCAACTGTAGAGAAAGGACAGAAGATCCAAAGTTAGAAGCTTTTGCTTTAAGTTCTGTAAATCAAGGTGGGCTTTTATATACAAATAAAACGAGCAATGCTCGGAAAATCTTTCTTTATTGCTTTGATATCTGTGTTTTCAAAGTGATATTATGGCATGAACTATTTTATGTTTTATATGAGTTCTCTTGTACCTATCTGAGTCAACATTCGTGTTTTCCAGATTTAGAGATAATCTAATTATATTAACTAACGATCGGCTCTGAGTTAGCTGCTAAGTGCTTTCCAGAGTTAGTGCACTTTGTAACCTGTGGTGTATGTGATATCCTGTTGAGGGGTACCAACCACGGTGAATTAGAATTGGTCAAGATTGAATGTAACATTAGTCAGAAAATGCTCGCGCGAGTGATTTATGAGAAAAGAGTCAGAAAATGTTTAGTAGACACGGATTCTTTCAATAAAACTCTGATGTGCTACGCTTATGAAATGCCATATTTATCTATATTTATGATTATGATTTCGGCATCGTGCCCACTAAGTACGTTTGTACTTAGCCCTGCATTGTTTTCTAAATGTGCAGGTTGAAGCGACGGTGAGCGGGCGACGGTTGGTGTTGAGTTAAAGGATAGGATGCTTAGTTAGAACCCTTCCGCTGCAAAACTCTGAATATCTTATGAGATGTATTTTTGAACAACTCTGTATGTTGGGAAATTTATTAGTATAAGTTTTGATGAATTCCAAAACCGGCTTACCCCAACCGAGTAGATGTTGCCAATACCTAATGTTAGAATTTAGGCTCGCTGTTTGAGCAAAGTTAAGATTTTATCTTTACAGGTCTCCAGCTGAAGATGGCAACAAGGCGTCACTCAGACAGAACATCAGTTGTGATGAAAGACAACTGAGAGTTCATTTGTTCAGATGCAAACAAGGGGAAGTCTTCAGAACATCAGTTGAAGGAAACCAACTGAGCGTTCATCAGATAAGAAACAGTTGAGAGGAAGAGAACATAAGATGAAAAGGAAATCATCTGAGGGTTCAAACCCAACCGAGTAAAGAAGTGGAAGACAACTGAGGGTTCAGTTTCAGAACCTCAGTTATAGAATATGAACAAGGAGTTCAACTGTTTTGAAGTTCAAAGTCAGCTGAGAACTCGACAGATCGGAACATCAGCTGAAGATCACTCAGATGAAGGTCAAGACTTTCAACCGACAAACCGAAGTTGACTGTCAAAGATTTGAGTTTCAAAAGGAAGTCACAGAGGGTTTGACCGTTCAGTCATTACCCCATCTGGCCCAACACAAGGCTGTCTCAGATGGAAAGTAGAAGAGCACAGATGCCATATCGGGAAAGTCTGCAGAGATGAGAGACAAGCCATCGCTTTCAATCGATCAGAGATCAACTGCTCCTCCAACGGCTAGTTGATTCTCTCCGCCTATAAATAGAGGGATCCTCTCATTCGAGAAGCACATAGATATGCAGATAGACACATAGACGACGAAAAATTCAAGAGCTTTCTCGAGAGAAATCAAAGCAAATCTGCAACATCATCATCTAAGAGCATCAGCAGCTGAGAGTTCCAATTTGAGAGAACATTAGTAGCTGAGGGTTCCTAGAATTCGAAACTGTTTTTGATCTTAGGTTGAGTGTTTATTCGTTCAAGCCTTAGATCCAGCTCTCATTCTTGATCGAGCTGTAGTTGGAAATCCTACCCTTTCTCACACCCTAAAAAGTGTGCTAGGACCTTACTCTTCCTGTAATTGAGTAGTCAGGTCGTCAAGTACCTGCAAACTTGACTTAGGCTGTTTAGTGCCCGGAAACTAAACTGTAACGGTTGCTCAGCCCGCGTAAGCTGAGTGGTTCTGTCCAGAAGAACTTGGACTGAGGTGTGTGGACTCACATCTCCCCGTGGACGTAGGAGTTCTCTCCGAACCACGTAAACCTTGTGTGTCGTGTTTTCTTTTGTGTTTAGTCTTTATTATCATATCTTAACTGACAAACAAACCGCATACAATCTGCATACTTTCACAACAACAGTTTTGGTTTTGACCAACCGTGCATAAAAGCGTGAGTTTGATTTTACGAGTTTATTTTCCACCACATTCCGCACAGCACCAACCTTCCAGCTGAGGTTGCTTACTCAGCTGTGAGATCCCAACTGAGTCCTCTCACTCAGTTGAAGTTGATTTCAAGGGTTAAGTTTTTTTGAATGCTCAAAAATCCTAACTGGTGTATCCCCCCCCCCCCCATACACCAGTAACTCGTATCGGGACCATCAAGTGGTATCAGAGCAGTGGTTCAAAAGACTGCTGACTCTGTTTCACGAGGTGTGAATTCGAGAATTTTCTTCAGTGGTCAACTGAACAGGTCTTTTCACGCTAGTGCATTCTTGCTCGCATTTTTGTTGTCCTGCTTTTGTTTGTGCAGATGGACGTCAAGGACAAGATCACGGTCATGTTCTCTGTTGTCAACTATACATCATGGAGAACTCGAATGAAGAAGATCCTTTTGTCCAAACATCATAGGATGCAAAAAGTTCTCACATCTGAACCAATCTTCATACGAGACAGAATACTTCGCACTCCCACAAATCCCAACGATGGAGATGCAGTGGTGGAGTATGTGGAGAAACAGCCAGAGGACTACACTCCGGAGGAGGCCAAGGTGAGCCAGCTGGATATCTGGGCTCAGAGCACAATAATGTCCACGGTTGGACAAGATTATCTGCCCTGGATAGAGGAGTGTGAGACCGCAAAAGAGATGTGGGACATCCTGGCCTCGCTAAGTGAAGGAAGCGACGGGACAAAGGAAAACAAGTTCTCGCATGCATGTCAAGATTTTGACAATTTCAGTCTGCGACCTGATGAGACTATAGATCAACTAGAGCTTCGGTTTATGGACATCATCAGAAGAATCCAATCCATCCGGAAAGGAAAATACACTCTAAGAGAAATAAACCTCAAATTGTTGCAAGCTCTACCAGCTGAGTGGGATACTTTCACAAATATCCACGAGAGCCGAGCTGACCTAGGTGAAATGGGAACTGAAAGATTATTCTCAATCTTGAAAGGAAATGAGTATAAGGTCAACAGAAGGAGGTCGCAGCCCTCAAGTCAGAAAAATAGAATTGAGGATGTCAGCTCAGCATCAAAGTCAGTTGCCCTCCGAGCTGACTACTCAAAGTCGAGATCGTCAAGGCCAACCAGGTCGGCTGACATGACTGCAAAGGAGCCGAGCAGAGAAGAACTGCAACAGAACATTGCAGCATTGTCAAAGAAGTTAGCCGATATGGATACTCGGTTCGGCACATATAAACGTTTCTATAAATCAAACCGAACTCGAGACAGTTCGAAGCCAGTCACCAATGATTGCTTCGAATGCGGCAAGGAAGGACACTTCAAAGCCGATTGCCCAGACCTCTCAAAGAAGGAAAGAGAAGCACTGAGGGCGAAGCAAACTGCAAAGAACAAGGCCATGGTAGCTGAAGAGGCAGCTGACGATATGGACATCTTCACAGACACTGAAGATGAGGATGACCTGACCTCTACCAACAAAGTCATCAGTCCAGATCAATGCCTCATGGCACTTGGAACCGACCAAGATGATATTGAGGTACAATCTAATCCTGCTTGCTTAAATTCTTCCAATACTTCTAACATGCAGGAATCTATGAACGATGAGTTGGAACCCTCCTGGAATGATTTTCAAGAACCTAGTGAGGAACTGCATCAGCAGTCGGTTGAGTTTAAGAATCTTCAAGCCCAGTTCGCCAAGCTTGAAGATTCCTTAACCGAAAAGGAAGATCTAATCAAGAGACAAGCTGAAGAAATTGACCAGCTGAAAAGTCAACTGAGTATAGCCAACCAAACTGAGGCTTCAACTGATGAACAGTTGAAGGAACAGATCAAGGCACAGAACGAACAGTTGAACAAGCAAGAGGCTCAGATCGACCAGCTGATAAAGACATCAGATGCCCAGACCGAGCATATAGCTGTTCTTCTCAAGGATCTTCAGACTGAGAAGGACAACCTGACAAAGCTATATCAGTCATCCGAGATCATCGATAATCTCATCAAATACAGACGGCAAACGGATGATGTGTCTGGACTCGGATACGACGTGGCAAAGGACACTGGAATTCCACCAGCTACCTTCACCAGGGCTGAGGAAGTCATGGTTGCCAAACCTAACACAGTTGAGTATGCAACTGAACAAACACCCTCACAACCGATAAAGGTAACTACGGCTGAGAAAGGCAAAGGAGCTGCAGATGGAGCACCAACGAAACAGTCCCTGGAGTCTACAACCGAGGGGGAATGTTCCAAGACTCAACGGAGGAACCGGAGACGTCGGAGTCGCAATCAAGCTCAAATTCGACAACATATCCAAGCTCAGAACCGACGTGATAACCGACCAACAAACCAATCACAGCAGAGATGGAACCAACAGAACCGACCAAGCTTCAACCGACATAATCAACAACGGTTCCATCACCACAACAATCAGAGGTTCCAACAGAGTCAACCTATGTGGAAAAGTTACGACAGCTATGGTTACTCATGCCACAACATGAATCAACATCCGGCCATGAACAGCTATCGTCAACAGCCAAGGCAATGGAATCAGAATCAGCCAAGAAGATTCCACAATGGCGTCCGACCTCACAGACAAACTCAATAGGATAAGAATCGCCATCAAAACAGGGGGAAAGCCTCACCTCCTAAAGCCCAACATGGGAGAAATCCAACTCCTCCCTAGAAACAGAGCATCATTTCAAACAACAAGCCTAAGGATAACCGGGGTGTTGTTATAATTGATGAAAATAGGCAGATCATTTGGAATGACAAGGCTATTCGAGTGTACAGAGAAAAGCGACGCACGGTTCCAGCGGGAACTGGTTCTAACCCTCCAGGACCCAACTGAAATTGGGGACCTAAGCGAGTTTCTCCTTGCAGGTACAGGAGAAACAGCTGAGGAAGAAGAAGGCGTCTACAACAATGTGGGTGATGGATAGTGGATGCTCGAAACACATGACAAATCTGAAGGATTTGCTTGGAAGTTTCGTGGAGAAAGAAGGTCCATCAGTTACTTTTGGTGATAACTCAAAAGGTTATACCAGAGGTTACGGTACCCTTGAAACCAATCATGTTTCAATTTCTAATGTCTCTTTTGTTGATGGATTGAAGCATAACCTGCTCTCCATCAGCCAATTCTGTGATAATGGGTTCTCTGTCAAGTTTGATGCACAGGGTTGCAGAGTTAAAGATGTCAGATCAAAGCAGGTGATATTGTTGGGAAATCGATCTCCAACAGGGAATGTATACTACGCTGACTGGAACAGCAGCCTCCCTGACACTTGCCTGTTGTCAAAGAGCAGTTCGGATGTGAGCTGGCTGTGGCACAAAAGGCTCAACCATCTGAACTTCAAGACGATGAACCGACTTTCCAGACAAGAACATGCAAGAGGCATACCTAACCGAGTGTTTTCAACAACACACATCTGCAGTGCATGCCAGCTGGGAAAGCTCGCTAGAACCTCCTTCCAGTTGAAGTCAACTCCTTCAACTGACCGAGTGTTACAGCTGATCCACATGGATCTCTTCGGGCCAGTTACACCAAAAAGCATTAATGGAAACGAATATACATTGGTTGTAACTGATGACTACTCAAGATATACGTGGACCATCTTCATGCGCCACAAAAGTGAGACCCGAGATGAGCTGCCCAAGCTGATGGATCGGATATCGAACCAACAAGAGATGAAGATCATATCTATCAGATCAGATCGTGGAACGGAGTTTCTAAATGAAACCATCATTGAGTATTGCGAAAAGAATGGCATAACCCATCAGACATCAGCCGCGCGTACTCCACAACAGAATGGCGTAGCTGAGCGAAAAAATAGAACTCTGAAGGATGCAGCCACATCCATGTTAGCGAGCTCAGCACTGCCTAAGAGATTTTGGGCTGAAGCGATCAACACAGCATGTTACACAGAGAATCGATCTCTTCTCACCAAGCAGTTGGGAAAGACGCCCTACGAGCTGTGGAGACGTAGAAAGCCAGATATTTCTTATCTTCGTGTTTTTGGATCTAAGTGTTATATTCACAACAATGGGAAGACTCAGTTGAAAACCTTTGATGCCAAAGCTTTGAAGGGCATATTTCTTGGATATGCAGCTCGGATCAAGGCATATAGAGTTTTCAACAACAGCTCTCGTGTTGTGGAAATAACACCTCATGTTAGTTTTGATGAATCTACCTTCGAGTGCAGGGAACAGGTAAAGGAACAACACGCGGATCCAGCTGTTCTACCAAATCTCACCAGATCGCAAGCTCTTCGGGAAAAGAACCGAGCTGAACCACTGGTATGGGCAACTGAGGATGAGGACCCATACTCCTCTGAAGATGAATGCGAAGACCTCAGCTCGTCCCTAGGGGGAACTTCAGCTGATGTCCCTCCAACTGCATCAGCATCCGATGCCCAACCGAACTCGGTTCAATCTATTGTAAATGTTGAGGATCCAGACTCAACAGCTAATCAATCACCAGCTCTGAAGACTCCAACTCAGATGTCTGAACAGCCACTGTTGGAAGAAGAAGGAAGACGCAACCGAAGATGGTATGAAGTTCATTCCACCAACGACATCATCGGAGATCCAACCGAGGGTGTGCGCACACGGAGCAGAGTTGCAAATCCAGAATCAACCGAGGAAGAATCCAACACTTATGCCCAATATGCTGAGGAATTGGCAGTTCTAGAGGAGTTCGAGCAAGCTGGAGATGTTGCCATGATTTCTTGCTATGTAGCTGATGTTCCAGAACCGAAGAATGTTGGGGAAGCTCTCAATTGTGTCCACTGGACAACAGCCATGCAAGAAGAATTGAATGAGTTTCTACGCAACTGTGTATGGGAGTTGGTAGAAAGACCAAATGGTGTCAAGGTGATTGGACTAAAGTGGATTTTCAAAAACAAGAGAGACGCCATTGGATTCATTGTGAGGAATAAAGCAAGGTTGGTAGCTCAAGGATACTGCCAACAAGAAGGAATTGACTTTGAAGATTCCTTTGCACCAGTTGCAAGGCTGGAAGCCATCCGGATCTTTCTAGCCTATGCCGCACATCACAAGTTCAAAGTATATCAGATGGATGTGAAGTGTGCATTCCTCAATGGAGATATAAAAGAAGATGTATATGTTGAACAGCCTCCTGATTTTGAGACTGGAGATGGAAGAGTGTACAAGCTGAAGAAAGTTATCTATGGTCTAAAGCAAGCACCAAGAGCATGGTATGACACTCTTTGTGGATTTCTACTGGACTCGGGGTTCAAACGAGGTTCAGTTGATAAAACTCTGTTTACCATCAAAGTTGGAGAAGATATACTTGTCGTGCAAATTTATGTCGATGATATCATTTTCGGATCCAAGTCGGAGGAGCTGTGCAAGAAATTCTCCGATCTTATGAAGGAAAAGTTCGAGATGTCAATGATGGGCGAGATGAATTATTTCCTTGGATTACAAGTGAAGCAGTCACCTGAAGGGATTTTCATCAACCAGTCCAAATATACAAGGGAGCTCATCACCAAGTTCGGATTGCAGACAAGTAAGACAACCAAGATCCCTATGAACACGAACTGGAAGATCGAACCAGGAGCTGAGGGAAAGCTCATTGATGCCAGCCAGTATAGAGGGATCATCGGTTCGCTGCTCTATCTAACTGCCAGCCGACCAGACATTTCATACGCAGTTGGAGTGTGTGCTCGTTTTCAAGTCCAACCAAGAGAAGCACACATGTTGGCAGCAAAGAACATCATTAAGTATCTGAAGGGAACTGTCAATGTTGGATTGTGGTACCCAACTGATGACAATATCCAGCTGACTGGATACTCAGATGCCGACCTAGCAGGAGATCGGTTGGACAGAAAATCTACTTCTGGACACTGTCAGTTCATGGGAAGCAAGCTGGTTTCATGGTTCTCCAAGAAACAAACGTGTGTTGCTACTTCGACAACCGAGTCAGAGTACATGGCTGCCGGAAGCTATTGCATGCAAGTATTGTGGCTGAAGCAGCAGCTGAGAGATTATGAAGTCTCAACTGGACAGGTTCCCATACATTGTGATAGCTCGAGTGCCATAGCTATCTCTCTAAACCCTGTTCATCACTCTCGGACTAAGCATATCGATATTCGTCATCACTTCATCCGAGATCATATTGAGAAGAAGGATGTGTCCATGGAGAAGATCCCAACTGAGATTCAGAGAGCTGACATCCTCACCAAACCTCTTCCTGAAGCCCGGTTCAAGATGCTGTGTGATCTTCTAGGACTTTTGGATCCGAGCTAAAAACTCATCCGAGCAGAAGAGTCATCCGAGCTGATAAGGATTCATCCGAGCTGAAGAATCGGATATCGACTTAAGGGGGAAGCTCAGATGAAGGGGGAAGCTCAGATGAAGGGGGAAGCTCAGCTGAAAGGGGAATATCAGATACTGATTGCCAACTGAAGACGTCAAACGTCAGCTGAACAGACGAACTCGAGTCAGCTGATGGTATGCGGCAACTGAGGAACTCGACTAATGAACACAGCTGATTCAGACATCAGCTGGCAGGTATCATTTATGACTGAAGGTGTTATATTCTTAAATGAGAATGTTTGAAATAAATTCAAACATTCCTGTGCTAGTCAGTTATATTAAAATAGCCATCATGTCGCATTAAATGTAAAGTACGGCTGAGCATCCATAGCCTACTTTATAGTGCGACTGGGCTGACATGAAACTGTACACCTTTTCACGCGCTGGTTGGAACTCGGATCAAAACGTCGAGTCAAAGATAGTCAACAGTCGCGTAATCCCAGCCGTTGATGGATTCGTGCCATTTAACCCCAGCCGTTGATCTCATCCAAGTCAAAGACCTATATAAGGCGAAAAATCAGGAAGATATCTCCTACTTTCCTCATTCGTGCTTATCAATCATACTATTCATCGTCTTCCAGTTTTTCTGCCTAACCCTTTTCTGCAAATAGATTTCTTCCTCCCTTATATATTTTACCTTTGCAGTGATTTAATGGCACCCAAAAGCAAAAGAATGGCATCATCCGGACCTTCCCTCGTGCCTACAACGTATGAAGAATCGTTCGATATGTTAGTATCGAAGATTCACTTCGAGCAGATCCTCTCCGACGAGGATCTAGAGTCGCCAGTCCTAGCCCCTCTCGCCAACACTCTCCGTGAGAACGGACTTCTGGAATGGGCCAAGCTCTGTCCCTCTCACTTGCTCAGGCGTCAAGTCGGAGAATTCTACGTCAATCTTCTTCGCCCCCTTGACGGTTCAGAGGGAGTTTCTACGACGGTGTCCTGCCGACAAAGGGATGTTCCGGCAAGGACAATACGTCGTGTCTCCTTCTCCATTGATGTGTCCGATGTTCTCCGATACATCATACCAATCAACCACACCGCCATCGAGTTCCTGGAGAATATTACCGACGAACAGGCGGATGAATTTCTACAGGATGCTCTGATTGAGCCAGAGCGGTTGAGGAGCAACATGCAAAAGACTAAGCTGAAGCCTGAACACCGCCTACTGTTCGACGCCATGTCGAAGGTCGTGTTCGGATACAGTGGCGCGTTCGGCGACATCAGCCGACCCAAGTTAAAACAGCTGTTGGCCCTGGAGCACCAACACCAAATCAACTGGTTCCAATATTTTTTGAACCAGTTGATGATGGAGAAGTCGAAGATCTCTGAGACTACGACTGAGTCTGGAGAGAAGCTGCTGAGTGTGAAGGGCACGCTCAACTTTGGATGCAAAATCTCCGCCCTCATCCTCCTCGTAACAAAGGACCGCAACATGGTCTGGGCTGACTGCGAGGAGACGCCGCTGAAGAAGCTATTGCTGTTCCCGACGGCCAAGAAAGCACAGGAGGTGCTAAGGAGTGTCTACACTCCCAAGGACATAAGGGAGTCGGGAAGGCCAGCTAAGTCAACAGCTGAGGGAGAACAAGCTGCTGCTCGCCCCACAAAATCCAAAGCCTCACGTCGCCGAGCTGACGTTGAGACGAAGTCGACTGATGAACCTGCCCAGAAAAAGTTAAGGGTAAGGTTCAAGAAGACAATCAATAAGGCAGCTGAGGTGCCAGCTGATGAGCCAACTGATGTTCCAACTGACGAGTCAGCTGATGAGCCAGTTGAAGTTCCAGCTGAGGAGCCAGCTGAGGAACAAGCTCCAGACGAGGAGGGAGCGCAGGTCGAGTCCACACCTGCTGAGGCCGCATCATTCGAGATCGCACCTCGAGGCCCCGGAGCTGATGAGGCTGAGGGCATGGAGACGTCGGATGCATCCTTCTCATCTGAGGACCTCGAAGATGCTACCACCTCCCCCATAGCTGGAGCAAATGCTGTACCGCCCCCAGAGCCTCTTGCTCTCTCTACCCAAACCGAGCCAGAAATTCCGAGCTCTCAGCTCGATGCCAACATCGTGACCTCTCCTTCAGCCGATGTTGAGGAAACCATTCCACCCTCTTCCCCAACTGAATCCCAAATTCCGAGTTCTCAGCTCGATGCCGGTGTTGTGACCGACTCTTTGGCCAACATCGATGAACCTCTTGAACCCGAACCATACAATCTCACCCCCTCCCCGATCAATGAAGCGGAGGACCTGCAGGCTGTTGCTGACGAGCACGAAGGCAGGGTGGCCTACTGCTTTCAAAAGCTGTTGGGTCTATTCCCTGCGGCACCTCCAAGTTGGAATAGTTGAAGTAGGCTCGGATGCGGGACTCGTCAGATTTCAGCCTGTCCCAGCTCAGTACCCTGATCGTGTCTTCCTTGACATACCACTGGCTAAAGATCAGGTGGAACTGGTACAGTAGCTCGGTTCCCAGTGTGGCGAAGATGGGCATGTCGCGAGCCGCAAGGAATAGACCCAACAGCTTTTGAAAGCAGTAGGCCACCCTGCCTTCGTGCTCGTCAGCAACAGCCTGCAGGTCCTCCGCTTCATTGATCGGGGAGGGGGTGAGATTGTATGGTTCGGGTTCAAGAGGTTCATCGATGTTGGCCAAAGAGTCGGTTACAACAACCGGATCGCGTTGCTCACTAGACGGTTGGACCAGAGTCTGGCTGAAGGGAAGGACACAAGGGAGGCAGCTGAAAAGGAGTGTGTCGACTTCCTTGACAGCATGTTGGTGAAATCAGCCGACTTCCTTGAAGATGTCGATGCAGCAGCCGCCGCCGCAAAAGAAGAGGAGGAGAACCTGAAGTTGTACCTGGCAAACCGTCAAGCCATGGTCACAGCTGAGCCTCTAGCTCAGTCTGCTCAAGCCTCTCCAGCTGCTCAGCTCGCTTCTTCAACAGAACAAATCTGCGAGCTAATGGCTGAGAGGGTAAACCAGTTGAGGACCGAGCTGCTCGCCAACCTCCAGCACCAACACGATGACCAGCTGAGGGAGTTGGCAGCTCAAGAAATGAAGTATCAACAACTGATGGAGGAGAATGCCGAGCTGAAGATGAAGATGAATGATCTCTCCTCCTCCACCAGTCAGGACGTGTCGGAACTGAAATCCACTCTGTTGGGCTTGAAGTCGGAAGTGAATGTCTTCAAGTCCTTGGCTGACTCAAATCTGGCCAAGTCCCAACAGACGCAGGATGCTGAATGGGAGTCCCGGTTCGAGTCGCGTTGGGCTGAGTTCGTTGCATTTCAGACAGAGGTCAACGACAACCTCTCTGTCTTGAAGAAGGCAGAACAAGAGCGCCAGGACTCCGAACTGGCGAAGAAGATCGAACTGGAGTGTGCGGTCGATGAACTCTTCAACCGTGTTCAATCCACCGAGGCCAAACTCAACTCTCTGGACGGTTCAGTAGCAAGCCTTGTTGCTGATGCCAAAAAGGGGGAAGAGAAGGAAAAGAAGGGTGAAGCACAGGAAGAAGAAGAGACCCAAGAAGAAGGAGTGCCAGCTGCTCAACCATCCAAATCTCAGCTGAGGAGAAGGAAGTCTGCTGCTGCCAAGACAACCGAAGTCGGTGGAGCCGAAATGTCTAAGGACTTGGAGCAGGCAAAGAAGATTGGAGTTTCTTACAGCTCCATAGCCGAGATCGCAGCCGAGCTGGATTCTGAACTCGACGGGATAACAACCGAAGAGTGCATTGCAGCGACCAAGGCTATGGATGTAGAGGAGAAGGACTACATGAACCCGAGCTGGATCAGAAAGTTTGCCGCCAGCCAGGCGAGGAGGGTGAACCAGTTCGAGGTTGAGCTGAAGAAGGTTTCTCAGAACCTGGATCTCAACGTTGCCTCCCGCAGCCGACGCCGCATCAACAGAATCCAATCAAAGGCGGAAGCTCGGTTGAAGCAACAAAGGTTGCCACTAAAGTCCAAGGTTGAGAGTCGGTTCAGGCATACTGACAAGTGGATGCCGACCGAGTGGAATGAGGATTGGGAGATGTTCAAGCAGGAGTTCGTGAACGACTTCTATTACAGGAAGGTTTACGCAACTGACGACCCAAGGAGAGCGTTCAAAGAGGCGCTGACTGAGTTGCACTCAGGTGACCCGGGCATGTTCAGTCAATTCAGGAGGGCCATGATTGACGCCAACCTAGACTTGAACACTGTTCCAGTTCCCAAGAGGGTTACTTATCGGCCACCTCTTCTCTCGGATTCCAGCAACCCGAACCGTCAGAAGATTGCATCTGAGGCGAGGCAGGTCTGCAAGGAGCATGGAGTGGACATCTCTAAGGAGTCACCTGCTAAGAGGGAAATTTTTGTAAGGATTTTTGGCAAGTATGGGCTACAATACTAGCTCAGTTAGTTTTCTAGCAACTGTTGTAATTTTTTTTTTTTTTTTTTGAGTCTATCTTTTGTAACAATCAGTTGTAATGAAAACTATTCCGTTATAAGATTCACCTTGATGAACAATCCCTCATTGTCCAAGCTCTGAATCACAAAGTCTTTTAAATACCATGTTATAACTGTGCTAACCCTTTGATGTTTTATCTTATAGACTGTCTAGAATTTCAGCTGAGATTTTAGATAAGTTAGTGAGGTTTAAGATCAGTAGTGGTTTCAAGTTGTAAGTGGTTTTGGCATCATCAAAAAGGGGAAAATTGTTGGGAAATTTATTAGTATAAGTTTTGATGAATTCCAAAACCGGCTGACCCCAACCGAGTAGATGTTGCCAATACCTAATGTTAGAATTTAGGCTCGCTGTTTGAGCAAAGTTAAGATTTTATCTTTACAGGTCTCCAGCTGAAGATGGCAACAAGGCGTCACTCAGACAGAACATCAGTTGTGATGAAAGACAACTGAGAGTTCATTTGTTCAGATGCAAACAAGGGGAAGTCTTCAGAACATCAGTTGAAGGAAACCAACTGAGCGTTCATCAGATAAGAAACAGTTGAGAGGAAGAGAACATCAGATGAAAAGGAAATCATCTGAGGGTTCAAACCCAACCGAGTAAAGAAGTGGAAGACAACTGAGGGTTCAGTTTCAGAACCTCAGTTATAGAATCTGAACAAGGAGTTCAACTGTTTTGAAGTTCAAAGTCAGCTGAGAACTCGACAGATCGGAACATCAGCTGAAGATCACTCAGATGAAGGTCAAGACTTTCAACCGACAAACCGAAGTTGACTGTCAAAGATTTGAGTTTCAAAAGGAAGTCACAGAGGGTTTGACCGTTCAGTCATTACCCCATCTGGCCCAACACAAGGCTGTCTCAGATGGAAAGCAGAAGAGCACAGATGCCATATCGGGAAAGTCTGCAGAGATGAGAGACAAGCCATCGCTTTCAATTGATCAGAGATCAACTGCTCCTCCAACGGCTAGTTGATTCTCTCCGCCTATAAATAGAGGGATCCTCTCATTCGAGAAGCACATAGATATGCAGATAGACACATAGACGACGAAAAATTCAAGAGCTTTCTCGAGAGAAATCAAAGCAAATCTGCAACATCATCATCTAAGAGCATCAGCAGCTGAGAGTTCCAATTTGAGAGAACATTAGTAGCTGAGGGTTCCTAGAATTCGAAACTGTTTTTGATCTTAGGTTGAGTGTTTATTCGTTCAAGCCTTAGATCCAGCTCTCATTCTTGATCGAGCTGTAGTTGGAAATCCTACCCTTTCTCACACCCTAAAAAGTGTGCTAGGACCTTACTCTTCCTGTAATTGAGTAGTCAGGTCGTCAAGTACCTGCAAACTTGACTTAGGCTGTTTAGTGCCCGGAAACTAAACTGTAACGGTTGCTCAGCCCGCGTAACCTGAGTGGTTCTGTCCAGAAGAACTTGGACTGAGGTGTGTGGACTCACATCTCCCTGTGGACGTAGGAGTTCTCTCCGAACCACGTAAATCTTGTGTGTCGTGTTTTCTTTTGTGTTTAGTCTTTATTATCATATCTTAACTGACAAACAAACCGCATACAATCTGCATACTTTCACAACAACAGTTTTGGTTTTGACCAACCGTGCATAAAAGCGTGAGTTTGATTTTACGAGTTTATTTTCCACCACATTTCGCACAGCACCAACCTTCCAGCTGAGGTTGCTTACTCAGCTGTGAGATCCCAACTGAGTCCTCTCACTCAGTTGAAGTTGATTTCAAGGGTTAAGTTTTTTTGAAAGCTCAAAAATCCTAACTGGTGTATCCCCCCCCCCCATACACCAGTAACTCGTATCGGGACCATCACTGTAGTTAAGTCTGTAATTATGAACTTAGTTTCTTCTATATTCAAGTCTTGTTCATGGTTTATCGATGCTTTTCATGTATGTTTAGTCAGTTAGCCCCCTTCTTCCCCGCTTCTTTAATCCAACCCCAGTCGCACACCGGCTTCTGCCGTTCCTCGGGATTTGGGGCTGTGACAAGAAGGCTTCGATTCTTCGCTCAAGATGACCATTTCGGTCGAACAAGAGAGAGAGGAAAAGAGGGATTTTTCATGGCTCAATCCAAGCACAAATGAAAGAGATGATCAACTTAGTTACTCTTGATGATATTGATGGATGAAGATGAAGAATTCTTAAAGGAGTTCTTCCTTTTTCAAGCTCCTTCAATGGAGGAATTATGTGTGTGTCGTGTGTGTTTCTAAGAGAGAGATGGGAGAGATGAGAGTGAAGGAGGTCGACCAAGAGAGAGAGAGAAAAGAGAGAGAGAGAGCGCGTGACAGAGTAGAGATAGGTGAGAGTAAGATAGTTTTAATTAGGAATTAGTTGCAGTCGGTGGTCAAAAATGTGATATAAATTTCGTCGGAAACTCTCTACTACGTCTCAAACTTCACCAAATAAATTAAGGAATCCAAAAATCCACTTTTCAAACTAAAATTTCGAGCAACGAATAAAAAGTCAAAATTCACTATTCATATTAGGGATTTCTGGACCTTCAACTTGAATTTCTCTCAGACGATCTCTGAAGACTCTCAAACATATCAAAAAGCTTCTAAAATAATTTTTAGACTAAAAAAACACTAATTAGACGACATTCGGAAAAACTTGATGAATAGTAAAAACTCGAGAAAAGTTACTATTTATCTAAAAACGAAATTCCTCAGAATCGTCCGAAATTTGAACTCAAACTCAAACTTATATAATCATGCTTAACCATTTCATCACACAATCGATTCGAATAACCAAACCGAGAAAAATGACGTAAAGGCACTCAAGGACATTTTAGTAATTTCACGAAAAAAAATTCTTTTCTCGAGAATTTTATCACACAAAGGCACACATTCAAGGCATATATACTTAATCTAGATGAACTTAAATACTTATAAAAGATCGGGTATTACATCCTCACCCCCTTAAAAGAAATTTCGTCTCGAAATTTGCTAACCTTAAGAAAAGAAGAGCTCGGGAAACTTTTCTTTCATCTTATCTTCTAGCTCCCACATAGATTTTTCCAGATCATGGTGTCGCCACCTGATCTTGACTAAAGGAATCGATTTCGTCCTAAGCTGCTGAATCTTTGTAATACCCCGAGCTTCTATAACATTAGAAAGTGTATTAAATAACCTTATAAGTTTAAATGACGAGATTTGAGGAATACATTTTTTTTTCTAAATAAGTAGAAATGACTAAAACAACTGAAATGCCTTATGTGTTTTTACGTGAGATTATCTGTTTCTATTTCTTGAAATGATAATGTGATGCATATATTGAGCTTGATTGTATGAGAATGAGTACGAGTATGATTTTCAGAAAATTTCCGAAGATTTTGAATTGAAGTGGATATTGTTAATAACCGAGAAATCGCTATGCATCGATGAACTTAGAATAGATTCTAATTAAAATCTTTGAACCTAGAATTAATCCTAAGATCATTGAGATAAGATAGAAGCTTATCCGAGATAATTTGAGAGAGTTATGAGAATTTAATCTTTAAAGGATTAATAAGCGGATTAATAAGCCGACTAATTTTTAAGTTTTCTTCGTTATATGAAATTTAGACCTAAAAATTAGATAATCGGAATCCTTAAATTATTTAATGAGATGTGAATTAGGTTTAAGATTTTTTTAATGTCGGAAACGAGACGAGGAGAGATTAGACCCGTTTTTAGCATAAATGGAATAATACGGACCTTTTATCCGGAAAACTTTTTACGACCGGGTAAGTAATACCCGTAATAAAATATTGAGAAAAATTCCACTCATCTCTCTCCCTCTCTACCGCCATATCTCTATCTCTCTCCCTAATCTCTCTCTCCAAACCTACTAAATAGCATTCATCATTAATATTCTTAACAAGATCTTAGTAAATTGTGATATGGAGATTTCATGCAAACATCCATCACATCAAACCATTATCACTCTCTCAAACCAAGTTCCAACACCAACATCATCATTTAGATTCTATGTGTTGGTAATCAAATGCATGCATTCTACAACCCATTTACTCTCTCTATGTAAGAGAAATTCTTTCATTCTATCTATCTAACACTCTAAAACTCTCCATCAAACAACCAAAGAAGAAAAATCCTCTCTCCCTCTCCCCCATTGCCGAGAATACACACACACATTACATACTTGGAGTTTCTTCCATTAAAGCTTAGCATTCAAGCTCCAATCCCATGAAGATCAAGAGAAGATCATCATCATCATCCTAGTTCTTTCAAACCCCAAGTTGAAAGGTAATAATTCTCCAAGTTCTTGAGTTGAAATCCAATAATCATCCCCCATTCTTCATTATTTTCGGCTTTTAAGCCGTAAAAATGGATGATTAATTGTTGTTTCATATTTTCTTGAGGGATTCAAGACAAGTTCTTCCAAGAGAAATCCAAGCTAGAAGTTTGAGCCCTATTTCTCCACCATTTTCGGCCAAAGAAGGAATCAAGGAGAAGAAATCCAATTTATTTTTTAAAAGTATGATATTCATTTGATTTTTGTATATATGTATCTCTATAAGCCCTAAAAGAAAGAAAATATGCATGCATGGTATTTATTTTATGTTTAGGCAAACTAGGATTATCGATATGAAGATCGAGTGAGGAGAAATCGATAGGAGAATCGAACTCTAGGATTTAATCTATGAATTAAGAGAAGAAAAAGAAATTAAAAACCCTAATTTTTTATTAATACCGAAAATTAGGTAAAAATAAGGAAAAATCGATTATTATGTTCTATGATGAATTTTATACTTGATATATGTTTTTGAGCATGTTTTTGAATAAGTATGTGTGCATGAAAAATTTGAGAAATAAATTGCCCCAAAAGTGTGATAATGCCGTGAGTTTTTGTGAAAAAAGGAAGTAATTATTTTGTTGATTTTGTTGATAATTTAATTGATGTTTTGAGCATGAGATTAGTATGAGATGTGATGATTAATCTTTTATGTTGATTAAGTGTGAAGAAATCGATATATGTATGTAGTTTTTAAAGAAAATAATTTTATGATGATATGAAAGACTTGATGATCTTGATGTTATAATGTTGTTGATGTGTATTAAAGTGTTAATTTGAATCCTAGATGAAGATAGGATTTAATGTAATGAAAGAATGAAGTTTTAAGCTTTAAAAATGTTAAGAATTAAAAAGGTACATAGAAAAGAATGTTTAATAAGTGCTCTAAGTGTTCTAAGTGTTCATAAGATAAATCTTGAAGATTTGAGTTTTGATTAAATTAAATCAAAAAGAAAATTAGTAATTAAATTAATAAAATAATCTAGATACTTATTGAAATAAAAATTAATTGAAGAATAAAGGAGAATATGTGTTAATTAAGAAATGAGTCTTGATTTAGTAAATAAAAGAAGAAAAGAAATTTCTTAATTAAATAAATAAGAATCGAGAAAATCGAGTTTAAATAAAGAGAATAAAATGATAAGGAAGTGAAAAGAAGATTTAATCGAGTCGAGAAAAAGATGTTAGACGAGTTAAGTTTAAATACTCGTATAGTTTAATCAAGAAAATAACGGAATAAGATATCAAGTAATGATTTTGAAAGTAATTAATTAAAATTAATTAAATAAGTTATTTTTCAAACCGTGTGGATTAAGAATAAACCGAGGAGAATTGTCGAGTTAATAATAATCTAAGAAGTAATAGTTGAAGTTAAGAATAAGAATCGAGTTAGAAATAGAAATGAAATTCCTATTTCACAAAAGTTTAATAAAATTAAAAAGAATTTTTATTAATTGAGTAAAGATTTATAATACGTTTCATAAGACATCGAGTTTGGAAAAGTGTTGTTTATAATTCGAGAAAGATAAATTTTGTTGTTTGAGTTTCTATAAAAAGAATTTGTATTTGAATTAAGTTCTAAAATAAAAATTAAGTAGATGTTAACGTGTTTTGAAATATGATTGAATTCGAAACAATGTGTTTGATTTATTTGAAATTATTATGCAATTGAATTAATATGCTTGAGTAAATGATATTATTTGATGATGACGTGAAAAATTACTAAGTTTGTTTTGTATGCAAAATAATTGAGTTATTAAGTTATTAATTAAATCGAGAATTGATTAAGTTTATAAAAGAAAACTCGAGTAATGGAGTTTAGGTAGACGACGTTTCATAATTAAATCGAGAGGTGCTAAGACATTGGTTAGTAGTATTAACCAATTATCGAATAGAGTTAATGATTAGAGATGAGAATGCGAGACCTTTAGAAAAGAATAGCATGGAGAGAAACGACTCAAGTAGAAGTCCTTCAGTTGAGACCAACGTCTAATATCCGTCTTTGCGTAGTATCTTATCTTCTTTATCGATGTCGAACTGTGAAGGATCAAGCCGGACGGAAAGATAAGCGAGGACAGATAGCCCGTAAGCCACCTAGCTAGAATGTCGGAAGACAGGTAGACTTTTCTAAACCAAAACTATCGATGAATGTTATTATACTATTGAGTATTATTATGTGATTTTTAAATGCGATTGACTTGCCGTTTTTATTGAGTTTAGTATGTGTTATCATCTGTTTGTTTGAGATATTATCATCCTGTGAAAGGCAGGAAACCCACATGTGGTATGTTAAATGTTGAGGTGACTGTGAGCCTTGCTACGGTTAGGCCGATCACAGTGTTCGAGAAGGAGGCCTACTTCTCGACATAGTGAGAGAATTTATGACAGATGATGCATACAGTTGAGTATATATTATGTTTTGACTGCACAGTCTATTTAAAAGAAAATGTTTTTAGCATGCACAAGTAAAATCGTTTCAAGTTGCTTAGTTACGTGTGATGTTTCGGCAAGGCAGGTCCAATTGATATAGCTTTAAGAGCATATTTTTTCCAAATATTTTCGGCATATGTTCACTGAGTACGAAGTACTCAGCCCTGCGTGTATTTTTAAACGTGCAGGTTGACAGGATGGTGATGGCATGGACGCTTGGTGGTGTGGTGTTTTTGGTTGAGTCGAGTCGGATGTCGGACTGGCATTTGCACGTCTTCATACGTGTGAATGTTGGGAATTGAGTCAAGTTTCCGCTGCAACTCTTTTGAAATTAAAGTCTGTTGATATACACTTTGGTACTTGTTTTTGTTTCGAGCTATATGCTCGATGACTCAAATGTTTTTGTTGAATCTCGTTCTCCATAACTTGAAGTTCTTAATCATATTCTTGTTGATATGTGAATTTAAATGCTCGGTTATTGCTTCATTATGTCTTTGATAGCGAGTGCTGCTGCTTTTCATTAATGTTTCCCCGAGCATGTTCCCCGTATCTGAGTTGATTGTTAGTTGGTTAAGTTGTGTTATTGTTCGTTAGTCGCACCTTGGTAGTCAGGGTGTGACAGGTTGGTATCAGAGCAAGGTTTGATTGCTCCGAAGTCTGATATTCTTTGATGAGTCGAGTCTAGATTTAATTCCTAGACTTATTTGAGTCAGTAAACCACACCAAGCTATCCTCCATCTCATCCGGCAACCAGGTACGTCTTATTTTCTAAAAGTTTTTCGAGTTAAAGTGATGTTTGAATTATCAAGATATTGAGAATTTTTGAGTTATTTATGAGTTATGATGTTTAGATATAAAAGCTATTAAGTTGATTGTTAACTAGATTGCTCTAGAATGTCCTCCCTAATGCGTGTTTTGTGTGGAAAAATCGGAAAGGATGAAATGCTTGTGCAAACGGTTACGTGATTTGAAATTGCCCGAAACCATGAACGAAAATCCCCCTTTGAAACGCAAAAATGAGTATGTGGTGGAAATTTTAGTATGCTTGATTAATTATTTAAGTGTGCTTATTGTGTTCAAAAATTCGTATAGGATGGACGATAATGACTGGATGCAGGAGTACATACATGTAAGAAAGATGAGTACTGAGTCAATAGCTGAATTCCTAGCGCGCTATCATACGATTTGGGGAAAAGTCCAGTTTATGGACATCGGACCACTGGAAGGCATGACGCATTTAATCCAGGCCCTACCTCAAGAATGGAAAGATTGGGCAGCATCCCTCGTTCCTCAATTCCTAGGCTATCGATACTTCGATCGAACTCTGTACGGAGATGTTAATGCGTTTATCTCCACTATTTCAGCTCGTTTCATGACCTATGGCGCCCCTCCGCCAGAGCCGTATGATGACGACTCTCCAGACTTGCTAAATGGAATTGTCTGTGCTCCTCCAACGATTCCTCAAAATGACCCTGTTTTCCTTCAAATTAATTCGCCGCCACGAACTGAGCTTGAACCTCGAAAGTCCCACCCAGATTATTCAATTGTAAGTGGTGTGTTTTCAATCCTATCTTTTGATCCCTTTGCTTTGTCTAACTTGCCAACATTGCAGCCGAGTGGATGCATTGACCCTAATGTAATTTCGTCACCGACTGAGGATCAGTTCGCCGCTTATATGCGTCGTTACCAAGCAACTCTTCCAGTTCATCCTGAAGCGGAATCCTCTAGACCAGCCCGTTCAAACAACGGCAATGAGAATGAAAATGAGCCGACCGATGCAGCGACAGTGGGAAAAGGATACCTCCAAGCTTTATCCAGCGATATGTTTCCTGTCCCTTTTACTTGTGCATCTACCTCTCTAGCAAGGCCAGAAAATGAGCACAACTCCCAGTTTGGTGCCTCAGCTGACGTAGCATCCTACCTTCGTCAAGAGGAAAACTCCAACACCCCGCCTTGGGTTGAGTTTGAGTTAGCTGCACTCAACTACACTTTAGAGGATTGCGAGGAAGCGTTGAGGGCAGTCGAACGTGAGTGTTTCGCTATTGAAGATGATAACGTCGAGGAAGAAGGGCAGCTTGCAGACAACATACATGAGGAAGAGAAAGAAGAAGAAGAGGACCATGAGGAAGAGGAAGACCCTATAGAGCACATTGAAGTAAACTCCGATGCAGAGCAATACGACGACAATGGGCCGAGTGAAGATGATTCTTGCATGTAGAAGTGATTCAAGGAAGCCGTGGAAATTTAAGTAGTTTACCGTGTGTGTTTGAGAGATGAACTCTTTTTAATTTTCAGCAGTGATGTAATTATTGTGGCTTGAGAACTTGCGTAATTCAAGTAAAACACAAGCTATCGAGTAGAAGAAAAGGGAAATTTTCAGTGAAATTGTTTTAGTCCCCATTGTTTATAAGTCCTCAGAAGAGGCCGTCGTCGGGCGATATAAAAAAAATGAGTCGTTAGGCTATTAAAATTAATTTTGAGTCTCCTGAGTTATTAATTTGAATTGAGTATGTGAATATTAAGGTGATGATGTTCTATTCGATGATTGTGATTGATTGCTTGAGAACAATAATTGTCTTGAGAATATGTGAATTTATAATGATGATGTAAGTGCTTGATGACTATTGGAAATTAAATGAGATGTATAAATATATGAGAATTTTAAATAATGAAGTTATTTGAGAAGATCCTTGATTTGCTTTTTAATTATTTAAGTACCAATCGAGAATAGCATTCCTCCCGAAAGAGAAATGTTTTCAGAATTGAGAAAGGTTCCTAGTGAACTAAAGTATTGGAGTGGCTAAAGTTTTCTTGTTGTATTTTTAGAATGCCGCCAAGACGTAGAAATGTCAGAAACCCTGAAGATAACCCTGAGGGACAGCGTGATTCTACTCCGCCCCCTCTGAATGAGAGACGAGTCGAAGAACTTTTTCTTCATCAGAATCCCCCAACTTTCGATGGTAAAGGAAGTCCAGCTGATGCTGAGGACTGGATTCGTTCTCTTGAGCAAATTTTCCGTTTTCTTCGTTGCACCGATCGTGAACGTCTTGAGTGTATGACGTATCAGTTGAAAGGAACTGCCGACTACTGGTGGGAGGTGAAACAAAGAATGTATACACCCGAAGAGCGCGAAAACCTGACTTGGGATCAGTTTAAAGAAGCTTTGTATGAGAAGTATGTGCCGAGGAGTTATCGCAAGCAGAAAGCAAACGAATTCACCAATCTGAGGCAAGAAAAGAAGTCTGTGGCCGAGTATGATCGAGAATTCTGTGAATTAGCACGATTTGCGCCTGATATGATGGACACTGATGAGAAAATGTGTGAGTTGTTTCGAGCAGGATTAAGGCAGGATATCCGAGTAGTTCTTGCTAGTCAGAGTGGTCTAACTTATGATAAAGCCTTGAACCGAGCCCTAGATATGGAGTTGGCCATGCAACCAGAAAAAGGATCACATTCGTCAGCAAATCCTCAATTTCAAAGCCAGAAAATGACGACTGTAACTACCTAACAATCCCAATTTGGCCAGCATGGAAAGAGGAAAAGAAAATGGAGTGGTGGAAACCACCCGAGCAAGAAACCGTGGCAAGGAAAAAGCCAACAGCAACCCTAAAAGGGAAGAGCTCCGCAGGTCAACCGAAGTAACCTACCTGTAGGACCTTTAGGATTCCCTCCTTGTTCAAAGTGTGGCAAAATGCATTAAGGCGTCTGCAAGAGTGGGAGTAATATTTGCTATACTTGTGGCCAACCTGGTCATTTCTCGAACCAGTTCCCGAGTAAGCAACAAGGAATGAGAGGCGGAAGACCAAATCAGTTCCAGCCTTCGCAGATAAAAGCCGTTGAAGCAACTCCTCTGCAAAAGTTTATCTAGCATCAACGCAAACCGCCGCAACCAAAGCATCAACCTCTTCAGCAAGAGCCCTTGCATTTCCAAAGAGCCTACGCAATTGAGCAGAAGCCGCTAGAGAAAGATAAAGGAAATTTTGCAGGTATGGGAAAGCTCAATGGCATACCTATTATTGATTTATTCGATACGGGTGCTTCGCATTCGTTTATATCTAGTGTTTGCGTAGAGAACCTAGAATTGAAGGTAGAAGAATCAAACCAGGTGCTTAGTGTCGCAACTCCTTTAGGAAAATCTGCGTTAGTTTCGCGTGTTTGCTCGAGTTTAGAATTTGAAGTCGGAAATCGTAAGTTGATCGCGAAATCCCTGAATCTAATCCAGATGTAGGATGTAGATAAAATTCTAGGAATGGATTGGTTAACCGAGAACTTTGCGACGATTCGATGCGACTTGAGACAAGTATTGTTTAAACCCCCTGGAGAAGAGTCAACCATAGTTTTCGGAGTTGAGAAGAGAATGAGGAAGAGAATGATAGCCCGTAAGCCACCTAGCTAAAACGTCGTAAGACAGGTGGGCTTTTCTAAACCAAAACTATCGATGAATGTTATTATACTATTTAGTATTATTATGTGATTTTTAAATGCGATTGACTTGCCGTTTTTATTGAGTTTAGTATGTGTTATCATCTATTTGTTTGAGATATTATCATTTGTGAAAGGCAGGAAACCCACATGTGGTATGTTAAATGTTGAGGTGACTGTGAGCCTTGCTACGGTTAGGCCGGTCACAGTGTTCGAGAAAGAGGCCTACTTCTCGGCACAGTGAGAGAATTTATGACAGATGATGCATACTGTTAAGTATATATTATGTTTTGACTGCACAGTCTATTTAAAAGAAAATGTTTTTAGCATGCACAAGTAAAATCGTTTCAAGTTGCTTAGTTACTTGTGATGTTTCGGCAAGGCAAGTCCAATTGATATAGCTTTAAGAGCATCTTTTTTCCAAATATTTTCGGCATATGTTCACTGAGTACGAAGTACTCAACCCTGCGTGTATTTCTAAATGTGCAGGTTGACAAGATGGTGATGGCATGGACGCTTGGTGGTGTGGTGTTTTTGGTTGAGTCGAGTCAAATGTCGGATTGGCATTTGCACGTCTTCATATGTGTGAATGTTGGGAATTGAGTCAAGTTTCCACTGCAACTCTTTTGAAATGAAAGTCTGTTGATATACACTTTGATACTTGTTTTTGTTCCGAGCTATATGCTCGATGACTCAAATTTTTTTGTTGAATCTCGTTCTCCATAACTTTAAGTTCTTATCATATTCTTGTTGATATGAATGCTCGGTTATTGCTTCATTATACCTTTGATAGCCTTATTCGAGTGCTGCTGCTTTTCATTAATGTTTCCCCGAGCATGTTCCCCGTATCTGAGTTGATTGTTAGTTGGTTAAGTTGTGTTATTGTTCATTAGTCGCACCTCGGGAGTCGGGGTGTGACAATCTTACGATCCAAAATTTTCTCGGGTTTTTCCTCGTAACTCAAGTTGGGCTTTAGAGCTACATCTTCTTAGCGAATCACATGCTTCAGGTCGAACACGTACTTACGCAACTGCGATACGTGAAACACGTTATGCGAATTTTTGAAATTTGGCGGCAAAGCTAACCTATACGATACAGCTCCAATCCTTTCCAGGATTTCGTACGGTCCTATAAGTCTAGGTTTCAACTTTCCTTTAACTCCAAATCGATGTACTCCTCGCGAAGGAGAAACTTTCAAAAAGACTTTACTTCTTATCTCGAATTCTATCTCTGATCTTCGATTATCGGCGTACGACTTCTGCCGACTCTGAGCTTCTTTGATTTTCTCGCGAATCCAACGGACAGATTCTATCATCTTTTCCATATCCTCGGGTCCTATAACTTTTCTCTCACCTACTTCGTCCCAGTAGAGTGGAGATCTACATTTTTTCCATAAAGGGCTATGTAGGGGGCCATTCCAATCGTATTATGATAGTTGTTGATGTATGCAAACTCAACTAGAGGCAAAATTTTCTCCCAGTTATCTCCTTTATCTAGCACCACGGCTGACCATCCGTCTGAGGATGAAAAGCTGTACTGAACTGATATTTTGTTTCTAGATCTTTCTGAAAACTTTCCCAAAAACGGGCGGTAAACTTGGAATCTCGATCTGAAGTGATCGTACTCAGAACTCCCAATCCCACAATCTCTTTAACATAAATCTGGGCTAACTTCCATAGGTGATAGGATTAGGTATGAAATGTGCGGACTTCGTCAGTCTATCGACAATCACCCAAATGGTTGTATTTCCTCTCTTTATATTTGGCAAACCCGTTACAAAATCCATGTTAACATCATCCCATTTCCACTTCAGAACTGGTAAGGGTTGCAGGATTCCATAGTGTCTCTGATGCAAAGACTTCACTTGCTGACAAGCTAAACATATTTCCACATACATAGTCACATCTTTCTTCATTCCTGCCCACCAGAATCGCTGCTTCAGATCATGGTAAATCTTCGTACTGCCGGGATGAGTGGTATACGGGGTATCGTGAGCTTCACTCATAATCTCGCTCTTTAACTCTTCATTATTTGGCAAACATATTCTACCACCGAACAGCAAGGCATTGTCATTCAATTCTCTAAAATCTTCAACTCTTTCTTTTCTGACTTTAAGCCTCAAATTTTCCAACTTCTCGCTTTTTCTTTGGCCATCTATGATATGGGCTCTCAAATCAGGTACCACTACTCGTGATGCAATCACTTGCTCCATCGTTCTTGGAGGCTGAACTACTTCGATTCTCATCTTTCCAAATTCTTCAATCAACTTCTTCTCATTGGAGAGGAGAAATCCTAACTCCGAACTTTCCTTCTTGCTCAACGCATTGGCTATGACATTGGCTTTTTCGGGGTGATAAGAAATTTTGTGGTCGTATACTAACTCAAGTCATCGTCTTTGTCTCATATTCAACTCCTTCTGCTCGAAGAAATACTTCAGACTTCTATGATCCGAAAAGATCTCGCACTTGGCTCCACAGAGATGATGTCTCCAAAAGGCATGTACTACTGCTGCTAACTCCAAATCGTGTGTCGGATACTTCTTCTCATGAGGTTTAAGTTTTGTTGAAGCATATGCTATTACTTTTCCATCTTGCATCAACACACATCCTAAACCTTTGGATGATACATTTGTAAAAATGGTATAGTCCTTTCCTGCTTCAGGAAGAGCTAACACTGGGGCCGTCGTCAATCTTGATTTGAGCTCTTGGAAACTTTGTTGACATTCCTCTGTCCATCTAAAATTGGATTCTTTCTTCAACAGACTCGTCATCGGCTTTGCTATCTTGAAAAATCCTTCTATAAATCGTCGGTAGTAACCTGCCAAACCAAGGAAACTACCGACTTCATGGAGTGATGTTGGTGATTTCCACTCTTGAACTGCTTGTACTTTGGCTGAGTCCACCTTGATTCCTTCGGACAAAATAACATGTCTTAGAAAATTCACTTCCTTTAGCTAGAATTCACACTTACTAAATTTGGCATACAACTTATCTGATCTTAGTCTTTTCAATACAATTCTGAGATGCTTCTCGTGCTCTGCTTCGTCTTTTGAATATACCAAGATATCTTCTATGAATACTATCACGAATTTGTCGAAGAATTCATGAAAGAATCAGTTCATTAAATCCATAAATACAGCTAGGGCATTTGTCAAACCAAATGGCATTACCACGAATTCGTAATGTCCATATCTTGTTCTGAACGCGGTCTTTGGAATATCTTCTTGCCTGATCTTCAGCTGGTGATATCCAGATCTTAAATCAATTTTGGAGAAAATAGTGACTCTTTTCAACTGATCAAATAGATCATCTATCCTTGGCAAAGGATACTTGTTCTTGAGTGTAATCTTGTTGAGCTCTCTGTAATCAATGCACATCCTCAGACTACCGTCTTTCTTCTTTACGAATAGAATTGGTGCTCCCCAAGGGGAAACACTTGGTCGAATGAAACCCAATTCTAAAAATGCTTACAGTTGAATCTTCAGCTCTTGAAGCTCTTTCGGTGCCATTCTGTACGGGGCTTTTGAAATCGGGGCTGATCCAGGCTCAAGATCAATCGTAAACTCCAATTGCCTGTCAGGAGGCAATCCTGGTGAAACTTCCGAGAGCATGTCCTTATATTTCTTAGTACTGCCACATCATCAATACTCAACTCTTGCTCTTCATTTTTATTCAGGTAAATCAGATACACTTGCGTATCATTTCTCCTCATCAGCTTCTTTACTTTAATGGCTGAGTTAATCGGCATACTCTTCTTCATTCTTCTCTCAACTCTGTGAACTACAATTGGCTCTTCTCCAAGAGGTTGAAACTAAATCTGTCTCTAGTTGCATCGGATCGTTGCAAAATTCTCGGTTAACCAATTCATTCCCAATATTATATCCACATCCCACATCTGGATTAAATTCAAAGATTTTGCATATAACGTACAATTTCTGTACTCAAATTCTAAATTTGAGCAAACTGACACGCACCCATCGTGTGGTACGATCAAAATACCTGTGTATGCCCCAGACAGACAGTACACGCTCTTATACCCACAACCAGACTGGTTAGTCTTAGCGGTAAGCTAGGATCGATCCCACAGAGAGTGAGGAACTACTTTACTCTTCAGGTGCACAAGTTTAGTTGTCATGGTCCAATCCTGTTTATCTGGACAAAATAACTTGGAAACAATCAAATTTAAAAGGGGTAAGATTTGGGATAGGTCATGATCATTGTTGATATGTTTATTCGATCATGGGCATACTGAAGATCCGTCCATGTTTTGTATAAACTCAAGGCTTGGCCCAAAGACATTGGGGAATTTCAAGAGTTTATACTCCACACTTGGGATGGTTGAATCCCTTGTAGTCACTTGGTCCGAAGGTCACGCTTCACCCGGTCACAAGGCCGTGCTTCACTCCTCCTTAAATAGTAGTCATACCCGATCCCTCCAAGTATGACCCTCACCAACCTTCTCTTCCAAGCTTCCCGGCTCCGCACCTACAGAGTAGATATAACTCGCGGGATATACATTTCTGGTAACGCGTCCAACCGGTCCTCGATATATCTACGATGTGCAAGATGAGTCTTTTGGTCAATAACCATGGCTTGATGCCTCATCACAGTCGGTGGGTGATTGTTAGAGAAGCCCAAGACCGAGGAAGGACGCAGTATCCCCTTGCCCGTTCCTCACCATCTAGATCTACTACACCATTGAAGGCGCTGCTCAGCCACTCGGTCATAGGCATACTGAACGTTTCCGTCTATCATGCCCTGGCCTTTGCTTGACATGGTACAGCCCTAACCGAACGGAGATCACCCGTTAGATCAGGACCGACCATGACTTCTGCTCAGATCTCTCCGGAACCACTGGATCCCACCGAAGGCACAAATACCTCACGAATATTTCACATATCAACAAGTAATTGTTTCCCCCACCCAAATCTCACCAAAGAAGATTACTCACACATATTGAAATGCATAAACACGAAATAGAGTAAATATATGAATAGCATAAAACACGAATTACTGAATTAAGAGAATACCTAAGGCAAACTGCCTTGGATTTGTTCTTCACAATGGAATGTAAAATGAAAGCTGATAAATTGTTTGATGCATAAACTATAAAAGAACTAAAAGTAAAGTGTTTCTTAGACTGAAAACTATCGAATGGTAGAGTCACCACGTTGTGCCAGCCACACTTGCTGGACTTTTATAGCTCAGATGACGGCAGTTGAAACCCTCCGCTAATAGACTGAATCGGCATGATTGATTCTTTCCATGTTTAGCTTCATCTTAATTTATCCATGATTGAGCAGATTGATGATTGGCAATGTCCGATTGATTGATTGAGGGTGATTAACTGGCTTACAGATCCTTCTACACATAGACGCTTGACAAGATATCGTGAAAATTTGTTCCACGCGTCTTTCCTTCTTTAGCTTCGGCAGCTGACTGCTGACTTCAGTAATGGTCATACGGTTGCATGCTTTGGTTAGTCTCGCACCAAGGTTTTGTTCTTTGTAGACGCAGCAACTGTAAGATCTTCTTTGTTGTTGGGTGCATTGCATTAATACCACGAATGCGAATGATGAACAACAACTTAGCTTCAGGGTTCACATGGAATCCCCTTTCAATCTCGCCTCATGCTTTAGCTGAATGTGCTCCTTCTCCTATGCTGCATACTTCTTGGTGTAGTCATATTCCTACAACTGATTTAAAACACTCCAATATAGCTCATTCTGATCATCTTTGCTCTGTTTGCCTCGGACAGAGCTTCCTTCCCACGAACAAGAGCTTTCATCCCTATACAGATACTAAAGACACAAAAAGTAAGGAAAAATAGGGTCAAATGGCCCAAAAGTCGGAGACGCATCATAAATGCGTGATACTAATGCAGATCTGCCCAAAGGGGTTGAGACTCTAAGCTCCTGGTTCGATTCTTCTACATCTAAGCCAAGGGTTTCTACACACGCACTAGCTATAAATGAATGTGATGCACCAGGATCAAACAAAATGATAACGGGCACACCTTTAAGCTTTCCCATACCAGCGAGATTTCCTTGGTCTTTGACTTCAGCTTTCTGCTCGATTGCTAAAACCCTCTTGTAGTGTGGCGGCTCCTGCTGAAGGGGCTGCTGCTTCTACGGCTGCAACTTGCACTGACCCTAGGGTTGCTCTGGCTACGGGGCTCCTTTTATAGCTCTCATCTAAAAAGACGGGTACTTATTCGGTCTTCCACCGCTCATTCCTTGTTGTTTACTTAGGCACTGGTTCGAGAATTGACCAGGTTTTCCACAAGTATATGAGACGTTGCTTCTTGCCTTGCAGATGCCTTGATGCATTTTGCCACATTTCGAACACGGGGGGAGTCCTTGGGGTCCAAAAGATGCACTATTTTGATTGCCATGCTAGGGTTTCGCTTTTTATGAGCCTGTTGATGCTGCTATTTTCCTCTTCCTTGCCACGGTTTCTTACTCGGATGGTTTCCACCACTCCATTTTCATTTTTCTTTCACGATTGAATTATGCTGGGAAGATTGAGGGGTAACAAGTGTCATCATCTGGTTTTGAAATGGAGGGGTTGCCGAAGAGTGTGATCCTCTCTAGGGCTGCATTGCCAACTCCATGTTGAGGGCTCGGTTAAGGGCTTCACCATAAGTTAGACCGCTCCGACTTGCAAGAACTATGCAAATGTCTTACCTTAGACCTGCTCGGCTCACACATCTTCTCATCGGTATCCACTTTGTCAGGTGCAAAATGAGCTAATGCTCAAAATTCTCGATCATACTCTGCTACAGTCTTCTTTCCTTGTCTCAGGTTCACGAATTCGTTTGCTTTCTGCTACCCATAACTCTTGGGTACGTACTTCTCATAAAGGGCTTCATTGAATTGCTCCCACGTTAAATTCTCGCCTTTTTCGGGAGTATACATTCTCCGTCGGGCTTCCCACTAGTAGTCGGCGGATTCTTTGAGTTGATACGTCATGCATACGAGACGCTCACGATCTCCACAATGTAGAAAACGAAAAAGTTGTTCCAGGGAACGAATCCAGTCCTCGACTTCTACGGGACTGCCTTTTCCATCAAAAGTCAGCGGGTTTTATCAAAAAAATAGTTCTTTGATTCGATGCTCATTCTGAAGAGGCGAGGTTTGGTCCCGTTACTCGGAAATTTTCTCAAATTTTGAAAACTTTCCTCTTGCGAAGGATATAATTCTCAATCGATACTTATCAAACATTTAGGGAAGAATTTTCTCAGATAAGGCATACAATTTGCAAATAAAATAATTCTCAACATAATCATTCAAGTAATTGCATGCTTTCTCACTAATATCATCAATCTCATCTCATCACAGAACATCATACTTAACAATTTCTCATACACTCAAACATACACAGCATATATAATCACTCAGAATTTCACATCTCAATTAATTTTAGAAGCTTCTTTTTCATATCATCGGAATGATGGCCTCTTTTGAGGACTTATACCAAAATAAGGGATAAATATTCAAATCAGAAAATTCCCTATGCGTCTACAAGACGTTCTATTCCTAAAAAATGCACTAAACATGAGATACTACTTCGCGTTCGGCTCTACTACCAACCTATGTAATGAGTTATATAATTTACATCACTACTGAAAATAAAAAGAGTTCAACTCTCGATAGAAAAGTAAATATTGTTCGAGATTTTCCACAACTTTCTAGAACTAGACCTAAGTGTGAGAACCATCACCGCTCGGGTCATTGTCACCTCGCTACTCCTCCTCGGGGTCCTCCTCGGGATCCTCCTTCGGATCCTCCTCCTCACTACCCTGACCCTCTGCTGCTACTAACACCTTTAAGAAGTCGCCATAGGTATGCCCGGGGACTTTCCACGGGTTGGTCATATCTCCGGTATGCTCGTCCTCAAAGCGGGCGTTGACATCCTCCAACTCAGACTCGTCCCATGGGGGACTCTCAGGGCTACTCACGTGACGAAGGTATACTGACACGTCGTCTCTACCGTCGAGCTCTAGCTCGCACTCTTGGTCGGGCCTCACTGTCGGGGTCTGAAAAGCTGGGTACGGAACGGAGAAATGGTCGCTCGGCAATGCCAGAAAGTAACCGTTGCCAACTGTGGCATCGACTGCAGGATCCTCAAAGGGCTCATCAACGTCACTGTCGTCGGTACGCGTCGGCCTAGAAGGCTCGGCTATAGGCTGCACTGGAGAGGGAGTGCAGTCTCGACGCATGAATTCCTCAAGCTAGTCATGCGAAGATGGTAAAACCCTGAAGGAGTCGTAAAAACCTGCTGACTGAGTCGCTGCTGAGCTAGACGAGGTAAAGGGGTCAAAAGAACGAATAGGGAGCACAACTCCCGAGTACGGGTGGTACTGAAAAGTTGCTCTCGACTCAGGGCGAGGCGGAGAGGGGACGCAGAAAGGGGCTGGTCTGTCTCGAAGAGGAGACTGAGGCTGAGGCTCAAGAACAAAGCCGTTCGTCTCGGCTTGAAAAACAGGGTCAAAAGGTGTGGGAGGTGGAGCTTTATACTCGATGAACTGACCAGAGATAGTAGCAATGAACGCGTTGCAGTCGCCGTAAAGATAGACACCTAGGTACTGGCGTCTGATAAATCTCGATACGAGCGATGCTGCCCAGTTGTGCCACCCTCAAGGAAGGGCCTGTATCAGATGTATCATTCCGTCAAGTGCATTAATATCAAGATACTTCACTGTCTCCCAAATCTTATTAAACCGTGCTGAGAATTCGGTGATCGTCTCGTGATACGACTTCCTAATGTGCAGGTACTCCTGCATCCACGCTCTGTTGCTCTCATCGTCCATCCTATACGATTTTAAATTAATTAAGCACACTTAAACAGTTAATCAACATGTTTGAATTTCCCAACTCCACATACTCGTTTTTGCTTCCCAAAGAGGTTTTATTGCTCAGGGTACTTGGCAATTCCATTTCACAAAAACGTTTGCACAAACGTTCCATCCTTTTCAATTTCCACACAAAACACAAAATTAGGGAAGGCATTTTAAAGCAATCTAGTTATTCAAGCTACTTACCAAGCTTTCATCTCTAGACAAGCGCAAATAGCAAACTGAATAACTCAAATTAATTCTAACTTCTAAAACTTTTGAAAATACTCTTACCTAGTTGCCGGATGAGATAGGGAATGTTCGGTGTGTTACTGACTAAAACAAGTCTAGGAATTTAAATCTAGACTTGACTCACAAGAAAGTTCAAGCTTAAGAGCAGACGATCTGGTCTGATACCACTATGTCACAGCCCGAATTCCAGTGTATAAAAACGACTAGAATCCATTGGACAGTGAGGATGAAACCTCAGAATAAAACATAACTCAACAAGGGATCATGCTCGGGAACATGAGAATATATATTGAAAGCGATAAAAAATAAGAACATGCTTTCAATTCTTATCTCAAATAAACGAGCATTGATATATCATTCAAGTGTCACAACGCAAATCAAATAGCTCAAATCCAAGTCAAGTAGAATAATAACGAAACAAGGAATAGTTCGAGCATCAAGCTCATTGTATTGACACCATATCAGAGTAATAGTTTAAAAAATCAAATAAAACATAGTTGTTTATGCAGCGGAATATCAAACTCAAGTCCCACAATTACATATATGAAGATATGCAATTGCAAGCTTAAACCAAAAAGACTCGACTTCATTCAAACAAACACACTGCCGAGCACCTTCCGCCATCTTCATGCAGCTAACCTGCACGTTTAGAAATACACGTAGGGCTGAGTACTTCGTACTCAGTGAACACATGGCAAAATAATTTAAAACTTTGCTCGATAAAGCTATATAATTGAACTTGTCTTGCCACTGCATCACAAGTGTTAGTACAGCTTAAAAATTTTTACTTGTGCATGCAAAAATCATTTTCTTTTTCTTGAAACGACTGCGTAGTCAATATATATAATATAAATAGCAGGTATGAATCAATCTTCCACATAATCTCTTATGTTGAGAAGTAGGCCTCCTTCTCAAACACTGTGACTGGCCTAACTGAAGCAAGGCCCACAGTCACTTCAAACAATTAACAACACATGTGTTCCTGTCTAACACACGATAATAATAACTCAAGCAGATAATTTGACATACCAAAAACTCAGATAAAACGGCAAGTAAATGTCACACCCTGCACTCGGGGGTGCGACGAACACTAGACTCCATCGAATTATGAATGTGAAACTATTAAATAAAACTCAACTCAACAAGGAATCATGCTCGGGAACAAAGGAATATCGTCTGAAAGTGATGAACAATTACCAACATGCTTTCGAGGAACAACTCAACAATAAATGAGAATAGATAATTTACATTGATCCAACAAAATACAATAAGTGTATCGAATTCAAGTCATGCGGAAATTAAAGAAAACAGGAAATTGTTTCGAGCACGAAGCGCATTGTATCATCACACCATCAAAGTATTAAAATCAAAAGACAAATTAAACATGGTTGTTTTGCAGCGGAGACTCAACTCAATTCCCACAACTACAAATATGAAGATATGTAATTGCAAACTTAACCAAACAACTCGACTCAAAACACACCACCAAGCCATCCTTATCATCTTCATCCATGCTAACCTGCACGTTTAGAAATACATGCAAAGCTGAGTATTTCGTACTCAGTGAACACATGCCAAAATTATTTGAAAAAGCCTTGTAAATGCAAAAACATTTTATTTTCTAAATGGACTACGCAGTCAAGATATAATATTTAACATAGGCATGAATCATCTACCACATCCTCTTTGTATCGAGAAGTAGGCCTCCTTCTGATGCGTCTTCGACTTTTGGGCCATTTGGCCCTATTTTTCCTATCTTTTTGTGTCTATAGTGTCTGTATAGGGAAAAAAACAGTTGTTTGTAGGAAGGAAGCTCAGTCCGAGGAAAACAAAGATAAGATGGTTAGAATGGGCAATATTGGAGAGGTTTCAATCCATTGCATAAATCTGATTCCCCCAGGAGAAGGACAGTACCATGGTGTGAGGCCAACCAATGCATTCTGACAGTATGACCACAACCGAGATCAGTAGCCAGCCACCGAAGCCAAATAAGGAAAGACGCGTAGAGGAGATTCGCACGATATTCTATTGAGCACCTGGATGAAGAAGGATCTGGAAGCCAATAAATCACCCCCAATCAATTCACTGGCGATTGCCAATCATCAATCTGGTCTGTCAAGGATAAATCAGATCAAGCTAAATATGGAAGCTATCCATCGGGCCGATATAGTCTGCGATGAGGGGGTTGACGGCCATCATCTCATCTATAAAAGCCCAGCAAGTGTGGCTGGCAAAACGTTGGTTACCCCTAGTATTTGATAGCACTCAGTTCAAGATACACTTTTACTTTTAAGTTCATTTACAATTTCCGCACAAAACAATTTACCAGCTTTCATTTTCAATTCCGCTGTGAAGAACAAATCCAAGGCAGTTTGCCTTAGGTATTATCTTAATTTTAGTACTTCGTATTTTATATTATTTATGTGTCTACTTACTTTCGTTAAGATGCATTTCAATATGTGTGAGTAGTTCACTTTGGTGAGATTTGGGCGCGGGAAATGATTGAGTGTTGATATGTGAAATATTCGAGAGGCAATTCGTACCTTCGGTTGGATCTAGTGGTTCCGGAGAGATCTTATCAAAATCCATGAGCAGTCCTGACCTAGCAGGTGATCTCCGCTCGGTAAGAGCTGTACCATGCCAAGTAATAGCCGGGGCATGATAGACATTAATGTTCTGTATGCCCATGACCGAGTAGCTGAGCAACACCTTCAATGGTGTTGTAGATCTAGATGGCGAGGAACAGGTTAGGGGATATTGCATCCTTCCTCAGCCTTGGGCTTCTCTAATAACTACCCATGAACTATGGCGAGGCATCAAGCCATGGTTATTAACCAAGGGACTTACCTCACGCATCGTAGATATATCGATGACTGGTTGGACGCGTTACCGGAAATGGATATCCTGCAAGTTATGTCTACTATGTAGGTGCGGAGCCGGGAAGCTTGGATGAGAAAGTTGGTGATGGTCATACTTGGAGAGATCGGGCATGACTACTATCTAAGGAGGAGTGAAGCACGACCTTATGACCAGGGTGAAGCGTGACCTTGGGACCAAGTGACCACAAGGGATTCAACCCGGGAAGCTTGGACGAGAAGGTTGGTGAGGGTCATACTTGGAGAGATCGGGCATGACTACTATCTAAGGAGGAGTGAAGCACGACCTTATGACCAGAGTGAAGCGTGACCTTCGGACCAAGTGACCACAAGGGATTCAACCATCCTAAGCGTAGAGTATAAACTCTTGAAACGCCCCAATGTCTTTGGGCCACGCCTTGAGTTTATGCAAAACATGGATGGATCTTCAGTATGCCCATAACTGAATACACATATCAACAATAATCAAGACCTACCCCAAATCTTACCCTTTTTATATTTGATTGTTTTCCAGTTAATTGTGCAGATAAACAGGATTGGATCGTGACAACCAAACTTGTGCACCTGAAGAGTAAAGTAGTTCCTCACTCTCCGTGGGATTGACCCTAGCTTACCACTAAGACTAGCCAGTGTGGTTGTGGGCATAGGAGCGTGTACTATCCGTCTGGGGCATACACAATTATTTTGATCGTACCATACGATGGGTGCGTGTCAAAATTGGCGCCGTTGCCGGGAAGTGACGCGCAACAATTTTACTCTTCTCATTTCATTTTCTGCTACTAGTGTATGCATGGAACTCGTCGAGCACAAAGAGAATTATTTTTTGATCAAGATATTGACCGAACTGAATGATGACTACGCGCAATCGCACGGATAGCGAGACGCGACGCTATGGTAGAACCACAGCAAGCGCAGACCATCAAACAGTTGGCATACCCAACAAATCTAAATCTCAGGCCGAATGGGATCACCTTACCAGCGAACCCTTTTGATCCTGAGCGGTTTGACCTTAAGCCATAGAGGACACCTTCCCAGATGAAAATCTGTATACCGTACATGCTCATACAGAGATGGAGTCCTTGTATGCTCTGACTAATAAGGAGTCGTGGTATGCGGATACAGCCAACTATTTGATCACAAAAGAAGTTCCATCAGGAAAGACCAAATTTGAAAAGTAAAAGTTGGTCACACAAGCCCGTTCTTACTTTTGGCAAGCACCGCATTTATGGAAGATAGGAGCAGATCAGGTCATACGGAGGTGTGTTCTTGAGGATGAGCACATCCAGATCTTGGAAATGTGCCATGGTACTTCATGCAGTGGACACTTTGGTGGGAGAAGAACGGCACAGAGAATTTTGGACAACGGATTCTATTAGCCTTCAATGTTTGCCGATGCAAGGAAATGGGTACAGGGCTGCCCGAAGTGTCAGATGGTTGGAGGCATTACCGCCAGGGATGAGATGCCTCAAATGCCCATTATGCCCGTGGAAATTTTTTATGTATGGGGAATAGACTTCATGGGACCCTTCCCCAAGTCTGAAAATTATGAATATATATTGGTGGCAATTTTATTATGTATCTAAGTCGGTCGAGGCAAAGACCACAACAAATAGTGATGCTCATACGGTGGCTGAATTCTTGAAGAACCAGGTGTTTAACAGATTCGGAGTCCCAAAAGTTCTCATCAGCGATCAGGGATCCCACTTCTGTAATGCTACTATCAAGGCACTCACAAAGAGGATGGGGGTGAAGCACAAAGTAACAACTGCATACCACCCCCAAGCAAATGGACAAGCTGAAATTTCGAACAGGGAGATCAAGAGCATATTGGAGAACGTGGTCCATCCTAAACGGAAGGACTGGAGTAATCATTTAGGGGATGCGTTATGGGCATACCGAACTACCTACAAAACCCCAATAGGGATGTCGCCCTTCAGGCTTGTGTTTGAAAAAAGGTGTCACCTACCTGTGGAAGTAGAGCACAAGGCATACTGGGCCATCAAGAAAATTAACCTCAGTATAAACTTGGCTGAAGAAGAAAGGAGATTGCAGATGAGTGAGTTAGAAAAATTGTGGTTGAAGGCATACGACAATGTGGTTTTATACAAGGAAAGGTCAAGGAAGATTCATGATGTAAAAATCCGCAAGAAGGAATTCTAGGCTGAACAAAAGGTGCTACTTTTCAATTCTCGCTTTAAACTGATGAGTGTGAAACTCAGATCCAAATGGGGAGGGCCATACATAGTAAAGGAAATATTCCCCAATGGAAGTGTTGAGGTATATGACCTAAATGGAAGAGATTCATTTGTGGTAAATGGTCACCGATTGAAGCCCTATTTCGACTACTCTGAGTTGAAGAAGCACAAGGAGAAATGTTCTCTCCTAGACCCTGTTTACCAGTGAGAACAGATCTAGCGACATCAAGCTCAAGACATTAAACAAGAGCGCTGACTGGGAGGCAACCTAGGAGTGGTCGCCGGTATGACAAATACCGCGATCTATTTGATTACTTAGGAGTTTTCTTTAATTAGTGATCTTATGGGCTAAGAATAATCGAGGCCCAAAGGAGAATCTAAACCCACTTTGTGATGCAAAGTGTGTAGGTGAAGGCCCATGGTATTATTTCAATGGGATAGGTCTAACCGAGGAGTGACGTGGAAGAGCGTCTGACACCTTCTGTCTGGGAAGTGACTGCGCCGCTTCAAATTTCGCAGGGATATTTGAATTTCAAATTTGGTACCGTCATCTCCACCTTCTAGTCGGTTAAACGCCTTTCCCTTTAAACCACCACGACTATAATACCCCGAACTTCTATAACATTAGTGAGCGTAATAATAACCGAGTAAGTTTAAATGACGAGATTTAAGGAATAAGATTTTTCTAAATAAATAGAAATGAGTAAAATGACTAAAATGTCCTTATGTATTTTTACGTAAAATTATATGTGTCTATTTCTTGAAATGATAATGTGATGTATTTATTGAGTTTGCTTATATAAGAATGAGTATGAGTATGATTTTCAGAAAAACTTCGAAGATTTTTAATTGAAAGTGAATAATGTTGAGAAATTGCTATGCGCCGAAGAACTTAAAATAGATTTTAATTAAATCTTTGAACCTAGAATTAATTCTAAGATCATTGAGATAAGAAAGAATCTTGCCCGAGATAATTTGAGAAGAGTTGCGAGGATTTAATCTTTAAAGGATTAATAAGCCGATTAAATTCTCTTAAGACCTAAAAACTAGATGATCGGAATCGTTAATCTTTTTAATGAGATGTGAATTAGGTTTGAGATGTTTTAGTGTCGAAAACGAGACGAAGAGAGATTAGACCCGTTTATAGCAAAAATGGAATAATACGGATCGTTTTATCCGAAAAACCTTTACGATATGGTAATTAATACCGTAATGAAACAACGAGACAAGTGTCGCTCATCTCTTTCCCCTCTCCACCGCCACCTCCCACTATGTCTCTCCCTAATCTCTCTCTCTCCACACCTATCTACAAGACTATACATAGAGTTCATTATGATTATTCTTTAATCAAATCTTAGTAAATTGTGCAACCAAGATTGCATGCAAAAACCATCCCATCAATCCTTTATCAAACCAATTTCCAACACCAAACATCATTATGTTTATTCCATGTGTTGGGAAAATAAGAAATCAAGTGCATGCATCTATCTCTCTCTCTCGATATCTCTCTCCATACAAAAAGAAGAAATTTCATTTCATTCATCTAACACTCTCTAAACTCTCCATCCAACACCAAAGAAAGAAAAAAATCTCTCCCTACTCTCTCCCTCTCGGCAACACACACACACATCACACACACTTGAGTTTCTTCCATGCAAGCTTAGCATCCAAGCTCAAAATCCATGGAGATTAAGTGAAGATCATCACCTTCAAGAAAAAGGTATAAATTCATCAAGTTCTTGAGTATTAAAATTCAATAATCATCCTTATTTTTCCTTGTATTTTTGGCTATGAAGCCCTAGATGGATGATTAATTATTCTTTATATTTTTCTTGAGGATTCAAGAGGAGTACTTTCATAAATCCAAGCTAGAGTTTGAAGCCCTAATCCCCCTTCATTTCGATCCCAAGAAGCCAAGAAGAGGAGATCAAATTTTAATTTTCAAAGTATGATAATTCATTTGATTTATTGTATATATGTATCTCTCTAAGCCCTAAAAGAAAGAAAACATACATGCATGGTATTTATTTTATGTTTAGGCAAACTTAGGTTATCGATGTGAAGATCAAGTGAGGAAAATCGTTAGAAGAACCGAACACTAGGATTTAATCAATGAATTAAGAGAAGAAAAAGAAATTAAAAACCCTAAAATTTTTCTAATACCGAAAATTATAGAGAAAAATAGGAAAATGTGAATTTCTTGAGTTATTGTTATTTTGATGCTTGATTTATGATTTTTATCATGTTGAGAATGGAATTATATGCTTGAAAAATTGAAAAACCAATTGCCCTAAAAAGTGTATGAATGCCGTGAGTTTTGGGTGAAAAAGAATAATTTATTTTGTTGATTTTGTTGATGATTTAAGTGATATTTGATCATGAAATTATTATATAATATGTTGATTTAATCTTGTATGTTGTTAAGTATAAGAAAAATAAATTGCATGTGAAGTTTTTAAAGAAAATAATTATTGATGATTTAGAAGATTTGATGATTTTGATGATATAATGTGTGTTAAAGTGTTAGTTTGAATCATAAATGAAGATAGGAATTTTTGTGATAAAAGATTTAAGTTTTAAAAGCTTTAAAAAAATGTTAAGAGTTGAAAAATACATAGAAAGATATATCTAGTAAGTGTTCTTGAAATAAACTTGAAGATTTGAATTTTTAATAAATTAAATCAAAAAGAAATTTTGTAATTAAATCAATAAGATAACCTAGTTTTTATAAAAAAAAAAACTAATTGAAGAATAAAGGAAAATGTTAATTAAGAAATTGGTCTTAAGTTAAAAACAAAGAAGAAAAGGAAATTATTAATTAAATAAATAAGAGTCGAGAAAATCGGGTTAAAAAGAATAAAATAATAAGGAAATGAAAAGAAGATTTAATCGAGTCGAGAAAAAGATGTCAGACGAGTTAAGTACTCGTATAATTTAATCAAGAAAATAATAGAATAAAATTCGAGTAATAATTTTGAAAGAATTAATTAAAGTTAATTAATTAAGTTATTTTTTTTCAAACCATGTAGATTGAGAATAAACTGAGGAGAATTGACGAGATAATAATTAAAAAAATAATAGTTGAGTTAAGAAATGAGAATCGAATTAAAAATGGAAAGGAAATTCCTATTTCATAAGAGATTAATAAAAATTAAAGAGAAATTTTATTAATTGAGTAAAAGTTATGATATGTTTCATAAGATAACGAATTTGGAAAAGCGTTGTTTATAAGCAGAGAAAAGATAAATTATATTGTTTGAGTTTTATAAAAATGAATTCTTATTTGAGTTAAGTTCTAAAATATAATTGAATAAATGTTAATGTGTCTTGAAATGTGTTTGATTCACTTGGATTTGTTATGCAATTGAATTAAATGTTTGAGTGAATGATATTATATGTGACGTGAAGAATTACTGAGTTTAATTGTACACAAATAATTGAATTACTGAGTTGTTAATTAAATCGAGAATTGATTAAGTCTTTAAAAGAAAGCTCGAGTAATGGAATGTAGATAGACGACATTTCATAATTAAAGCGTGAAGTGCTAAGACATTGGTTAGTAATATTAACCAATCATCGAGTAGAGTTAATGGTTTGAAAACGAGAATGCGAGATCCTTTAGAAAAGATAAAGCTGATGGTCCCGAAACGAGTTACTGGTGTATGGGGGGGGGGAGGAATACACCAGATAGGATTTAAAAACTTAAACCTGAAAAATCACTTCAACTGAGTAAAAAGGACTCAGTTGGAATCTCACAGCTGAGTAAGCGACCTCAGCTGGAAGAGTGAGGCTGTCCGGAAAGTGGTGGAAATTAAACTCGTTAAAAACAACTCACGCAAAACAGCTCGATTGGTCAAGAACCAAAAAAGCTCGGTTGAAAATGTGCAAATGAGGTTTGTATGCCAGTTAGTTCGGTCAGTTAAAAGTGCAATATGAACTAAAGAAAATTAAACACAGACACACAAGATTTAACGTGGTTCGGAGATAACCCTCCTACGTTCACGGGGAGATGTGAATCCTCACACCTCAGTCCAAGTTCTTCTGGACAGAACCACTCAGCTTACGCGGGCTGAGCAACCGTTAAGGATAAGTTTGCGGGTACTTATCGACCTTACAGTTTAGTTTCCGGGCACTAAACAGCCTATGTCAAGTTTGCGGGTACTTGACGACCTGACTACTCAATTACTGGAAGAGTAAGGTCCTAGCACACTTTTTAGGGTGTGAGTGTGGGTGGGAATTCCAACTACAGTTCGATCACGAATGAGAGCTGGATCTAAGGCTTGAACGAATAAACACTCAAACTAAGATCTAAGACAGATTTTCACTCTATGAACCCTCAGCTACTAATGTTCTATCACTCTTGAACTCTCACCTGCTGATGTTCTTAGAATAGGATTTTTTACAGAGTTTTCTTTCGCTTGATTCTCTTGTGATTGCACTTCTCTGTCTTGCTTCTATCTTCTTAGTTATCTCTCGAATGAGAGAATGCCTCTATTTATAGGCGGAGAGTATCAACTAGCCATTGGAGGAGCTGTTGATCTCTGATCGTTGAAAGCGATGTCTTGTCTCTTATCTCTGCAGACTTTCCCGATATGGCATCTGAGTTCTTCTGCTTTCCATCTGAGTTAGCCTTGTGTTGGGCCAAATGGGGTAATGACTGAATGGTCAAACCCTTATGTGACTTCCTTTTGAAATTCAAATCTTAACCTTCCTGACAGTCAACCTTGGTCAGTTGGTTGAAAGTCTTGATCTTCATCTGAGTGGTCTTCAGCTGATGTTCAGAGCTGTTGAACTCTCAGCTGACTTTGAACTTCAAGCAGTTGGACTTCTTGGTTGGATTCTACAACTGAGGTTCTGAAACTGAACACTGAGTTGTCTTGCTTGTATTTGCTCAGTTGGGTTTGAACCCTCAGATGACTTCCTTTTCATCTGATGTTCTCTTCCTCTCTACTGCTTCTCATCTGATGAACCCTCAGTTGGTTTTCTTTACAACTGATGCTCTGAAGACTTCCCCCTCATTCCATCTGAACCAAAAGAACTCTCAGTTATCTTTCAACATAACCGATGTTCTGTCTGAGTAATGGCTTGTTGCCATCTTCAGCTGGAGACCTGTAAAGATAAAATCTTAACTTTGCTCAAACAGCGAGCCTAAATTCTAACATTAGGTTCTGGCAACATCTACTCGGTTGGGGTCAGTCAGTTTTGGAATTCATCAAAACTTATACTAATAAATTTCTCAACAATTTCCCCATTTTTGATGATTCCGAAACCACTTACAACTTTAAACCACTATTGATCTAAAACTCACTAACTTATCTAAAATCTCAGCTGAAATTCTAGACAGTCTATAAGATAAAACATCAATGGGTTAGTGCAGTTATAACATGGTATTGAAAGACTTTGTGATTCAGAGCTTGGACAATGAGGTATTGTGCGTCAAGTTGAATCGAATTATATACTTTGAAATTTTTGTTACAACTGAAGGTTACACGGTTAAGCACAAAACAGATAAAGATACAATAGTTGCTTCAAAAACTACAACATGAAAAAAGAAACTTCATCAGCTCAAAAACTTTGACGGCTCAAAAATACTGTTGACCGTACTTGCTGAAGATACGGTCAAAGATTTCCTTCTTCGCCTCCGACTCGATCCCAGTGTTGACGCCGTGTTCCTTGCAGACTTGCCTCGCCTCAACCATGATCGCATTTCTGTTCGGCGTGCTCGTGCCTTTGATCATCTGAGGGCGGTACCTGCACATCTTCGAAACTGGAATGATGTTGGGATCGAGCTGAGCATTCAGCATAGCTCGCTTGAACTGACTAAACATTCCAGGGTCTCCAGTTCTGAGTTCCCACAGGGCTTCCTTGAAGGCTTGCCTTGGGTCTTCAGTCGAGTAGACTTTCCTGTAATAGAAGTCATTGATGAATTCATGCTTGAATTGCTCCCAGTCATCGTTCCACTCAGCATTCATCCACTTGTCAACATGTGGGTACCGAGACGGGAGCGGAGCGTTCTTCTGCAACTGATGCATCGACTTCCTAGCCTCAGCCTTCATCTGGTGCTTGTTGATTCTTCGCACACTCCGGCTGGCTTTGTTCCTGTCGACGTTCTTCTCCACCTTGGCGAGTTCCTTCTCGAACTTGGCCACCTTCTTGGCCTGATCGGCAGCGAACTTCTTGATCCAGGAGGGATTCAAGTACTTCTCCTTTGACTCCCCCATAGCTTTGGCAGCTTCGATGCAGTCTTCAACAGATATTCCTCCGTCAAGTTCTGCTTCGAGCTCGGCCGTAAGCTCGGCTACGAGGTCGTGGGAGACTTCCAGTTCGGGCTGCGATCCTTCAGCTTCAGCTCCTTCAGCTGGCACTCCTTCCCCCTGCTGAGCTCCTTCAGCTTGCTGGAGAACAGCTTTCCCTCGTCCAGCAACAGCTGCTGGCTCCTTGTCTTCCCCAGCTGCTGGCTCCTTATCTTCCCCCTTTTTGGCATCATCCAAAAGGGTGGCTACAGTGCCATCCAGGGAGGTCAACTTGGCTTCAGCCTGTTGAACTCGGGAAAACAGTTCGTCAACAGCATCCTTCTCAGCTACCTTCTTGGCCAACTCCAAGTCTTGGCGCTCCTGCTCAGCTCGCTGCACAGCTGCAAAGGTTGCAGAGACCTCTTTGTGGAGGGAGACGAACTCAGCTCGGAAAGATGCAAACTGAGACATCCACTCCTGGTCCTGAGTCTGCTGGGACTTTGCGAGGTCAGATTCAGCAACGGTTTTGAACACGTTGAAATCCGAGCTGAGGCTCTGAACGGCCTTCCTTAGAGCCGAGACCTCCGAGCTGGAAGAAGTGGAGAGGTCTTCGAACTTGTGCTGCAGAGAAGAGGAGAGGTGTTCCAGCTGATTCTTCAAGCTGGCATTTTCTGCCATCAGCTGCTGCATTCTGTCAGCTTCCTCCTCCTTGCTCAGCTGGATCTTGGACAACATCTCCTGCCTCAGCTGGTTGACCCTCTCCGAGATCAGCTCGCAGATGGCGTCGGTTGAGAGAGCTGGCTGATCGGAGGGTCCGGGCAGAAGTTGTGGTTGTGGCTGGGCAGAAGGTTCTGTGACAGCCAGGGCAGCTCGGCTGGCGAGGTATGCTTTGAGCTTGTCTTCTTCTCTCTTGGCCGCCTCATTAGCTGCATCGACATCTTTCATGCAGGTGGCATTCTTGGCCAGCATATCATTAAGGAACTGAACAGCTCCAGGGTTGTTGCACAGCTCCCTGGTGTCTGTCCCTTCTTGGATGCTCCTGTCCAGACGACGTCGTAGCACAGCCACTTTCTGGTTGTAAGCCACTTCCAGGTTCTGATAGTCGAAGTATTCCCTCAGGTTGGACTCTTCGACCTTCAACCTGTCCCAACCATGGATCCTGAGGGTATCCTCCTTAACGTACCAGTAGCTGAATATGACGCTGAACTGGTATAGAAGTTCCGTCCCGAATACAGTGAATATGGGCCTCGAGGCTGCCTCTGGGAACATACCAATCAGCTTGCGGAAGCAGTAGCTGAATCTTCCTTCATATTCAGCCAGAATCGCCTGGCGGTTGGCTTCTTCATCGATTGGAGGGGGGTCGATATTGAAGGTTACAGGTTCGATGGTTTCATCAACGTTGGCCGAAGGAATGGTCACAATGTTGGCATCGAGCGAGAGGCTTGGAATATCTAACTGAGGATCAGTTGAGAGAACTGGATCCTCTTTAGGTGGTGATTCGGCTGGCTCAAAGATTTCTTCAGACACAGGTAGGTTTACCTGGCTGGCATCAGCTCCAGTTTGACTATCGTGGGACTCCTCAGATGAAGAAGAGTCATCTGAGGAGGAGCTGGAATCCTCCACTTGGACCTCCACATCTTCAGCTGCTTCCTCCTGACGCGGCTGAAGAATAAACCCAGCTGGGTCAACCGATTGGCTGGATTCGGTTGACTCCTTCGCCTCAGCTGGCTTGACCACCACTGGACTTGTTATGGATGGTTGAGCCGCAGGCTGGATGATCCTGATCCTTGGCCTCTTCTGCAGAGGTTCCTCCTCTTCTTCTTCTTCGTCTTCTTCCTCCTCAGCCACCTCCTCCAGCTGGCGCTTCGCTGGCTTGGTCCTCGAAGGGCGGCGAGCTGCTGACTCCACAGCTGGCTTGGGGGCACCCTTGGGGGTGTAGACAGCCTCCACAACATCCCTGGCCTTCTTAGCTGAGGGGAACAGCGACAGCTTGCTGATCGGAGTGTCCTCACTCCCTTCCCATATCAGCGGCAATCCTTTTGTGGCTTGGAGAATGAGGGCGGATATTTTTGTCCCAAAGTTGAGAGTCCCCTTGAGACTCAACAGCAGTTCTCCGGACTCAGCTGTCGTCTCGGATATCTTCTGCTTCTCCAACAACAGCTGGCTCTCCAGATATCCCAGCCAGTCGACCTGGTGCAGCTCTTCCAGGGCCTTCTGCTGCTTGAGCTTAGGTCGGCTTATGTCACCGAAGGCTCCACCATATGCGAAGGCGCACTTGGAGATTACGTCGAAGAGAAGTCGGTGAGCCGGCTTCAGCTTCGTCCTCTGCATGCTCCCCTTCAATGGCTCGGGAACAATGAGGATTGTTTGAAGGAAGGTATCAGCTTCTTTGTCAGTGAAGTTCCCCAGCACATCTGTGGCTTCGCGGTTTCTGGGGATGAGCTTCTCCAGCTCCTTGGATACCTTTATCTCCACGACGGTGTCTTCTACTGTCCGGGAGGTTCTGTGGCGTTGCTTGCACGGGATGATCATGACAAGCCCGTCTTCTGCAACTCGCTGCAGATTCCGATAGAAATGTACGACTTGCTTCCTAAGCAACAGGGACGGAGAGAGGGTTGCCCAGTCAAGCAGGTGGTGGTCGAAGAGAATGGCGGCGACGGGAGCGAGCTCAGGCGATGAGAGAGCCGCTCTGGATAAAATCTGTTCGAAATGAATCTTCGACATCACCATGTCGAACGATTCCTGGAACGTAGCAGGCTCTGCGGAGACCATCTTCTTAGAGGCTTTGGATTTGGGCGCCATCTCGAGGAGATTTATATGCAAAGAAAGAAGGAAAATCTTTACTGAAAATGGTGAAACAAAATCGGAGGGGATGATGAATAGTGAGTAAAGATATGCACGAAAAGAGAAGGTAAGGATCACTTCCTGATTTGCCGTATTATATAATCTTTGACTCGGATAATATCAACGGCTGGGGTTAAATCGCGCGTATTTTTCAACGACTGTGATTTCGCGACTGTTGAGTAATTTTGACTGATGTTCCACGCGCGCGAGTGAGAAGGTGAATAGATTAGGGTGTCAGCCCAGTCGCACTATAAAGTAAGGCTATAGGAGTTCAGCCAGACTTTACATTAAATGCGACATGATGGCTTGTTTAGTCTAGCTGACATGTTCAGGAATGTTTGAATTTATTTCAAACATTCTCATTTAATATCATAACACCTTCAGTCATAAATGATACCTGGCAGCTGATATCGATATCAGCTGTATACCTCAGTTGTGCTCCTCAGTTGCCGCATACCATCAGCTGACTCGAGTTCGTCTGTTCAGCTGACGTTTGATGTCTTCAGTTGGCAATTCGCATCTGAGATTCCCCCTTCATCTGAGCTTCCCCCTTAAGTAGATATCCGACTCTTCAGCTCGGATGGATCTTTATCAGCTCGGATGACTCTTCTGCTCGGATGACTCTTCTGCTCGGATGAGTCTTTAGCTCGGATCCAAGAGTCCTAGAAGATCACACAGCATCTTGAACCGGGCTTCAGGAAGAGGTTTGGTGAAGATGTCAGCTCTCTGAATCTCAGTTGGGATCTTCTCCATGGACACATCCTTCTTCTCAATATGATCTCGGATGAAATGATGACGAATGTCGATATGCTTAGTCCGAGAATGGTGAACAGGGTTTAGAGAGATAGCTATGGAACTCGAGCTATCACAATGAATGAGAACCTGTCCAGTTGAGACTTTATAATCTCTCAGCTGCTGCTTCAGCCACAATACTTGCATGCAACAGCTTCCGGCAGCCATGTACTCTGACTCGGTTGTCGAAGTAGCAACACACGCTTGTTTCTTGGAGAACCATAAAACCAGCTTGCTTCCCATGAACTGACAGTGTCCAGAAGTAGACTTCCTGTCCAACCGATCTCCTGCTAGGTCAGCATCTGAGTATCCAGTCAGCTGGATATTGTCATCAGTTGGGTACCACAATCCAACATTGACAGTTCCCTTCAGATACTTAATGATGTTATTTGCTGCCAACATGTGTGCTTCTCTTGGTTGGACTTGAAAACGAGCACACACTCCAACTGCGTATGAAATGTCTGGTCGGCTGGCAGTTAGGTAGAGCAGCGAACCGATGATCCCTCTATACTGGCTGGCATCAACGAGCTTTCCCTCAGCTCCTGGTTCGATCTTCCAGTTCATATTCATAGGGATCTTTGTTGTCTTACTTGTCTGCAATCCGAACTTGGTGATGAGCTCATTTGTATACTTGGACTGGTTGATGAAAATCCCTTCAGGTGACTGCTTCACTTGTAATCCAAGGAAATAATTCATCTTGCCTATCATTGACATCTCAACTTCTCCTTCATGAGATCGGAGAATTTCTTGCACAGCTCCTCCGACTTGGAGCCGAAAATGATGTCATCGACATAAATTTGCACAACAAGTATATCTTCTCCAACTTTGATGGTGAACAGAGTTTTATGAACTGAACCTCGTTTGAACCCTGAGTTCAGAAGAAATCCACAAAGAGTGTCATACCAGGCCCTTGCGCTTGTTTTAGACCATAGATAGCTTTCTTCAGCTTACACACTCTTCCATCTCCAGTCTCAAAACCAGGAGGTTGTTCAACATATACATCTTCTTTGATATCTCCATTGAGGAATGCACACTTCACATCCATCTGATATACTTTGAACTTGTGATGTGCGGCATAAGCTAGAAAGATCCGGATGGCTTCCAGCCTTGCAACTGGTGCGAAGGAATCTTCAAAGTCGATTCCTTCTTGTTGGCAGTATCCTTGAGCTACCAACCTTGCTTTATTCCTCACAATGAATCCAATGGCGTCTCTCTTGTTCTTGAAAATCCACTTCAATCCAATCACCTTGACACCATTTGGTCTTTCTACCAACTCCCATACACAGTTGCGTAGAAACTCATTCAGTTCTTCTTGCATGGCCGTTGTCCAGTGAACACAGTTGAGAGCTTCCCCAACATTCTTCGGTTCTGGTACATCAGCTACAAAGCAAGAAATCATGGCAACATCTCCAGCTTGCTCGAACTCCTCTAGAACTGCCAATTCTTCAGCATATTGGGCATACGTGTTGGAATCTTCCTCGGTTGATTCTGGATTTGCAACTGTGCTCCGTGTACGCACACCCTCGGCTGGATCTCCGATGATGTCGTCGGTGGAATGAACTTCATACCATCTTCGGTTGCGTCTTCCTTCTTCTTCCAACTGTGGCTATTCTGAAATCTGAGTTGGAATCTTTAGAGTTGGTGATTGATCAGCTGTTAAGTCTGGATCCTCAACATTGGTATTAGATTGAACCAGACTTGGTTGGGCTTCGGATGCTGAGGCGGTTGGAGGAGCATCAGCTGAAGTTCCCCCTTGGAATGAGCTGGGATCTTCGCATTCATCTTCAGAGGAGTATGGATCCTCATCCTCAGTTGCCCAAACCAGTGGTTCAGCTAGGTTCTTTTCCCTTAGAGCTCGCGATCTGGTGAGAACTGGTGGAACAGTTGGATCTGCTTGTTGTCCTTTTACCTGTTCCATGCACTCAAAGGTAGATTCATCAAAACTAACATGAGGTGTTATTTCCACAACACGAGAGCTATTGTTGAAAACTCTGTATGCCTTGATCCGAGCTGCATATCCAAGAAATATGCCCTTCGAAGCTTTGGCATCAAAAGTTTTCAACTGAGTCTTCCCATTATTGTGAATATAACACTTAGAACCAAAGACACGAAAATAAGAAATATCTGGCTTTCTGCGTCTCCACAGCTCGTAGGGTGTCTTTCCCAATCGCTTGGTGAGAAGAGATCGATTCTGAGTGTAGCATGCTGTGTTGATCGCTTCAGCCCAAAATCTCTTTGGCAGAGTTGAGCTCGCTAACATGGATGTGGCTGCATCCTTCAGAGTTCTATTTCTTCGCTCAGCTACGCCATTCTGTTGTGGAGTACGCGCGGCTGATGTCTGATGGGTTATGCCATTATTTCCGCAATACTCAATGATGGTTTCATTTAGAAATTCTGTTCCACGATCTGATTGGATAGATTTGATCTTCATCTCTTGTTGGTTCGATATCCGATCCATCAGCTTGGGCAGCTCATCTCAGGTTTCACTCTTGTGGCGCATGAAGATGGTCCACGTATATCTTGAGTAGTCATCAGTTACAACCAGGGTATACTCGTTCCCGTTCATGCTCTTTGGTGTAACTGACCCGAAGAGATCCATATGGATCAGCTGTAACACTCGGTCAGTTGAAGGAGTTGACTTCAACCGGAAGGAGGATCTAGCGAGCTTTCCCAGCTGGCATGCACTGCAGCTGTGTGTTGTTGAAAACACTCGTTTGGGTATGCCTCTTGCATGTTCTTGTCTGGCGAGTCGGTTCATCGTTTTGAAGTTCAGATGGTTGAGCCTTTTGTGCCACAGCCAGCTCACATCCGAACTGCTCTTTGATAACAGGCAAGTGTCAGGGAGGCTGCTGTTCCAGTCAGCGTAGTAAACATTCCCAGTTGGGGATCGATTTCCCAACAATATCACCTGCTTTGATCCGACATCTTTAACCCTGCAACCCTGTGCATTAAACTTGACAGAAAAACCATTATCACAGAATTGGCTGATGGAGAGCAAGTTATGCTTCAATCCATCAACATAAGAGACATTAGAAATAGAAACATGATCAGTTTCAAGTGTACCGTAACCTCTGGTGTAACCTTTTGAGTTATCACCAAAAGTAACTGATGGGCCTTCTTTTTCCACGAAACTTCCAAGAAAACCCTTCAGATTTGTCATGTGTTTCGAGCATCCACTGTCCATCACCCATATAGAAGCTGACGCCTTCTTCTTCCTCAGCTGTTTCTCTTGTACCTGCAAAGAGAAACTCGCTTAGGTCCCCAATTTCAGTTGGGTCCTGGAGGGTTAGAACCAGTTTCCCCTGGAACTGTGCGTCGCTTTTCTCTGTACACTCGAATAGCCTTGTCATTCCAAATGATTTGCCCATTTTCATCAATTATAACAACACCTCGGTTATCCTTATACTTGTTGTTAGAAATGATGCTCTGTTTCTTGGGAGGAGTTGGATTTCTCCCATGTTGGGCTTTAGGAGGTGAGGGTTTCCCCCTGTTTTGATGGCGATTTTTATCCTGTCTGATTTGTCTGAATGATCGGACGCCATGTTGGAATCTTCGTGGCTGATTCTGATTCCAACTTCCTGTGGCTTGTCTGTAGCTGTTCACGCCCTGCTGAAGATTCATATTGTGCCATGAATATCTCCAGTTGTCCGACTTGTTCCTTAACTGTTGACTTGGTTGGAACCTTTGGTCGAGCTGATGTTGGAACCGCTGCTGATTCAGATGATTGAACTCTTGCTTGTTCTGAGGTCGGTTCCATTCCTTTTGATGTTGACTCCGAGGATGATATAGAGGTCGGTTCGGATTCTGAGTTCGGTTCCGGTTATGCCTTCGACGCCTCTGATTCCTCTTCTGACTTTTGGAACATTCCCCCTCGGTTGATGTCCCAACCGATGGAACATTCTGTCCTACATCAGCTACTCCTTTTCCCTTCTCAGTTGAGATTCTGTTGGTCGGTTGAACTTGCTGAGAGGTGGAGGTTGAGTTAGCTTCTGGAGACTCAGCTGTGTTAGGCTCGACAGCTGTGACTTCTACTGCTTTGATGAAGGTAGCTGGTGGAATACCAGTATCCTTGACAATATCATAACCGAGTCCTGACATGTCATCCATCTGTCTGCTATAACTTAAAAGGTTTTTGATGATCTTGGATGACTGATACAGCTTGATTAGATTGTCCTTCTCAGTTTGTAACTGTTTGAGGAGGACGGTTATCTGCTCGGTTTTACCATCTGACTCCCTTATCAGCTGGTCGATTTGAGCTTATTGATTTTTCAACTGATCTTGCTGCTTCCAGATCTGTTTTGTCAGCTCTTCATCTGATGGTGTCTTAGCTTCTTTCAGTTGACTCTTGAGATTTTCAATCTCCTGAGTTTGGCTCTTAATCAGATCGTCTTTTTCGGTTAAGGAATCTTCCAGCTTGGCGAACTGAGCTTGAAGACTCTTAAACTCAACTGACTGTTGATGCAGTTCCTCACTGAGTTCTTGAAAATCATTCCAGGATGGTTCTAACTCATCGCTCAGAGATTCTTGCATGTTAGAAGTATTGAAAGAATTTAAGCGAGCAGGATTAGATTGTACCTCAATATCATCTTGGTCGGTTCCAAGTGCCATGAGGCATTGATCCGGACTGATGACTTTGTTGGTAGAGGTCAGTTCATCCTCATCTTCAGTGTCTGTGAAGATGTCCATATCGTCAGCTGCTTCTTCAGCTACCATGGCCTTGTTCTTTGCAGTTTGCTTGGCCCTCAATGCTTCTCTTTCCTTCTTTGAGAGGTCTGGGCAGTCAGCTTTGAAATGTCCTTCCTTGCCGCATTCGAAGCAACCATTGGTGACTGGCTTAGAACTGTCTCGAGTTCGGTTTGATTTGTAGAAGCGTTTGTATTTGCCAAACCGAGTGTCCATGTCGGCTAGCTTCTTTGACAACGCTGTAATGTTCTGTTGCAGTTCCTCTCTGCTCGGCTCCTTTGCAGTCGTGTCAGCCGATCTGGTTGGCCTTGACGATCTCGACTTTGAGTAGTCAGCTCGGAGAGCAACTGACTTCGATGCTGAGCCAATATCCTCAATTCTACTTGTCTGCCCTGAGGACTGCGATCTCCTCCTGTTGACCTTATACTCATTTCCTTTTAAGATTGAGAACAGTCTTTCAGTTCCCATTTCACCTAGGTCAGCTCGGCTCTCGTGGATATTGGTGAAAGTATCCCACTCAGCCGGTAGAGCTTGCAACACCTTGAGATTGATTTCTCTTAGTGTGTATTTTCCTCTTCGGATGGACTGGATTTTTCTGATGATGTCCATAAACCGGAGCTCTAGCTGATCGATAGTCTCATCAGGTCGCAGACTGAAGTTGTCAAAATCTTGACATGCATGTGAGAACTTGTTTTCCTTCGTCTTGTCGCTTCCTTCACTCAGCGAAGCCAGGATGTCCCACATCTCTTTTGCAGTTTCACACTCCTCTATCCAAGGCAGATAATCTTGTTCAACTGTGGACATTATTGTGCTCTGAGCCCAGATATCCAGCTGGCTCACCTTTGCCTCCTCCGGAGTGTAGTCTTCTGGCTGTTTCTCCACATACTCCACCACTGCATCTCCATCGTTGGGATTTGTGGGAGTGCGAACTATTCTGTCTTTTATGACAATTGGTCCAGAAGTGAGAACTTGTTGCATCCTGTGATGCTTTGATAGAAGGATCTTCTTCATCCGAGTTCTCCAAGATGTATAATTGACGACTGAGAACATGACGACGATCTTGTCCTTGACGTCCATCTGCACACAACAAACAGAACAAATATGCGAGCAAATATGCACTAGCGTGAAAAGATCTGTTCAGTTGATCACTGAAGAAAATTTCTCGAATTCACACCTTGTGAAACGGAGTCAGCAGTCTTTTGAACTACTGCTCTGATACCACTTGATGGTCCCAAAACAAGTTACTTGTGTATGGTGGGGGGGGGGGGAGAATACACCAGATAGGATTTAAAAACTTAAACCTGAAAAATCACTTCAACTGAGTAAAAAGGACTCAGTTGGAATCTCACAGCTGAGTAAGCAACTTCAGCTGGAAGAGTGAGGCTGTGCGGAAAGTGGTGGAAATTAAACTCGTTAAAAACAACTCACGCAAAATAGCTCGGTTGGTCAAGAACCAAAACAGCTCGGTTGAAAATGTGCAAATGAGGTTTGTATGCCGGTTAGTTCGGTCAGTTAAAAGTGCAATATGAACTAAAGAAAATTAAACACAGACACACAAGATTTAACGTGGTTCGGAGATAACCCTCCTACGTCCACGGGGAGATGTGAATCCTCACACCTCAGTCCAAGTTCTTCTGGACAGAACCACTCAGCTTACGCGGGCTGAGCAACCGTTAAGGATAAGTTTGCGGGTACTTATCGACCTTACAGTTTAGTTTTCGGGCACTAAACAGCCTATGTCAAGTTTGCGGATACTTGACGACCTGACTACTCAATTACAGGAAGAGTAAGGTCCTAGCACACTTTTTAGGGTATGAGTGTGGGTGGGAATTCCAACTACAGCTCGATCACGAATGAGAGCTGGATCTAAGGCTTGAATGAATAAACACTCAAACTAAGATCTAAGACAGATTTTCACTCTATGAACCCTCAGCTACTAATGTTCTATCACTCTTGAACTCTCACCTGCTGATGTTCTTAGAATAGGATTTTTTACAGATTTTTCTTTCGCTTGATTCTCTTGTGATTGCACTTCTCTGTCTTGCTTCTATCTTCTTAGTTATCTCTCGAATGAGAGAATGCCTCTATTTATAGGCGGAGAGTATCAACTAGCCGTTGGAGGAGCTGTTGATCTCTGATCGTTGAAAGCGATGGCTTGTCTCTTATCTCTGCAGACTTTCCCGATATGGCATCTGAGTTCTTCTGCTTTCCATCTGAGTTAGCCTTGTGTTGGGCCAAATGGGGTAATGACTGAACGGTCAAACCCTTATGTGACTTCCTTTTGAAATTCAAATCTTAACCTTCCTGACAGTCAACCTTGGTCAGTTGGTTGAAAGTCTTGATCTTCATCTGAGTGGTCTTCAGCTGATGTTCAGAGCTGTTGAACTCTCAGCTGACTTTGAACTTCAAGCAGTTGGACTTCTTGGTTGGATTCTACAACTGAGGTTCTGAAACTGAACACTGAGTTGTCTTGCTTGTATTTGCTCAGTTGGGTTTGAACCCTCAGATGACTTCCTTTTCATCTGATGTTCTCTTCCTCTCTACTGCTTCTCATCTGATGAACCCTCAGTTGGTTTTCTTCACAACTGATGCTCTGAAGACTTCCCCCTCATTCCATCTGAACCAAAAGAACTCTCAGTTATCTTTCAACATAACCGATGTTCTGTCTGAGTAATGGCTTGTTGCCATCTTCAGCTGGAGACCTGTAAAGATAAAATCTTAACTTTGCTCAAACAGCGAGCCTAAATTCTAACATTAGGTTCTGGCAACATTTACTCGGTTGGGGTCAGTCGGTTTTGGAATTCATCAAAACTTATACTAATAAATTTCCCAACAAAAGTGTAGAGAGAAACAACTCAAGTAGAAGTCCTTCAGTCGAGACCAACACCTTTTATCCGTCCTTGCGTCGTATCTCATTTTTCTTATCGATGTCGATCTGTGAAGGATCAAGCCGGACAGAACGATAAGCGAGGACAATAGCCCTTAAACCGCCTAGCTAGAATCTTCGGAAGTCAGGTGGACTTTTCTGAACCAAAACTAGCGATGAAAGTTATTATGCTTTTATATGATTTTAAATGCAATTGACTTGCCGTTTTTATTGAATTTGGTATGTGTTATCATCTGTTTGCTTGAGACTGTTATTATCCTGTGAAAGGCAGGAAACCCACGTGTGGTATGTTGAATATTGAGGTGACTGTGAGCCTTGCTTCAGCTAGGCCGGTCACAGTGTTGAGAAGGAGGCCTACTTCTCGGCACAGTGAATGAATTTATGACAGATGATGCATACTAGTGATATGTGTTATGTTTTGACTGCGCAGTCTATTTATAAGAAAATGTTTTAACATGCACAAGTAAAACTGTTTTAAGTTACTTAAGTACTTGTGATGTTTCGGCAAGGCAAGTTCAATTGATATAGCTTTTAAAAGCATCTTTATCCAAATATTTTGGCATGTTTTCACTGAGTACGAAGTACTCAGCCCTGCGTGTATTTCTAAACGTGCAAGTTGACAGGATGGTGATGGCATGGATACTTGGTGGTGTGGTGTCTTTGGTTGAGTCGAGTCGGATGTCGGACTGGCATTTGCACGTCTCCATACGTGTGAATGTTGGGTTTTGAGTCAAGTTTCCGCTGCAACTCTTTGAAATGATGTCTGTTGATATATACACTCTGATACTTGTGATTTTTGATTCCGAGCGATGTGCTCGATGGTTTAAATACTTGTTGAATTCTTAATCTCTTGACTTGAAATACTTATTCTATCCTCGTTGGTATGTGATTTTGAAATGCTCGGTCATTATTTCCTTATGTCTTTGATAGTCTTATTCGTGTGCTGTTACTTTCATTAATGTTTTCCCCGAGCATGTTCCCCGTATTTGAGTTGATGGTTAGTTGATTAGGTTATGTTGTTGTTTCATAAGTCACACCTCGAGAGTCGGGGTGTGACAACGACCTCCATAACCGCCGCACACTACTCCCACTCTTCCCACTCTGTTTTCAACTGCCATTCGAACACCCTATTAAAGCAGTCAACTCCTGTCTTGTCCACACACAGAATCACTTGAAAAATCAGAAACCCTAATTCCCAACCTTTGCATTCGCCATGGCCAGAACTAAAATGCCTGCGAACAGGAAGAGTGCCAAGAGCAGCGCCGCCTCTGGCAGCACCCAAACTACCACCACTGGGTAGAAAAGCATTGTTGCGGTAAAACCTGTACCAGCAGGAGGGAAGATGAAGACGCACCGCTCTGCGTCAGAAGAAACCCCTGCACAAATCGCAGAGAAAACAACACCTTCTCTGACCGTTGAGGAGGAAAAACAAAAGCTAGTACCTCCGCCCGAAAAAAAACCACCGATGAAGAGGATACAAAAGCAATCGAGGGTTCCAGTCAACCTGAAGAAAAGGCGGATATCCTACCGCCTAAGAAGAAAGAGAAGAAGCCTGCAGCTAAAAACACCACTACCACCACCGCAGCAAAGAAGAAAACCTCTGCAGCCGCCGGAAAGAAAGCGGCTACTGTGTCACAACCCCTGCTAAAAGAACCAACTCCCGAACCTATTCTTTCTCGTTCCCACTCTCAGTCAAGGGAGGATGGTCACACCGCCTCCGACGACGAGAAGGAACAGGAAAGCAAGCGGGAGGAGGAACAAGTAATGGAGGAAGAACGGTAAGAGCAAAACTCACCTGTGCAATCTCAAAGAGAACCAACCCCACAAAGCAAAGAGAAGGAGGTAGGGGTCAAGAGGAAGCTAAATGTTTCAAAACCCCCTCTGCCGCCAAAAAATGAAACTAAGCAAAGGGGCACTACAAGAATTTCATTCATAGACTACAGTTAAGAACCGTAGTCTTTGTGAATTGTCAATCGTAGAGATTGATGGTGTAGTCCATGTGCATGCTCATAGACTACGGTTCTAAACTGTAGTCTTTGTAATATAGACAACGGCTTCAATAGAAAACCGTAGTAAATATATGATCACAGAACAGTTTTTTTAGTGAAAACCGTAGTTAATTTATACGATTTTTTTTTTCAAATCCACAATGCTAAATCTAAGAACCTATAACCTCAATAGTAACAAGATTCAAATATCCACAATTTCATTAGAGTTAAATAAAATTATCATACAAAATGTAAGTACATAATAATTATCAAATCAAAGGAAAAATAGTCTTTCTTTCTAGCCTCAACAAATACATTAGTCTATCCTTAAGCTAAAACGCATCTCCGACACTCACCACGGATCTCCATTCTTGACCATGGCTCAAATCGGTCTTGACGTAACGTATCATAGTCTCTTGAGAAAGCTTCTTCATCCTGCCACAAGAATGCAAGTATCAATACAACATTTACAAATCACACCAGGTCACAAGAAAAGGTCCAAAAACTATATTATGAAATGTGAAAAAAAAGAGTTATCACCTAAGTCACATCCTAAAGCTAATTAAGCACTTAAACGAGCAGGAAAAATCATATTAAAGCAAACAGTAACCTTAAACCAGCAACAATAGTACGCTAAAAAGAATAGATACGTTGAGGAAAATCATCATAAATATATAGCAGCTAACCTTCTTAGCATCCACGCAAGAAATCAGTAATAGCGGGAGAAAGACTATCTGGATTGAAGGATGTTCATCCTGAAACAAAACATGAAGTTTCCACTTCAATGAAGTAATAATAACCTAGTTGCTAGAGTACATGTGTAACATCAGACATGCCCCACTTTCCCTTCAACACGCCAGCCCGAAAAATGGTAACTTCATAGTAGAACAATCAAGATATCTTAATCACATGCATATAATAGTTTTAACAATATATGGACTGTGTGATGAGAAAGAGCAAAAATAGGAACGCTGAGACTAAAATTAGCCAATAATTGAAGGTATATTTTGGAACGTTATTGGTATAAATTATGGATACCTAATTAACATAGTTTTGGTATTTATAATCAACACATATTCATTCATTTACTAATTATATTATATGTATAAATCCATAAATAAAACAGTCAGTTAGAAAAGTGGGCAAATAGTAAAATTATTAGTTCTGAACAAAATTTAAGCACCCTAAGCAAAGGGCTCGAGTTTATCATGTGATATTGATTCCTTATAATAAAAACGAATTGAGGAAGTGAGGAATGACCTGAGAACTCGGAGAGCTACAAGGTTGAACCTGCCATGGCACTGTTCCTGAAGAGTGTCCAGGATTCTTATACCTATTGTCTCATAATAACAAGATAACTAGAAAATATTTAACTAAAGTACAAATAAACTAAACTAAACTAAGAGACACCATTCCCTCTGTTTTGACCTACATAGCTCCACTATTAAACACTATGAAATCAGGCAAATTTTCATACCAAATTTAAACAAAAAGGCATTCTACAAACAATTTAGACGTAAAATCAATTTATGACCAAGTAATTAATGGAAAACAACAAAATCCTAATCTGACCAATGCAACCAACGAGTAGAAGAAGTTCCATATTGAAAGCCCTAAACTCGACCAAAAAGAATACCTAAAACAAAGCATATATAGAACTGCATGGGATCAGATCACTAAATTATCCGTCACTTTAATCTCCAAAATCCAAATTCAGTTATTCAACTATTATACCTCCATCTGGAAGAGAACAGCAGAATTGTATTTTCGCGACAAATTTGCAGACAGCTCACAGTACTTTCTTTCATATCCTTCATAAACCTGGCTCATTTTACCACTGCTGAATCCCCAAAATAAGATCACAGAATTAGCAAAAGGGATGCTAACAAAGACATCGCAGGAATCAATATTTTTGTTATAAGGAATCAATAAAAATGAATTGAGGAAATGAGGAATAACCTGAGAACAAAATTATTTTTGTTAAGATACTGCAAGTTAGAATGGGAAGGAGATCAAATAAAATAACAAGAAAGTGGCCAGCAACCATGAAATACAATACATATTAACAGTCCAATACAAAAAAAAAAAATTGGTTAAGAACAAAAATGATAATTATGCATCTAATACCTGTACAATCCTAAAGAAGGTGAGCATTGGCTGCAGATTAAAATCAATTTTAACAAACACAGAACGCGAGATATAATCATGAGAGAACTTCTGGTGGCCATTCATTCTCATCAGGAGTATGCAGTCAAAATCATGAAATATGAAACAAGGAAATATAATAGACCTTTAACAAGATGCTGATAACCAATAAGGAAATTTAAGTACCTGAAATATCAAAGATAATACTTTGTAGGTCGGCCTTTTTCTTGATCAAGCCATCAACTTCATGACAAGAATACATATAATTAATAGATCAAAAGAACAAATTGTCTATCATCAGCCAAGCGCATGCAATTTTTTTTGTTTTTGAATCTTTGATGTAATCACTTATTTGTAGAAATAAAAACCTAACTTGACTAAACGGTCTTTCCTGGCCTTCTTTTCTTTCAGGTAAAAAAAATTTATATACATAATCAGCAGATACGTGGAGATTCAACTGAGATTTGCATATCTGAAAGTAAATTCTTTTTGGCAGTAAGATTATGATATGATAAGGAATTAATTATAATATTTTCTGTTATTATAATATTAAGCAGAAGCTAACATAAAACAAAATCCAAATATATCAGGCATCTAGTGACTCAAGGAATTCGAATGATATGACTCATTTATTAAAGCAAATAAATGAAAATGAAAACGACATATTTTAGTTACCTGCAAAATGCCTGCAATATCGTTAGAACATTTGAAATAGACTCCCCAGCAAGAACGTGCAACAACTCTAGAGCCAAGGACTTCAATGGATGAGCAAAATTTTCAGTATAGAAGGACTCCAGTGCATAATTTGTAACCCAAAATTTACTCATCCCCACATCACGACAAAGCATTCATCAACAATTGGGAGAAATTAAAACCCAAAACAGAGGAAGATAGAAACGAGAGCCATTGAGCGATGAATTTACGGAATATCAGGAAACGAAATTCCTCAATCTGAGGGGGGCAATTGAAGGAAATAAAGTAAGAGAAAACGAATAGAATTGAGAGGGTTACCTGAGGTAGTGTCATCCGAGGAAGAGGCAGCGGAGGTGGAGCCGCGGCAGCAATACGATGATCGGCGACAACAATACTGATGTGTGATTTCATATTCTAATTCTAGGATTTTTAGGAAAGGCGATTTGGGATTCTAGGAATACTGATGTGCGATTTCAGATTCTAGGGCTAGAGTGGGGATTTAGGATTCTAAGATTTGAGCCAGGGGCGCGACGACTACAGCTCGACCGCTGCACGACGGTGAACATGGCAGGAGATAATCTCGACGCGGGCACGACAACGACGGCGGCACGGCGGCACGGCGGCGCGGTGAGAGTCGAGAGAGAGAGAGCGGGAGTCTGTTGTGATTTGTGAGATGTGTTCACTAGTAGTGTGGTTTTATTTTTTTAATTTAGTTTCTTTTTTAGGAATTTTATAATTTGGTTTTATTTAATAATAAGAAAAGTTACTTTTTCTTGAAGTGAAGTAATTTGAAAAGTTAAAAGTCAAAAAGGACACGCACATCTACTACGGTTATGTCGATTTTGTAGTCTTTGATTAGAATATATTACAGTTATTTATACAACCGTAGTCCTTGAAAGAAAAAGTACGCACATGCATTACGGTTTAATGCAAATTGCGTAGTCTATGATAAAACACTACGGTTTTCCCAATATCCCATAGTCTCTATGTACTGTAGTCGATGAGCCAAATTCTGGTAGTGGGGGGAGTAAGACCAGCACCATGAGCACAGTGAGGAAAGCTACTACTGTGGGGAAAGGAAAAGGAAAGTTAGGAGAAGTGGAGAAAGGAGAAGGAAAAGAAGTTGAGGAAGACGGAAACGAGGAAACAGAGGCTATGGACAGCTCTGACTCTGGAGGAATACCAGTCCCGGTGAAGTCTACATCAAGCATTGCCACCAAGAAACCTGTAATCAGGAAAAAGGGTTTGGTGCGACCTGCTTCATCTGGCACGACCATACCTAGAGACAATCAACGGTATGCCATCCTCTAGAACAGGGAGATCATTTCCTGGTACTTTTTGCTCACAGAATGCTTGGAAGGGTTTGGTATCAAGGAAAAGGTGGAAGGATATTTCGAAGGAATAGGTTAAGGGAATATTTTGGGTTGGAACTATTTGGCTTACAAGAAGATGTCGGAGGAATTCATGGGAACGGTTGAGTTCAAACCCCATGGCAACTACACCATCGAGACTCCAGGCACCCTACGCTTTCAACTGAGGGGTAGGATGTTCCCTCTCTCTATCAACGAGTTGAACATCCAATTGGGAGTGCTCAAACCGCGGGATGTGTATGAGGAAGAATACAAGGAGGCAGAGACAGTGGCCTCATCCGAATGGAAGTCTTAGATTGACCACTACTGGTCAACCATCTCCACCAAGGACAAGTATGTGAAGAACATCAGCAAATCGAACAAGATTCGAGACCCAGCACTGCAGATATGCCACAGGTGGCTGACCTACAACATCTACGACTGCTTGGAAGGCTCAAACGTGGTAACTCAGCAGGAGTTGTTCCTGTTATGGTGTATGTCGGAGAAGAAAAGGGTGAATTTTGGGTTCACAGTGGCCTTACAGTTTCAATATGGAGTGACTCACCACAACAAGTACCTCTCTCTCTGCCCATTGGTGACAATTCTTGCAAAGAATCTCACCAATTTTAACTTGGAGAAGCCAGACGACCTTCCAGTCGTGGACACCAGATTCCTGGACCAAGGGCGTTTCGTGAGGTGGAGAATTGTTGAGGTGGACGAGTATGGAAACTACTCGCTGGTCTACCCAGAAGGAGTTTCAGGCAGAGCTGAACCGCGCAGGGTGAGTGAGCAGGCGCTTCCATGCCCTACCAATAGCGACGTGGCATCCATACTAGCAGAACTGAAGGAGTTGTGTGAAGAAGTAGCATTGCTGAGAGATGAGATGGTGGTGATCAGGACAGATATGAGGACTGGTTTCGTGGCGTTGATTGCTCGAGCTGATGGAGAGGAGGAAGATGCCTCCGACCAAAACAACTAAGTTTTCTCTCCCTACTTTTAGATTAGGTTTTGTTTTAAATTTTGATTTTTATGTTTTGTGTCATTGTGTCTGCTGGAGTCTGGTGTCTAACTAGAGTCTGTGTGTGTCGCGCAAGTTATATGGATTGGGGTGATCTATGCATGCTATTTGGTTTGGTTGGCATGATGGTATGATGAGCATTATCACATGATAGCAGTAGAGAGCATATTGAATGATCCACACCTGTGAGATTTGAGCCAAACTACATTTATTTTTCTGGTGTGATTATGCTGCTTAGTATCCTAGAATTTGCTTGTGGATTTTAGCTGGTGGTGTAGTTTAGAGGATTAGGGCATTTCTTTCAAATTAGAGCCACAAATTTATTAGGCTAAACATGATAAACCATTGCTAACCACTTTGAGCCGAATCTCTTCTTTCATAAGCCTTTGTTTTGAGTTTAATTAAAAGTGTGCCTTCCACACTAAGCAAAAGATGAAAGGTAGCCATTACTTAAGGTGGAAAAGCATAAATGAAGAAAAGAAAAGCCTACCTCACTATGCAAAAGAAAAGGAGCGAACTGTTGTTTAAGACGGGAAAGCATAAGTTGAAAATAGAAAGCCTGATGTTGATTAGAAAAGCAAAAATCTGCTTGAGAAAAGAAGTAAATAAGAAGTAAATAAACCCCGTCAAGGAGAAAAAAAAAAGTGAAATGGGAGGGCCAGTAGTAAAAAATAGGTTGGTATGACTGGAACCAAGTTTTAAACTACTTATCCAGAAATCCTTACCTCTGCTCCATATGCCCTTTTATAACCTGACAAAGACCCTTTGAATAACTGCACCAGTTTGAATAAGTGCTATAAATCCATGAACAAGCCTATAGGAGAGCTAATGCAGCATAAAATGAGAGTATACACTAGCCATGCACTCGAGTGTTTGAGAGAAACTGCTAACCCTTTCATGTGATGTATTTGCTATAAGGATTTGTGGTATGATATTATGGTTGATGCATGCATATATGAGCTAATCCATTTAACTGTGCAGTTTCGTGTCTTGAAGTCTTTATTCCTTTTTGTTCATCTCCCTTCTTGGTGTCTTCTGTGGATCCACCTACATACTTGAGGGCAAGTATGGTTTAAGTGTGTAGGTCTGATGCGTCTTCGAATTTTGGGCTATTTGGCCCTATTTTTCCTATCTTTTTGTGTCTGTAGTGTCTGTATAGGGAAGAAAGCAGCTGTTCGTGGGAAGAAAGCTCAGTCCGAGGCAAACAGAGATAAGATGGTCAGAATGAGCAATATTGGAGCAGTTTCAATCCATTGCATGAATATGATTCCCCCAAGAGAAGGACAATACCTTGGTGTGAGGCCAACACAACCGAGATCAGCAGCCAGCCGCCGAAGTCAAATAAGGAAAGACGCGTGGAAAAGATTTGCACGATATTCTATTGAGCACCTGGATGAAGAAGGATCTGGAAGCCAATCAATCACCCCCAATCAATTCACCGGCGATTGCCAATCATCAATCTGGTCTGTCAAGGATAAATCAGATCAAGCTAAATATGGAAGCAATCCATCACGCCGATATGGTCTACCAGAGGAAGGGGGTTGACGGCCATAATCTCATCTATAAAAGCCCAGCAAGTGTGGCTGGCAAAACGTTGGTTACCCATAGTATTTGATACCACTCAGTTTAAGATACACTTTTACTTTTCAGTTCATTTACAATTTCCGCACAAAACAATTTACCAACTTTCATTTTCAATTTGGTTGTGAAGAACAAATCCAAGGCAGTTTGCCTTAGGTATTATCTTAATTTCAGTACTTCGTATTTTATATTATTCATGTGTCTACTTACTTTCGTTAATATGCATTTCAATATGTGTGAGTAGTTGCCTTTGGTGAGATTTGGATGGGGCAAATGATTGAGTGTTGATATGTGAAATATTCGAGAGGCAATTCGTGCCTTCGGTTGGATCCAGTGGTTCTGGAGAGATCTGATCAGAATCCATGAGCAGTCCTGACCTAGCGGGTGATCTCCGTTCGGTAAGAGCTGTACCATGCCAAGCAAAAGCCGGGGCATGATAGACATTAATGTTCAGTATGCCCATGACCGAGTAGCTGAGCAGCACCTTCAATGGTGTTGTAGATCTAGATGGCGAGGAACGGGCAAGGGGATACTGCATCCTTCTTCGGCCTTGGGCTTCTCTAATAACTACCCATGAACTGTGATGAGGCATCAAGCCATGGTTATTGACCAAGGGACTCACCTCACGCATCGTAGATATATCGATGACTGGTTGGACGCGTTACCGGAAATGGATATCCCACGAGTTTTGTCTACTCTGTAGGTGCGGAGCCGGGAAGCTTGGAAGAGAAGGTTGGTGAGGGTCATACTTGGAGAGATCGGGTATGACTACTATCTAAGGAGGAGTGAAGCACGGCCTTGTGACCGGGGTGAAGCGCGACCTTCGGACTAAGTGACCACAAGGGATTCAACCATCCTAAGTGTGGACTATAAACTCTTGAAACTCCCCAATGTCTTTGGGCCACGCCTTGACTTTATGCAAAACATGGACGGATCTTCAATATGCCCATGACCGAATACACATATCAACAATAATCATGACCTACCCCAAATCTTACCCTTTTTATATTTGATTGTTTTCAAGTTAATTTGTGCAGATAAACAGGATTGGATCGTGACAACCAAACTTGTGCACTTGAAAAGTAAAGTAGTTCCTCACTCTTCGTGGGATTGACCCTAGCTTACCACTAAGACTAGCAAGTCCGGTTGTGGGCATAGGAGCGTGTAGTGTCCGTCTGGGGCATACACAAGTATTTTGATCGTACCATACGATTGGTGCATGTCACCTTCTCAAACACTGTGACCGGCTAAACGTCTAATACTACAAAATCCACAGGGACAATCAATCCTCCAACTCGGACCAGGATGTCTTCAACAACTCCCTTAGGATGGCAAACAGAACGATCAGCAAGCTGTAGACACATACGTGTGGGCTTCAATTCCCCTAGCTCCAATTTCTGAAAGACAAAATATGGCATCAAGTTAATCCCTGCTCCCAAATCTAGCATACCGGACGCTTCCTTTCCATTCTCCATGGCTATCTTGATCACAAAGCTCCCCGGATCTCGCTGTTTGGGAGGAAGAGGTTGGTGCATAATCGAGTTCGCACTCTCAAATATCAAAATCGGCTCGTTCTCCACAAACTTTCTCTTATTTGAAGCCAACTCCTTGAAAAACTTCACATAAGCAGGTACATTCTTAATAACCTCTAGAAGTGGCAGATTGACATTCACCTTGGAGAGCAAGTTGTAGAAATATGAAAACTGCGTATCTTGCTTCTCGTTTCTTAACCGGCTAGGGAAAGGGAGTGGTGGCCTGTAAGGATTCGCTGATTTGTGCAATTTAACCTCTGGTTGCTTATTTTCTGGCTCAACTCTTGGTCGCTTCTGCACCGCTGACCGTTCTTCCACCTTATTATCAACAACCTTTTTCACTTCGTAGAACAGTAATAGCTTGAACCTGATGTGGTTGTTGACCTTGACTCGGAATTTTCCCGGTCTGATGTTGCTGCTGCATCTGATTAACAGTTCCAGAAACTTGACCCACAACTGTCTCAAGACGTTTAATGGTAGCATCTTGAGCTTCTCTCGCATGTCTACTCTCTTGCATAAATGCATTAAAGTTGTCTTCGAACTGGTTCCTTTGAGCAGGTGGTGGCGATGGATGCTGAAATTGTGATGGTCCCTGTTAGAAGTGACTTGGCTGAGCTGGATTCTAGCACAGAGAGTTAAAATTTTGCTGCTGCTGCGGATACCACTGCTGCTGCTGTGGGTACCACTGTTGCTGATTAGAAAACTGATTCAAATTGCTGGGAAGGATACTGAGTGAACTGCTGTGGAGGGCGATGATTTTGAAAGTTTCCTCCATATCTCTGGCCTTGGTTCTGATTCCGCCATCCAGTTGTAGGCTGATTCTGCCATCCCGAGTTCTGCTGTCGCTGACTCTAATTAGAACCTTGGCCCTGATCAAACTGCTGTCGATGAGGGAACCCCTGTGCCGCATACACTTTTGCGCCTCCTTCATAAGTCAACTCCCCCATTCTCTGGCACTCCTCAGGATTATGCCCTAGTTCTCCACAAATACCACAGGGTTCAGGGAGGATTTCACGTCTAACGAGCTCCGATCGAGGTGGAGACGCCGCAGATTTATTCATCTTCAATTCTTGCAACTCCCTCATCATCCCTGCGAGTTGTTTCTGTAGCTCATAATTCGGTGCCACTGCACTGGCGTCAACTCTTCTTCCACGGACCGACTTTTGTTGTGAACTGTCTGCCAAAGTCTGAAAGATCTGGTTGAGTTCCGTGGGAGTCTTCGTGGCGATGTTACCCCCTGCAGTGCTATCCACCATGAACTGAGTGGTCATAAGTAGTCCATCATAGAAGAATTGGCTAATCATAATAGACGACAACTGATGATATGGACACTGTCGAAGGAGCTCTTGATATCTCTCCCAAGCTTCATGGAAAGGCTCATCCGTTCCTTGCGTGAAATTCATAATCTGAGTACAAATCTCCTGTGTCTTGTGGTTTGGGTAGAATTTTAGCATAAATTTCTCACAGGCATCCTTCCAAGATTGTATAGAATTGGACGGAAGTGCTAGAAGCCATGCTCGAGCTCGATCCTTCAAGGTATATGGCAGGCACTTGAGCCTCAATTGATCTTCTGTAAGGTTCGAGAGAGGGAAAGTTTGCACTATCGAACAGAATTCACGAACAAATTGGAGGGCGTCTTCATTAGGCATGCCGTGAAAGGTTGGAAGCATGCTAGAGTAGTTATGCTTTAAATCATAATTCCTGACCCCAGTAGGAAGGACAATGGCTGACATAGTGGCCTCAATAACAGGTCGGGAGTATCCTCCCATGAGCTGGTTTTCCTCGGCTGTCATGTTTCTTTGAACGTTCAACTGACACTCTTCCTCGGAATCACAAAATAAATTCCCAAACAAAGCGTCTTCTTCAACTTTGTCAAGAATTGGTTCGGTTACCTCCCTTGCTTGTTCCAGAACTGCGCTTCTCCTGTGTATGTTGTCAATATATGTTGCCAAAGGTTGATTCTGACTTCTGCGACCTCGCATACACAACACTAACAAACAGATTAAACGCACCGGAGGGAGAAAAATAACCAAATAAAATTAAAAATAAAATTGCAACACAAAAATCGCCTAAAGCCTTCCCCGGCAACGACGCCAAATTTGTTCAACCTAAATTAATCTAAGCCGCACACAATTAAACGTGGTTATTCTAGATTAGATAAGTTGACCCGAATATCGTCTCTCAAGGAAGGCTTAACAGGGTGATTGTTGTATTACGAAAAGAACAGAAAATAAAAAGAAAGCAATAAAGATTGATTGATTTGGGGTTTTTCTAAACTAAAGAATTTAAAGAACAAATTAATCTAGACAAGAATGTTAAACCCCAAGTCTAAGAACATCAATAAATTCATAAGCATAATTTAAAGACAGAAAAATATAAATTAAACATAAATTAATCCTGAGCGTAAATGGAAATCTAATCTACGAAAGCAATAAGAACGAAATTCAAAATCAAACATGAACTCAAGAATTAATCACCCAAAGAAATTGGAATAACTGGAATAAATTAATGCATGAACTTAACTTAACTTGGAAGAAAACTGAAATTGAATAATCCGCGGTGGAGCTGTCACAAATCCGTACACGAATTGAAGTAATAAATCTATCTAGAGTTTAGAAGAATAAGAAAATAAAGAAAAACTGGAGAAGAAAATATTCGTGGTTGTTTGCGGCGAAAGGGAAAAGAAAACGAAATTAAAAACGTGACTAAGGAAAGATTCTGAACCCCTATTTATAAGCAGTAGTCTCGCCGCCTCACACGAGCGATCGCCCAACATGGGCGATCGTCCATCACCGCGAATGCACACATATATGAGCGTGCGCTAGACTTGAACGAGCGCTGAGGATCGCTCTCTGAAGCTTTCTCGTCCATGTTGGACGAGCGACGAGGCTGGACGGTTACCGAGGTAAGCTCTCTGAAACTTCACTCATCCACCAACATCACAGGCCGGATGATCGCTGAAGATGGACGAGCGTGCCGGACGAGCGCCCAACATGGGCGAGCGTCCGTCACATTCCTACCTCGCGCGCCTTTTTTGTTTCGATCATATCTCTCTCATCCGAACTCCGATTTGCGCACAGTTTTCGCCTACGAACTCGTATCGAAACGCAATTCAATCCTATGAAGTTCAACTCCTTAAATATTTGTCACATCATTTCTCATTTTTGTCCATCTTTCGTCTATTCTCGCGCAATTCTTGCAAAACCAATATGTTAGCGAGATTAACTAGAACCAATGAATTTAACAATAAAATTGGACAAAATAATGATGAGAAAGATCACTTGACACATAATTATACATCAAAATGGAGCACAAAATGAGGTGAAACATCTATATTAATTTCTCGAACTCGAACTCTCGACTCTATAATGATATTTAAATATTTCACGCAAAATGAAAATTCACTATTTATCTCTTCTCGTACTTCTCGATTTCCCGAATTATACGAACTCAGAAAATTATAGAATTAATTCTCAACTATTAATATCACAAATCATTCACATCAGAATTTTCACATCAATAACCAAGCATTCATATACAAGTAAACGACTAGCTTCAAAAATAAGCGGAAAAAGAAAAATCCCACTTAATCACATAAATTCAATCAAACATAGAAATGAACTCAGAATGTAATTCACATTTCAAATGCAGTATGATGCTCACTTATTACTACTCGACTTTTAACTTTAGAAAGTTATAACTTCGGATTTTAACGGAAATTATTTCGTTAGACTCTTATTAAATTAAAGAATTTAAATATAGGTTTGGATTTAAAATCCAAAACTTCTATTAATAATTTTCTCGGTTTTAAACTACATCATCACTTATCAAAATACGAGCTCAAACTCGGATAATTTCTCAACTTGATATCTCAACTCCAAATAATATTATTTAATCTTTTTTCTCATTTAAAATTCCTTTAATTTTCATTTTTGTTAAATAAAAACCCTATTTTTCGTTTTAAAATTTCAATACTCGATAACTTCTACGTTTTAACTCCGATTAAAATGATTCAAAAAGCAAACTCGATTATTTTTACTCAAACATCATCATCAAATCACTTAATATATCATATAACATCAAGAACTCAACTTCGAAGTATTAAAACTCATTAAACTCGGTTTTTCTCTTATTAACATGCAAAACTTGTTCGTTTTTTAAACTTAAAAGTTCAAATTTATGCAAATAACACTTCATCTCATAAAATCATCATACAAACATCTAAACATACTCAAGAATGTAAACATCCAACTTATAACTTATATAATTCAAAATTTCTATTTTTTAAGGAAATATTCCACTAAATTGAAATTTCTAATTATACTATTATTCCTCTAAAAATTTCCTTTGATCGATTTCTCAATAAAAATAAATAAACGAACTCAAATACGTAAAACTCATCTCTAGATTCATATACTCAATTTTTAGGACATTTCTCCATAGAAAATTCAATTTCCTTTATTTTAATTTCTAGTATTCCTCAATTTAATTTTAATATTTATATTCTTTTTATCTTTTATCTCTTAAAATACTTAAACATCTCAACTTATAAATTTTACTCCTCTTATGCATCAAAATTTTCACATTCTCAACAAAGAAATTTTGTCACAGCCCCAAATCCCGAGGGACGGCTGAAGTCGGGGTGCGACTGGGGTTGGATTAAAGAAGCGGGGAAGAAGGGGGCTAACTGACTAACATACATAAAAGACATCAAACGATCAATGAACAAGACTTGAATATAACAAAGAAAGAGTTAATCACGAGAGATTACTCGACAAAAGTACTGGATAGTAAACTAAGTTCAAGTTTATAGACTTATACTACAGAGTTTTGTTCAATAGACAAGTTCTCAAAAGACTTAGAGTTTGGCAGCGGAAGAGTCCTAACTAAAGCATCCTATCTTTTCAACTCAACTTCAACCGTTGCCGCTCACGTCGCTTCAACCTGCACATTTAGAAAACAATGCAGGGCTAAGTACAAACGTACTTAGTGGGCACGATGCCGAATCATAATCATATGTATAGATAAATATGGCATTTCATAATTGTAGCACATTGGGGTTTTATTGAAAAGGACCCGTGTCTACTAAACATTTTTTGACTCTTTTCTCAAATTAGCTTGCAAGCATTTTTCTAGTATGTTACGTTCAATCTTGACCAAATCTCATTCACCGTGGCTGGTACCCCTCAACAGGATATCACATACACCACAGGTTACAAAGTGCACTAACTCTGGAAAGCACTTAGCAGTTAACTCAGAGCCGATCGTTAGTTAACCTAGTTATATTAACTCTAAATCTGGAAAACACGAATGTTAACTCAGATAGGTACAAGAGAACTCACATAAAACATAAAACAATTCATGCCATAATATCACTTTAAAAAACACAGATATCAAAGCGATAAAGAAAGATTTTCTGAGCATTGCTCGTTTTATTTTGTATATAAAAGCCCACCTCGTAATACAGAACTAAGAAGTACTAGCTTCCAATCTTCGGATCTTCCGTCCTTTCTTTACTGCTGGCTTCCTCCTTCATCGTAAAATAATAATACTTAAAATCGATTCGTAAAAGATAATCGATCAAAGAAACTCGAAAAAGGTTTTAGTCATTTCATTTCTTTAGGCATTTGCACGCTTACTAGATTCATTTTACTTAAACGGGAACGAGACTCAAACAAATCCCGTTTAGAACTCGAAAGGTCTCATACTCGACTCTTAGGTCAGTAGAGAGGGTAGTCGATAGCTTAATACGACTTAAAAGATCATGAGGAACTAAGTTGGAAAAGAAATCAACTTAGGAAAAAGGTTTTAATTCATTATACGACTTAAGCAATTTCTCGCTTAACTAAACTTCTTTACTTGAACGGATAATAGGTACCAACTCGTCTCGGCTAGCACTCAAGGCTCCTTTCTTGACTCTAGGGTCAGTAGGAAGATAGTCGTTAGTTATTACGGCTTAAATGATCGAAAGAAACTAAGTTGCGAACGAAATAACTTAGAAGAATGAAAACTGAAATTTCACTGCGCATTACAGTGACTCTGGGGACTGCCCAGAACAGGGGATCTGGAAACAGGGGATGAGCCCTGTACCGTTGGAAAGTTTGGGATGTCTAGTTTACGTTCCAATTTACGGATCGCAATTCCGATAAACGAGCTAAAAGTTATTATAGTTTCCGGAGAGGGTCGCAAAGCTGCCGCGCTAACCCTAGTTGCTCGATAGAATCGACGTATAGCTTCTTAGGTTCGTTCTAAGTTCTCGTATTCGATTTCTTATGAAACTTGACCCTCAAGGCAGACAACACGTACCCCCATACGTGATGAACTCCTTCTCAAAACTCGTCCAATAGCATGACGTTCTAAATGTCGGCTTTCAACTAACATGTACTAAACCAACAAGTTATCAATTCTCGTTCTAGTTCTCGACTATCACTATAACTCATATTATATTAGCTCGGAAGCTCATGACGTCAACTATAAAATCGTTCTCAAGTCCATCATAAACAATAATATCAAGTTAGAATTCTCATTTGACTTCTCGGTTATTAGTTACGACTAATTGTTCGTCTCTTACGCAATTTTCAAAGTTGTCGGATTTCGTTCAAATTTTACGTCATTAAACAACATCTAACTAGATCACTTTCATGCATATAATCACTTCACATCAACACTATATTGCAACTTACGACGAGTTCTTCGTCTCTTACATCCCACAAAATAATTTTAGAAAATTCTCAAATAAATTCCTATCATCAATTAATACCAATTACAACCTTATTCCATCAACCAAACATCATCTAAATCAAATACATGAAAACCCCTAATTTTCCACTTATTTTCGGTTTTAATACATAGATTAAGAGGGTGTTTTTCTTCATCAATTAACATCATTTAACTCTTAATCATCCTATTATAACATCAATTAATCAATTCAAGTCCAATTACACATTAACATGCAAAATCCCCAATTTCAAACCCTAAACCCTAAATCGATTTCAATCAAACAAAGGGCTTTCAATTTATCTTGGTTCTAATCACTAATTAAACACTTCCTAAGCATGAATTTAACATCAATTGAAGAATTCCATCAACATACACAAATGCCCTAAAATTCGGTATTACATAGAGGTTAGGGCTTTTGATTTTTCTTCAATTTCAATCCTAGACTTCACATCTAATCACAACTAATTTCACTAATCGAAGATCAAAACATCTAGTTCATCATCCCTAAATTTTCGATCCAAAGAAAAATAAAAAGAAAAGGATGATGGATGGATAGAAGCATAGAGGAGAGGATTACCTTGAGATTTAACAAAGGAAGTAATAGGTTTTGATGGATGAATGAGGACTTGTGTGATTTCTTCTTCAAGAACTTGGAGCTTTCTTCAACAATGGAGGAAGAAGAAGAATGGGAGAGAGAGAGGAGAGGCTGCCGTGAGTTAAGAGGGAGGGAAGGAGTGATGACTTAGAAATGTTATAATACTTTAGGTTAAATAGGTGTATAGGTTTGAATAGTGTTAGTAATAGGTGTAAAGGTTTGAATAGTGTTAGTACCTTAGGTGACCAATTACTCAACATATAAAAAGAAAATATCAACTAATGTGAGAGGGGGTGAGGACGGTTAGAAGGAGAGAAAGAAGGAAAATACGCACTTTTTCCGACGCGATACGACGTTACAGAAAACGTTAAACGAAAAACGTAGCTCGGCACAAAATCGTCACGATCCGATTCGTCCAAAAATTCTAACGTATAAAACTTAATTGAAAAATAAAATAAAATTTATAAAATTAATTCCGACAAAACTCGGGATGACACAGTCCGAGTTTCGTCCGGAAAATCATAAAAACGAACTTTCTCGGGCGAGTTCGTATCGCGATTTCGTGAATGTAAAAATTAGACGGTTTTCCGTTCTGAGTTCACGAACTAAAAACTTTTCGTACGCGCTAACCTTAAATACAGGAGTCATCTAGCTGACTTCCGTAATTTATTTTCAGAAACGGATTCGACCGTTAGTCTTAGAATTCAAAATCGTAAACTTAGGCGTGCAAAGCCATTATTGTTATTAACTTTAAAAATTTTGCGATCGTAAGGAATTTCCGGGGCATTACATCCTACCCCCCTTACGAAAAATTTCGTCCCGAAATTTGCTTACCTTCTGCAAAAAGATGAGGATATCGCTCCTTCATCTTCTCCTCGAGTTCCCACGTGGCTTCTTCTTGCCCGTGGTGGTTCCAAAGCACTTTAACGATCGGTATCGATTTGGTTCTCAACTCTTGGACTTTTCTACCCAGAATCGATATCGGCTTCTCTTCATAGCTTAGGTCAGATTCAAGAACTACGTCTTGCTGACTAATGACGTACTTAGGATCGTAAACATATTTTCTCAACTGAGAAACATGGAAAACGTTGTGAACGCTTCCTAGACTTGGCGGTAAGGCCAATCTATAAGCGACGGGTCCTATTCTCTCGAGGATTTCATAAGGTCCTATAAACTTGGGTTTTAGTTTACCCTTAACTCCGAATCTAACGATTCCTCTGGTTGGTGATATCTTAAGGAAGACCTTATCTCCTATTTCAAACTCAAGGTTGGTTTGATGATCGTCGGCATAAGACTTCTGTCGGCTCTGGGCTTCTTTCATTCTATCTCGAATCTGCCGAACTATCTCAATCATCTCATTAATCGCATCTGGGCCTAGGTTCTTGCTCTCACCTACGTCGTCCCAATAAAGTGGTGATCTACATTTCCTTCCATACAAAGCCTCAAACGGCGCCATTCCTATCGTGGCCTGATAGCTGTTGTTGTAAGCGAATTCGACTAAGTGTAGAATTTCTTCCGAATTCGCGCCTCGGTCCAAAACTACTGTCCTCACCATGTCGACTAAAATCTGAATCATTCTCTCTGACTGCCCATCTGTCTGTAGGTGAAACGCTGTACTGAAATTAAGCTCTGTTCCCAATTCTATCTGCATCGTAATCCAAAATCTCGAGGTGAATTTGGCGTCTCTATCTGATATTATGACCTTCGGTACTCCATGTAGACGTACAATCTCTCTGACGTACAACTGAGCTAATTTCTCTGATCCATAGGTAATCTTAATCGGTAAGAAGTGCGCTGACTTTGTAAGCCTATCTATTATCACCCAAATTGCTGTGTTTCCTCTTCTCGACTTAGGCAAGCCTGTGACAAAATCCATAGCTATGCCTTCCCATTTCCATTCTGGGACATTCAATGGTTGTAGCAATCCATATGGTCGTCGGTGTAAAGCCTTGACTTGCTGACATGCTAGGCATCTTTCTACAAACGAGGCAATGTCTCGTTTCATTCCATTCCACCAAAAGTTTATTCTCAAATCTTGGTACATTTTCGTACTTCCTGGGTGTGCTGTGTAAGGTGTGTCGTGAGCCTCACTCAAGATCTCGTTCTTCAATTCGTTGTCATCATCAGGAATACAAATTCTGCTTTAAAAAAGTATCGCATTGTCTGGAGCTTCAGAATATCCTTCTGGTTTATCTGTTCTTATCCTCACTCGTAACTTTTCCATTAGCTCGTCTTTTCTCTGGGCACTGATGATTCTTTCTCTCAAATCTGGTGTAGCTTCTAATGCTGCTATCTGACTTATTATCGTAGCTGGCGTGTCAAGCACTCTGATATCCATCTTCTCGAATTCTCACACTAAGGTTTCTTCCTCTACAAAGAGGCATCCTAGCTTCGTTGGAGTCTTGCGACTCAATGCGTCTGCTACCACATTAGCCTTTCCTGGATGATAGTTGATTCCGCAGTCGTAATCCTTGACTAATTCCAGCCATCTTCTTTGTCTCATGTTCAGTTCTTTCTGCTCGAAAAAGTACTTCAGGCTCTTGTGATCGGTGAATATCTCAACTCTTACACCATAGAGATGGTGTCTCCAAATCTTTAACGCATGCACTACGGCTGCGAGTTCTAAATCGTGGGTTGGGTACTCAACTTCGTGAGGTCGAAGTTGTCGTGAAGCATAAGCTATCACTCGTCCATCTTGCATTAAGACACAACCTAATCCATTTTTCGATGCGTCGGTGTAAACCACATACTCTTTGTTTGTGTCTGGAAGTGCTAGTACTGGCGCTGTGGTTAATTTTTCCTTGAGCGTCAGGAAACTTTTCTCGCACTCGTCCGTCCATTTAAATTTGGTATCTTTCCTGAGTAACTGCGTCATTGGGCGCCCGATTGTAGAAAATCCCTCAATAAACCTTCTGTAGTAACCGGCTAAACCCAAGAAACTTCTGATCTCATTCTGACTTGTTGGTGACTTCCAGTTGTGTACTGCTTCTACTTTGGCCGGGTCCACTTTGATTCCTTCTGCCGATACTATGTGCCCAAGGAACATTACTTCCTTCAGCCGAAATTCGCATTTACTGAATTTGGCGTAGAGTTTCTCGGCTCTTAGTGTTTCCAACACTATTCGTAGATGTTCCTCGTGCTCCATCTCATTCTTAGAGTAGACGAGGATGTCGTCGATGAATACTAAAACGAATTTGTCCAAGTAAGGGTGGAAAATTCTATTCATAAGATCCATGAATACAGCTGGAGCGTTGGTCAAACCAAATGGCATCACTAGGAATTCGTAATGGCCATATCGGGTTCTAAAAGCGGTCTTCGGTACGTCTTCAGGTTTGATTTTAAGCTGATGGTACCCTGACCTTAAATCTATCTTGGAGAAGACTCCTGCACCCTTGAGCTGATCGAACAGATCCTCGATCCTTGGCAAAGGATATTTGTTCTTGAGCGTTATCTTGTTCAGTTCTCGGTAATCGATGCACATTCTCATTGATCCGTCCTTTTTCCTAACAAATAGCACGGGTGCTCCCCAAGGTGAGACGCTTGGCCTAATAAAACCAAGGTCTAGTAATTCCTATAACTGGATTTTGAGCTCTTCCAGTTCCTTCGGTGCCATCCTATATGGGGCTTTAGACTTAGGAGCTGCTCCTGGTTCTAAGTCGATCGTGAAGTCCACATGACGATCCGGTGGCAATCCTGGTAGCACTTCTGGAAAGACATCTTCGTATTCATTCACAACTTTTACGTCCTGAATGGTCTTCTCGGCTCCTGGCTCTCCGACTAGGTACACAAGATAGGCTGTGGTACCTTTCTTCTTCATGAGTTTCGTGGCTTGAAGGGCTGAAATAATTGGTACGCCTCTACCCATTGAAATTCCGTGGAATTCGGTCGGTTCTTTTCCCAGCGGTTGAAAAGAGATTTTTCTCTCGTTGCAGAGAATTGTGGCGTAATTCTCTGACAACCAATCCATTCCTAGGATTATATCTACGTCCCACATTATCATAACATTTAAGTTGTTCGCTATAACCTTATGAGTTCCGATTTCTAGTTCTAGGTTAGAGCAAACATGAGTAGAAGTAGTGATCTCTCCTGAAGGTGTGGCTACTCTCATAGATTGTGCAGCTCTTACAGGCCTGATGTCTAAGTTATCGGCACACGAGCCAGCAATGAAAGAATGCGATGCGCCAGTATCAAACAGTATCTTAATGGGGATGTTGTGGAGTTTTCCCATACCTGCGAGATTGCCTTTTCCTTTGCGCTGACCACCCTGTTTGATAGCGCATGCCCTCGCATCCTGTTGCTGCTGTGCATGCTGCTGAAACTATTGTTGGTTCATTGGCGGCTGCTGCGGCTGTGCTTGAATGGCTCGGAGGGGTACTGCTTGTAGCGGCCTCGGGCAATCCTTTTTCATATGCCCCTTCTGTCCACAGTTGAAACAGTTGGGGGTGCCTATCTGACAGACTCCGGGATGGGCTCGGTTGCACTTCGGGCATACGGGGATGGTAACCCTTCCTGGGTTATTTGCTCCCTGGTTGAAGTTTCGCTGTGCCCTTGTGGCTGGTTCTGTTGATTGTTATCCTTCCACGGCAAGTTCTGCTTATTCCCCTGAATAAACAACCCCGATTGGTTGTTTCCCTGCCACGGCCTCTTGTTGCTGTTGTTGTTGTTGTTGCCAGGCTGTTGATATCCCTGCTGGTTTCCCTTTCTCTGACCTCCCTGGTTGTTATAACACTGATTGTAGCCTCCGCTACCTCCTCCGTTCCATTTTCTCTTACCCTGATAATTGCTACTATTGCTGTTATAGTAGCCTCGGTTCTGATTCTGCGCTGGTGCTGATGCAGTCGGTACAATCTTCTTCTCATCAGGCACGACGACCTTCATTTCCAGTGCTCTTCCCAAAATATCCGTGTAGCCTAGTCCTCCATGACTAGCTAACGCGATTCCCAACTCATGTCGTAAACCCCCTTGAAATTTCTTGGATAGTTTCTCCTCAGTATCGACCAATGCCGGCGCATACCTTGACAGTTCGCAAAACTTGGCATCATATTCAGTCACGGTCAGCTTTCCTTGCTTCAGATTATAAAACTCGGCTTCCTTCTGCGCCCTATACGTCTTAGGGACGTACTTATCAAACAAGATCTCCTTGAACTCTTCCCATGTAAAACGAGCCAGATGCTCTGCGGGTATCACCTTTTGTCTTGCTTCCCACTAGTAATCTACCGATCCAGGCAATTGGAATGCGACACATAGCATTCTCTCCTCATCAGTGCATCTGAGGAGCTTGAAAATCTTCTCGGTAGATCTCACCCATAGCTTAGCATCGCTAGGGCTACCCGTTCCATTGAACATTGGAGGGTTCCTCTTGAGGAAGAGATCCTCTATATCTCTACGGGGCGGTGGTGGAGGTGGTGGTGATGGGAGTGGTGATGGGGATGGAGATGGGGATGGGGTAACATTCTGCTCATATTCCTATTCTCTGTTGTTTTCTGGTTGACGTCTACCACGTCCTCTCGGCCTTCCAGGTCCTTGACCTCTCCTGTTGTTAACGTTTCTTGGCGGCATTTTCTTTGGTCTAAGGAAAAATTGAAATTCTCATTAGTTCTTTTCTGTTAATTACTCTTGGTACTTACTAGCTCGTTCTCAACTTAATCAAGTTCACAGAACAACATATCGAACATAGCTCCGATATTATTTCATTAATCTTTTAACTTTCAAGTTAAACTCAATTCCTGGATACACAAGTTCATTTGACATTCTGATTTTAATTACACAATTCATAAAAAATTTTGCTGGTGATTAAAAACCCTCTTCACGGGTCATGTATATATATATACATCAAAAAGAATATTAATTCTGCCTCCAACGAGGACTTATACAAAAAGGTTAGACTACTATTAGTCTAAACTAGGCTGACTACCTACTATTTACCGGGTGCACTAACAAACTGCAACTCCGTACCTACTAGAAGTACTAGAACGGAAACGATTCATAAAATTTCGTATCCGCTAGAGTACTACAAAAACTAACTAGTTACTGATCCGACTCTATACAGGACAAAGAGCTACTACTACTACTGATATTTACCCGCGTCTACAACGCTCTGCTTAACTAAACTGCAGTCGAGTCCAAAAACTACCCCCTATGGCCTGCAAAAACCCTAAGAGTCCTCCTCCGGGTCCTCCTCCGGGTCCTCCTCCGGATCCTCCTCCGGATCCTCCTCCGGGTCCTCCTCCTCGGACTCTGAACCAAAAACAAGCTGTAGTGCCTCGTCCACCCTCAGAGTAGAACCGTCAGAAAGTGTAAGCAGGGTGGGCGAGGGTGCCTCTGAAACCGTCTCCTCCAGGTCTGAAACCAAGTAGTCCTCGCTGACCTCTACCGCATGCTTCTTCAGGGGAAGAAGGTGCTCGGGAACTGAACCTGAACCTGACTCGAACTCCTCTCTAGAATGGACCCTGGACAGTCCTGCCTCCATCTGCTCTCTGACTATTCCCCACTTCGCACAGATCTCCTCGAGCGGCGTAAGTGGAGAAGGTAACTCTAACAAGGCGGCAAGCTCTGCGTCGGTCTCTCGGTAGTCTGGCTCCTCCCTATACAGTCTCGTCTCTAACAGCCCCCTGACTCTAACACAAATGTCTGGCACAAAAGGTGAAGACAACCCTAACAGCGCGGCTGTCTCAGCGTCAACCTCCATGAATCCCGGCCCTGGGATCAACTCCTCGACCTGCTGACCAACTAGTGGTGACTCTGGTGTAACTACGGTCTCCTCGTCCTCCTCTAACTGCTCGGACTCTACATCCTCTTCCTCACTCAGTACACCGTCTAGTGGCAACTCTAACAGGGCGGCAAACTCTGGGTCTAAGTCGAGGTGCTCTGGCTCTGTCTCTGCTGGAAACTGACTGTAGGAAAGGTGTGGCTCTAATGGGATTGGAAGCATGAATCTGCTCTCAAAGAAGCGCCTGTGCACAAACAGGGCGAATCCGGTGTAGTTGCCGATCGGCTCAGTGTCGTCGCCGAAAATCCCTAAGAAGTACCACGCCGCACGGTGTGCCCAACCGCGCCACTCGTTCGGTAGGTGAACAATCAGGTCTAGAATCGCCTGACTCTCCTGGATCAAGTGTCGCACTGGGTAGTAAGCTGAAGAAAAGTTACTAACAATCTGTCCTACGTCCTCCTCTCCGTAGTCTACCTCGAACTCGTAATACTCATCCTGCAGCATGTCTACTATAGTGCGCTGGCACGAGGCCAAAGGCTGGCTCTTCCGAGCCGTAACACGAGTCCTAGCCATCCTACAAAAGTTTTAAGGAAACACGGATCAGTAACAGGTAGGGAAAATAACCTATCTCAACGAAAAACTTAAATTACAAAATGAATATTCCTTATTCAATTGTAACTTCACCACTTAAGTCAACCACTTATCAAGACTTCTAGCAATTCAAGAAATTGCACTCAATAACATATATATATATATACATAAAATTAAAGATTTTATTTTCATTCTTTATTTCACCATTTTTTTTTTACTCATTTTAATTCTTTATTTCTTTCTCAACACATTTCTTAATGACTCTCATTTATTAAAACAAAGTACGTTTACTTCGTTCATGTTACCTATTCAAAAGTAACATCCCTTTACAAAAGAATTTGTCATACTAGTTGTAGTCGTCGCTCAAAGGCGAAATATGGAGTTAAAATCCAAAAGAAAGAAGGAATATAACTTAAAGAAAAATTTTCTGGGAAACTAAGTTCCAGTTGTCGTCGCTAAAATCGGGCGATCGATGGAAAAATTTTTAATCAAGCTTCATGCTCGACTCCTAATAATCTATACGATTTTTTTTCGTAAAGTTCGTTCCAGACGAAACCCTACTGAAACACGAAACGAAAAGAAAACGGAATGATGTGACACGAATGACGTCCTTAATATTACTTGCACGGAAGCAACGTTCACTTATTTCATTTAGCTTTGATTCCATTTACTCGATCTTCGTCGTCTCGTTCATATCCTTCTTAACTCGAAGCCGAAAGCTTCTCAAACGTCCAATTGCTCCCTTCGTTTACTAATACGATTTATCGAATCATTTTTATTTTTATTTTCCTTGCAGGAAATTCTTATTTGAAATTCTAAAACAAAGTTCTACTTTTCCGAATCTTCATTCATGTCACCTAACGCACGTAACATTCATCAGTAGGAGTTCTTCTCGCGTTGGGGATCTCCTTTCGAAATCATTTCATAACAACGTTTCTTAAAAACGTCTAAATTCTCGAAGAACCGGAAAGATCTTAGGTTTCAAGTTTACGTTCTCATTGATCCGGGGAAAATCCCTAAAATCCGACTATATTCTTGTATCCGCATAGTTTTTCATAAAAAGGAAATCATTGCGCAAATAGTTTCACATAAGATAGTACTTGTACTATCGCATGATCACATAAGGTATGAAGTATAATTTTAATACCTTATGTAAAATTCTTATTTTCAAAACACAACTCATTCTTATTCTCAGTTTTATTGAATACTTGCTCATAAAATTTCTTATTTAAAAGAAATCACATCATAAAATTCTTTCCTTTTTCTCGTTGAGTCGACGTAGCGGGCGGTTGAGTTGACATCTACGTTCTCGATCTTAGTATTAGAGTCTAACTCTTATCTTCTACTTGACGGAAGATTCTGATCTAAAGTACATACCATTATTCCATCTTATGACTCGAAAGAAGACTCGATATAGAGTACGAATGAATACTTTATATTATCACTCGAAGGAAGACTTGTATACGAATACCACTTGATGATATTACTAGAAGGAATGACTCATATTAGAAAAAGATGACTCATAACCAGAGCAAGAAACAAACTACTGCTCCGATACTATTTTGTGGTATTACTGAAAGAATGACTCGGACTAGAAGACCGACTCGCATCCAGAGCAGAAAATGAACTTCTGCTCAGATACCACTTTGTGGTAGTACTAAAAGAATAACTCATACTAGGGAAGTGACTCGAACTAGAAGATTGACTCATAGTCAGAGCAAGAGACGAACCTCTGCTCTGATACCACTCTGTGGTATCACTAAAAAAAATGACTCATACTCAGAGCAGGATACAAGCCTTGCTCTGATACCACTCTGTGGTATCACTAAAAGAATAACTCATATTAGAAAATTGACTCTTGACCAGAGCAGGAAAACAAACCTTGCTCTGATACCACTCTGTCACAGCCCCAAATCCCGAGGGACGGCCGAAGCTGGGGTGCGACTGGGGTTGGATTAAAGAAGCGGGGAAAAAGGGGGCTAACTGACTAACATACATAAAAGACATCAAACGATCAATGAACAAGACTTGAATATAACAAAGAAAGAGTTAATCACGAGAGATTACTCGACAAAAGTACAGGATAGTAAACTAAGTTCAAGTTTATAGAATTATACTACAGAGTTTTGTTCAATAGACAAGTTCTCAAAAGACTTAGAGTTTGGCAGCGGAAGAGTCCTAACTAAAGCATCCTATCTTTTCAACTCAACTTCAACCGTTGCCGCTCACGTCGCTTCAACCTGCACATTTAGAAAATAATGCAGGGCTAAGTACAAACATACTTAGTGGGCACGATGTCGAAATCATAATCATAAGTATAGATAAATATGGCATTTCATAATTGTAGCACATCGGGGTTTTATAGAAAAGGACCCGTGTCAACTAAACATTTTCTGACTCTTTTCTCAAATTGCAAGCATTTTTCTGGTATGTTACGTTCAATCTTGACCAAATCTCATTCACCGTGGCTGGTACCCCTCAACAGGATATCACATACACCAAAGGTTACAAAGTGCACTAACTCTGGAAAGCACTTAACAGCTAACTCAGAGCCGATCGTTAGTTAACCTAGTTAGATTAACTCTAAATCTGGAAAACACGAATGTTAACTCAGATAGGTACAAGAGAACTAACATAAAACATAAAACAATTCATGCCGTATGATGCTCACTTAACAAATCCCGTTTAGAACTCGAAAGGTCTCATACTCGACTCTTAGGTCAGTAGAGAGGGTAGTCGATAGCTTAATACGACTTAAAAGATCATGAGGAACTAAGTTGGAAAAGAAATCAACTTAGGAAAAAGGTTTTAATTCATTATACGACTTAAGCAATTTCTCGCTTAACTAAACTTCTTTACTTGAACGGATAATAGGTACCAACTCGTCTCGGCTAGCACTCAAGGCTCCTTTCTTGACTCTAGGGTCAGTAGGAAGATAGTCGTTAGTTATTACGGCTTAAATGATCGAAAGAAACTAAGTTGCGAACGAAATAACTTAGAAGAATGAAAACTGAAATTTCACTGCGCATTACAGTGACTCTGGGGACTGCCCAGAACAGGGGATCTGGAAACAGGGGATGAGCCCTGTACCGTTGGAAAGTTTGGGATGTCTAGTTTACGTTCCAATTTACGGATCGCAATTCCGATAAACGAGCTAAAAGTTATTATAGTTTCCGGCGAGGGTCGCAAAGCTGCCGTGCTAACCCTAGTTGCTCGATAGAATCGACGTATAGCTTCTTAGGTTTGTTCTAAGTTCTCGTATTCGATTTCTTATGAAACTTGACCCTCAAGGCAGACAACACGTACCCCCATACGTGAGGAACTCCTTCTCAAAACTCGTCCAATAGCACGACGTTCTAAACGTCGGCTTTCAACTAACATGTACTAAACCAACAAGTTATCAATTCTCGTTCTAGTTCTCGACTATCACTATAACTTATATTATATTAGCTCGAAAGCTCATGACGTCAACTACAAAATCGTTCTCAAGTCCATCATAAACAATAATATCAAGTTAGAATTCTCATTTGACTTCTTGGTTATTAGTTACGACTAATTGTTCGTCTCTTACGCAATTTTCAAAGTTGTCGGATTTCGTTCAAATTTTACGTCATTAAACAACATCTAACTAGAATCACTATTATGCATATAATCACTTCACATCAACACTATATTCCAACTTACGACGAGTTCTTCGTCTCTTACATCCCACAAAATAATTTTAGAAAATTCTCAAATAAATTCCTATCATCAATTAATACCAATTACAACCTTATTCCATCAACCAAACATCATCTAAATCAAATACATGAAAACCCCTAATTTTCCACTTATTTTCGGTTTTAATACATAGATTAAGAGGGTGTTTTTCTTCATCAATTAACATCATTTAACTCTTAATCATCCTATTATAACATCAATTAATCAATTCAAGTCCAATTACACATTAACATGCAAAATCCCCAATTTCAAACCCTAAACCCTAAATCGATTTCAATCAAACAAAGGGCTTTCGATTTCTCTTGGTTCTAATCACTAATTAAACACTTTCTAAGCATGAATTTAACATCAATTGAAGAATTCCATCAACCTACACAAATGCCCTAAAATTCGGTATTACATAGAGGTTAGGGCTTTTGATTTTTCTTCAATTTCAATCCTAGACTTCACATCTAATCACAACTAATTTCACTAATCGAAGATCAAAACATCTAGTTCATCATCCCTAAATTTTCGATCCAAAGAAAATAAAAAGAAAAGGATTATGGATGGATAGAAACATAGAGGAGAGGATTACCTTGAGATTTAACAAAGGAAGTAATAGGTTTTGATGGATGAATGAGGACTTGTGTGATTTCTTCTTCAAGAACTTGGAGCTTTCTTCAACAATGGAGGAAGAAGAAGAATGGGAGAGAGAGAGGAGAGGCTGTCGTGAGTTAAGAGGGAGGGAAGGAGTGATGACTTAGAAATGTTATAATACTTTAGGTTAAATAGGTGTATAGGTTTGAATAGTGTTAGTAATAGGTGTAAAGGTTTGAATAGTATTAGTACCTTAGGTGACCAATTACTGAACATATAAAAAAAAAATATCAACTAATGTGAGAGGGGGTGAGGACGGTTAGAGGGAGAGAAAGAAGGAAAATACGCACTTTTTCCGACGCGATATAACGTTACGGAAAACGTTAAACGAAAAACGTAGCTCGACACAAAATCGTCACGATCCGATTCGTCCAAAAATTCTAACGTATAAAACTTAATCGGAAAATAAAATAAAATTTATAAAATTAATTCCGACAAAACTCGGGACGACACAGTCCGAGTTTCGTCCGGAAAATCATAAAAATGAACTTTCTCGGGCGTGTTCGTATCGCGATTTCGTGAATGTAAAAATCAGACGGTTTCCGTTCTGAGTTCACGAACTAAAAACTTTTCGTACGCGCTAACCCTAAATACAGTAGTCGTCTAGCTGACTTCCGTAATTTATTTTCAGAAACGGATTCGACCGTTAGTCTTAGAATTCAAAATCGTAAACTTAGGCGTGCAAAGCCATTATTATTATTAACTTTAAAAATTTTGCGATCGTAAGGAATTTCCGGGGCATTACAAATTTCTTTCTTTGTTTTATTCTAAATTTAAGCTCATAACTCAAAATTATTATTTTCTTCTTTCTTATTGGATCGAATTTTTCTAAAAAAAATTCTGTTGGGAAATTTATTAGTATAAGTTTTGATGAATTCCAAAACCGACTGACCCCAACCGAGTAGATGTTGCCAGAACCTATTGTTAGAATTTAGGCTCGCTGTTTGAGCAAAGTTAAGATTTTTTCTTTACAGGTCTCCAGCTGAAGATGGCAACAAGGCGTCACTCAGACAGAACATCAGTTGTGAAGAAAGACAACTGAGAGTTCATTTGTTCAGATGCAAACAAGGGAAAGTCTTCAGAACATCAGTTGTGAAGGAAACCAACTGAGTGAACCCAACTGACTAAATACAAGAAGGACAACTGAGCGTTCTAGTTGGAACATCAGTTGTAAACTTAATCAGTTAATATCAACAAGATGAAGTTCAAAGTCAGCTGAGAGTTCAACGGTTCAGACAGAACATCAGCTGAAGATCACTCAGATGAAGGTCAAGACTTTCAACCGACAAACCGAAGTTGACTGTCAAAGATTTGAATTTCAAAAGGAAGTCACATGAGGGTTTGACCATTCAGTCATTACCCCATCTGGCCCAACACAAGGCTGTCTCAGATGGAAAGCAGAAGAGCTTAGATGCCATATCGGGAAAGTCTGCAGAGATGAGAGACAAGCCATCGTTTTCAACCGATCAGAGATCAACTGCTCCTCCAACGGCTAGTTGATTCTCTCCGCCTATAAATAGAGGCATTCTCTCATTCGAGAAAAATATAGAAGATATAGACGACGAAAATTCAAGAGCTTTCACGAGAGAAATCAAAGCAAAAAGCAAATCTGCAAAATCATCATCTAAGAGCATCAGCAGCTGAGAGTTCCAATTTGAGAGAACATTAGTAGCTGAGGGTTCCTAGAGATCGAAACTGTGTTTGATCTTAGGTTGAGTGTTTATTCGTTCAAACCTTAGATTCAGCTCTCATTCGTGATCGAGCTGTAGTTGAAAATCCTACCCTTTCTCACACCATAAAAAGTGTGCTAGGACTTTACTCTTCCTGTAATTGAGTAGTCAGGTCGTCAAGTACCCGCAAACTTGACTTAGGCTGTTTAGTGCCCGGAAACTAAACTGTAACGGTTGCTCGGCCCGCGTAAGCTGAGTGGAACTGTCCAGAAGAACTTGGACTGAGGTGTGTGGACTCACATCTCCCCGTGGACGTAGGAGTTCTCTCCGAACCACGTAAATCTTGTGTGTCGTGTTTATTTGTGTTCAGTCTTTATTTGCATATCTCAACTGACAAACTAACCGCATACAAACTGCATACTTTCACATCAACAGTTTTGGTTTTGACCAACCGTGCACAAAAGCGTGAGTTTGTTTTTACGAGTACATTTTCCACCACATTCCGCACAGCACCACTCTTCCAGCTGAAGTTGCTTACTCAGCTGTGAGATCCCAACTGAGTCCTTTTACTCAGTTAAAGTTGATTTCAAGTGTTAAGTTTTTTTGAAAGTTGAAAAATCCTAACTAGTGTATTCCCCCCCCCCCATACACCAGTAACTCGTATCGGGACCATCAAGTGGTATCAGAGCAGTGGTTCAAAAGACTGCTGACTCTGTTTCACAAGGTGTGAATTCGAGAATTTTCTTCAGTGGTCAACTGAACAGATCTTTTCACGCTAGTGCATACTTGCTCGCTTTTTTGTCCCGTTTTTGTTTGTGCAGATGGACGTCAAGGACAAGATCGTAGTCATGTTCTCTGTTGTCAATTATACATCATGGAGAACTCGAATGAAGAAGATCCTTCTGTCAAAGCATCATAGGATGCAACAAGTTCTCACTTCTGGACCAATCGTCATACGAGACAGAATACTTCGCACTCCCACAAATCCCAGCGATGGAGATGCAGTGGTGGAGTATGTGGAGAAACAGCCAGAAGACTACACTCCGGAAGAGGCCAAGGTGAGCCAGCTGGATATCTGGACAAGATTATCTGCCCTGGATAGAGGAGTGTGAGACTGCAAAAGAGATGTGGGACATCCTGGCTTCGCTAAGTGAAGGAAGCGACGAGACGAAGGAAAACAAGTTCTCGCATGCATGTCAAGATTTCGACAATTTCAGTCTGCGACCTGATGAGACCATCGATCAGCTAGAGCTCCGGTTTATGGACATCATCAGAAGAATTCAGTCCATCCGGAAAGGAAAATACACTCTAAGAGAAATAAGCCTCAAAGTGTTGCAAGCTCTACCGGCCGAGTGGGATACTTTCACAAATATCCACGAGAGCCGAGCTGACCTTTTGGTGAAATGGGAACTGAAAGATTGTTCTCAATCTTGAAAGGAAATGAGTATAAGGTCAACAGAAGGAGGTCGCAGCCCTCAAGTCAGACAAATAGAATTGAGGATGTCGGCTCAGCATCAAAGTCAGTGGCCCTCCGAGTTGACTACTCAAAGTCGAGATCGTCAAGGCCAACCAGATCGGCTGACACGACTGCAAAGGAGCTGAGCAGAGAGGAACGGCAACAGAACATTGCAGCGTTGTCAAAGAAGTTAGCCGATATGGATACTCGGTTCGGTAAATATAAACGTTTCTATAAAATCAAACCGAACTCGAGACAGTTCGAAGCCAATCACCAATGGTTGCTTCGAATGCGGCAAGGAAGGACACTTCAAAGCTGACTGCCCAGACCTCTCAAAGAAGGAAAGAGAAGCACTAAGGGCCAAGCAAACTGCAAAGAATAAGGCCATGGTAGCTGAAGATCAATGCCTCATCTTCACAGACACTGAAGATGAGGATGATCAATGCCTCATGGCACTTGGAACCGACCAAGATGATATTGAGGTACAATCTAATCCTGCTTGCTTAAATTCTTCCAATACTTCTAACATGCAGGAATCTCTGAGCGATGAGTTGGAACCCTCATGGAATGATTTTCAAGAACTCAGTGAGGAACTGCATCAGCAGTCGGTTGAGTTTAAGAGTCTTCAAGCCCAGTTCGCCAAGCTTGAAGATTCCTTAACCGAAAAGGACGATCTGATCAAGAGACAAGCTGAAGAAATTGACCAGCTGAAAAGTCAACTGAGTACAGCCAACCAAACTGAGGCTTCAACCGATGAACAATTGAAGGAACAGATCAAGGCACAGAACGAACAGTTGAACAAGCAAGAGGCTCAGATCGACCAGCTGATGAAGACATCAGATGCCTAGACCGAGCATATAGCCGGTCTTCTCAAGGATCTTCAAACTGAGAAGGACAACCTGATAAAGCTATATCAGTCATCCGAGATCATCGAGAATCTCATCAAATACAGACGGCAAACGGATGATGTGTCTGGACTCGGATACGACGTGGCAAAGGACACTGGAATTCCACCAGCTACCTTCACCAAGGCTGAGGAAGTCATAGTTGCCAAACCTAACACAGTTGAGTCTGCAACTGAACAAACACCCTCACAACCGACAAAGGCAACTGCAGCTGAGAAAGGCAAAGGAGCTGCAGATGGAGCACCAATGAAACAGTCGGTTAAGTCTACAACCGAGGGGGAATGTTCCAAGACTCAACAGAGGAACCGGAGACGTCGGAGTCGCAATCAGAACCGAGCTCAAAATCGACAACATAACCAAGCTCAGAACCAACGTGATAACCGACCAACAAACCAACCACAGCAGAGATGGAACCAATAGAACTGACCGAGCTTCAACCGACATAATCAACAATGGTTCCATCACCACAACAACCAGAGGTTCCAACAGAGTCAACCTATGTGGAACAGTTACGACAGCTATGGTTACTCATGCCACAACATGAATCAACATCCGGGCATGAACAACTATCGTCAACAGCCAGGGCAATGAAATCAGAATAAGCCAAGAAGATTCCACAATGGCGTCCGACCTCACAGACAAACTCAACAGGATAAGAATCGCCATCAAAACAGGGGGAAAGCCTCACCTCCTAAAGCCCAACAAAGGAGAAATCCATCTCCTCCAAAGAAACAGACCAACGATTACAACAAGCCTAAGGATAACCGAGGCGTTGTTATAGTTGATGAAAATGGGCAGATCATTTGGAATGACAAGGCTATTCGAGTGTACAGAGAAAAGCGACGCACAGTTCCAGGGGGAACTGGTTCTAACCCTCCAGGACCCAACTGAAATTGGGGACCTAAGCGAGTTTCTCTTTGCAGGTACAAGAGAAACAGCTGAGGAAGAAGAAGGCGTCTACAACAATGTGGGTGATGGATAGTGGATGCTCGAAACACATGACAAATCTGAAGGATTTGCTTGGAAGTTTCGTGGAGAAAGAAGGTCCATCAGTTACTTTTGGTGATAACTCAAAAGGTTATACCAGAGGTTACGGTACCCTTGAAACCAATCATGTTTCAATTTCTAATGTCTCTTATGTTGATGGATTGAAGCATAACTTGCTCTCCATCAGCCAATTCTGTGATAATGGTTTCTCTGTCAAGTTTAATGCACAGGGTTGCAGGGTGAAAGATGTCGGATCAAAGTAGGTGATATTGTTGGGAAATCGATCTCCAACAGGGAATGTATACTACGCTGATTGGAACAGCAGCCTCCCTGACACTTGCCTGTTATCAAAGAGCAGTTCGGATGTGAGCTGGCTGTGGCACAAAAGGCTCAACCATCTGAATTTCAAGACGATGAACCGACTCGCCAGACAAGAACATGCAAGAGGCATACCTAACCGAGTGTTTTCAACAACACACATCTGCAGTGCATGCCAGCTGGGAAAGCTCGCTAGGTCCTCCTTCAGGTTGAAGACAACTCCTTCAACTGACCGAGTGTTACAGCTGATCCACATGGATCTCTTCGGGCCAGTTACACCAAAAAGCATTAATGGAAACGAATATACTTTGGTTGTAACTGATGACTACTCAAGATATACGTGGACCATCTTCTTGCACCACAAAAGTGAGACCCGAGATGAGCTGCCCAAGCTGATGGATCAGATATCGAATCAACAAGAGATGAAGATCATATCTATCCGATCAGATCGTGGAACGGAGTTTCTAAATGAAACCATCATTGAGTATTGCGAAAAGAATGGCATAACCCATCAGACATCAGCCGCACGTACTCCACAACAGAATGGCGTAGCTGAGCGAAGAAATAGAACTCTGAAGGATGCAGCCACATCCATGTTAGCAAGTTCAGCACTGCCAAAGAGATTTTGGGCTGAAGCGATCAACACAGCATGCTACACTCAGAATCGATCTCTTCTCACCAAGCGGTTGGGAAAGACGCCCTACGAGCTGTGGAGACGCAGAAAGCCAGATATTTCTTATTTTCGTGTTTTTGGATCTAAGTGTTATATTCACAACAATGGGAAGACTCAGTTGAAAACTTTTGATGCCAAAGCTTCGAAGGGCATATTTCTTGGATATGCAGCTCGGATCAAGGCATATAGAGTTTTCAACAACAGCTCTCGTGTTGTGGAAATAACACCTCATGTTAGTTTTGATGAATCTACCTTTGAGTGCAGGGAACAGGTAAAGGAACAACACGCAGATCCAGCTGTTCTACCAGTTCTCACCAGATCGCAAGCACTTCGGGAAAAGAACCGAGCTGAACCTCTAATATGGGCAACTGAGGATGAGGATCCATACTCCTCTGAAGATGAATACGAAGACCTCAGCTCGTCCCAAGGGGGAACTTCAGCTGATGCCCCTCCAACTGCATCAGCATCCGATGCCCAACCGAGCTCAGTTCAAACTATTGTTAATGTTGAGGATCCAGACTCAACAACTGATCAATCACCAGCTCTGAAGACTCCAACTCAAATTTTTGAACAGCCATAGTTGGAAGAAGAAGGAAGACGCAACCGAAGATGGTATGAAGTTCATTCCACCGACGACATCATCGGAAATCCAACCGAGGGTGTGCGCACATGGAGCAGAGTTGCAAATCCAGAATCAACCGAGGAAGAATCCAACACTTCTGCCCAATATGCTGAGGAATTGGCAGTTCTAGAAGAGTTCGAGCAAGCTGGAGATGTTGCCATGATTTCTTGCTTTGTAGCTGATGTTCCAGAACCGAAGAATGTTGGAGAAGCTCTCAACTGTGCCCACTGGACAACAGCCATGCAAGAAGAGTTGAATGAGTTTCTACGCAACTGTGTATGGGAGTTGGTAGAAAGACCAAATGGTGTCAAGGTGATTGGACTAAAGTGGATTTTCAAAAATAAGAGAGACGCCATTGGATTCATTGTGAGGAATAAAGCAAGGTTGGTAGCTCAAGGATACTGCCAACAAGAAGGAATTGACTTTGAAGATTCCTTTGCACCAGTTGCAAGGCTGGAAGCCATCCGGATCTTTCTAGCTTATGCCGCATATCACAAGTTCAAAGTATATCAGATGGATGTGAAATGTGCATTCCTTAATGGAGATATCAAAAAAGATGTATATGTTGAACAGCCTCCTGGTTTTGAGACTGGAGATGGAAGAGTGTACAAACTGAAGAAAGCTATCTATGGTCTAAAGCAAGCACCAAGAGCATGGTATGACACTCTTTGTGGATTTCTTCTGGACTCGGGGTTCAAACGAGGTTCAGTTGATAAAACTCTGTTCACCATCAAAGTTGGAGAAGATATACTTGTCGTGCAAATCTATGTCGATGACATCATTTTCGGGTCCAAGTCGGAGGAGCTGTGCAAGAAATTCTCCGATCTTATGAAGGAAAAGTTCGAGATGTCAATGATGGGCGAGATGAATTATTTCCTTGGATTACAAGTGAAGCAGTCACCTGAAGGGATTTTCATCAACCAGTCCAAATATACAAAGGAGCTCATCACCAAGTTCGGATTGCAGACAAGTAAGACAACGAAGATCCCTATAAACAGGAACTGGAAGATCGAACCAGGAGCTGAGGGAAAGCTCATTGATGCCAGCCAGTATAGAGGGATCATCGGTTCGCTGCTATACCTGACTGCCAGCCGACCAGACATTTCATACGCAGTTGGAGTGTGTGCTAATTTTCAAGTCCAACCAAGAGAAGCACACATGTTGGCAGCAAAGAACATCATTAAGTATCTGAAAGGAACTGTCAATGTTGGGTTGTGGTACCCAACTGATGATAATATCCAGCTGACTGGATACTCAGATGCCGACCTAGCAGGAGATCGGTTGGATAGGAAGTCTACTTCTGGACACTGTCAATTCATAGGAAGCAAGCTGGTTTCATGGTTCTCCAAGAAACAAGCGTGTGTTGCTACTTCGACAACCGAGTCAGAGTACATGGCTGCCGGAAGCTGTTGCATGCAAGTATTGTGGCTGAAGCAGCAGCTGAGAGATTATAAAGTCTCGACTGGACAGGTTCCCATTCATTGTGATAGCTCGAGTGCCATAGCTATCTCTCTAAACCCTGTTCACCACTCTCGGACTAAGCATATCGATATTCGTCATCACTTCATCCGAGACCATATTGAGAAGAAGGATGTGTCCATGGAGAAGATCCCAACTGAGATTCAGAGAGCTGACATCTTCACCAAACCTCTTCCTCAAGCCCGGTTCAAGATGCTGTGTGATCTTCTAGGACTTTTGGATCCGAGCTAAAGAGTTATCCGAGCAGAAGAGTCATCCGAGCTGATAAGGATCCATCCGAGCTGAAGAGTCGGATATCGACTTAAGGGGGAAGCTCGGATGATGGAGGAATCTCAGATACGAATTGCCAACTGAAGACATCAAACGTCAGCTGAACAGATGAACTTGAGTCAGCTGATGGTATGCTGCAACAATGGAACAGACGTCAGCTGAACAGACGAACTCAAGTCAGCTGATGGTATGCGGCAACTGAGGAGCACAACTGTGGTATACAGCTGATATCAACATCAGCTGACAGGTATCATTTATGACTGAAGGTGTTATGATAATAAATAAGAATGTTTGAAATAAATTCAAACATTCCTGAACATGTCAGCTAGACTAAAACAAGCCATCATATCGCATTTAATGTAAAGTCTGGCTGAACATCTATAGCCTTACTTTATAGTGCGACTGGGCTGACACCCTAAACTATTCACCTTCTCACTCGCGCGCGTGGTATATCAGTCAAAATTAACCAACAGTCGTGTAATCTCAGCCGTTAATAGATTCGCGCCATTTAACCCCAGCCGTTGATTTTATCCGAGTCAAAGATTATATAATACGGCAAATCAGGAAGTGATCCTTACCTTCTCTTTTCGTGCATATCTTTACTCTCTATTCATCATCTTCTCAAATCTTGTTTCGCCATTTCCAGTAAAGTCTTTCACTCCTTCTTTGCATATATATCTCATCGAGATGGCGCCCAAGTCAAAAGCTTCTAAGAAGATGGTTTCCTCAGAGCCTGCAACGTTCCAGGAATCGTTTGACATGGTGATGTCGAAGATTCATTTCGAACAGATTTTATCCAGAACGGCTCTCTCCTCGCCTGAGCTCGCTCCAATCGCCTCCATCCTCTCTGACCACCATCTGCTTGACTGGGCTACCCTCTCTCCGGCCCTGTTGCTCAGGAAGCAGATCGTACATTTCTACCGGAATCTGCAACGAGTTGCAAATGACGGGCTTATCACGATCATCCCGTGCAAGCAACGCCACAGAACCTCCCGGACAGTAGAAGACTCCGTTGTGGAGATAAAGGTGTCAAAGGAGCTGGAGAAGCTCATCCCCAGAAACCGTGGAGCCACAGATGTGGTGGGGAACTTTTCTGACAAGGAAGCTGATGGCTTCCTTCAAACCATTCTTCTTGTTCCCGAACCATTAAAGGGGAGCATGCAAAGGACAAAGTTGAAGCCGGAGCACCGACTTCTTTTCGATGTAATTTCCAAACGCATCTTCGCATATGGTGGAGCCTTCGGGGACATAAGCTGTCCTAAGCTCAAGCAGCAGAAGGCCCTGGAAGAGATGCACCAGGTCGACTGGTTGGGATTTATAGAGAGCCAGCTGCTGATGGAGAAACAGAAAATCTCCGAGATAACAGCTGAGTCTGGACAACTGCTATTGAGTGTCAAGGGGACACTCAACTTTGGGACAAATATATCAGCCCTCATCCTCCAAGCGACACAGGGTCTGCCACTGACATGGGAAGGCAGTGAGGACACTCCAGTCAGCAAGCTGTCACTGTTCCCCTCAGCCAAGAAGGCCAGGGATGTTGTAGAAGCTGTCTACACCCCCAAGGGTGTCCCCAAGCCAGCTGTGGAGTCAGCAACTCGCCATCCTTCGAGGACCAAGCCGGCGAAGCGCCAGCTGGAAGAGGTAGCTGAGGAGGAAGAAGACGAAGAGGAGGAAGAGGAGGAACCTCTGCAGAAGAGGCCAAGGATAAGGATCATCCAGCCAGCGGCTCAACCATCCACAACAAGTCCAGTGGTGGTCAAGCTGGCTGAGGCGAAGGAGTCAACCGAATCCAGTCAATCGGTTGACCCAGCTGAGTTTATTCTTCAACCTCGCCAGGAGGACGTGGCTGAGGAGGCAGGTGAAGACGTGGAGGTCCAAGTGGTGGATACCAGCTCTTCCTCAGATGACTCTTCTTCATCTGAGGAGTCCCACGACAGTCGAACTAGAGCTGATGCCAGCCAGGTTAACCCACCTGTGACTGAAGAAACCCTCCAGCCAGCCAACTCTCCATCCAAAGAGAATCCAGTTCTCTTAACTGGTCCTCAGTCAGATATTCCGAGCCTCTCGCTCGATGCCAACGTTGTGACCACTTCTTCGGCCAACGTTGATGAAACCATCGAACCCATAACCTTCGATATCGACCCCCCTCAGATCGATGAAGAAGCCAACCGCTAGGCGATCCTGGCTGAGTATGAAGGAAGACTCAGCTACTGCTTCCGTAAGCTGATTGGTATGTTCCCCGAGGCAACATCGATGCCCATTTTCTCTGTTCTCGGGACGGAACTTCTATACCAGTTCAGTGTTATATTCAGCTACTGGTACGTAAAGGAGGAGACCCTCAGGATTCATGGTTGGGACAGGTTAAAGGTCGAAGAGTCCAACCTAAGGGAGTACTTCGACTACCAGAGCCTGGAGGTGGCTTACAACTAAAAGGTGGCTGTGCTCCGACGACGTCTGGACAAAAGCATCCAAGAAGGGACAGACACCAGGGAGCTGTGCAACAACCCTGAAGCTGTTCACTTTCTTGATGACATGCTCGCCAAAAATGCCTCCTGCATGGACGACGTCGACGCAGCTGATGAGGCGGCCAAGAGAGAAGAAGACAAGCTCAAGGCCTACCTCGCCAGCCGATCTGCCATGGTTGTCCCGGAGTCTGCTGACCAGCCACAACCACCGCTTCTGCCCAGACCCTCCGATCAGCCAGCTCTCTCAACCGACGCCATCTGCGAGCTGATCTCGGAGAGGGTCAACCAGCTGAGGACGGAGATGCTGTCCAAGATCCAGCTGGGCAAGGAGGAAGAAGCTGACAGGATGCAACAGCTGATGGCCGACAATGCCAGCTTGAAGAATCAGTTGGAAGTCCTCTCCTCGTTTCTTCAGCACAAGCTTGATGACCTCTCTACTTCTTCCAGCTCGGAGGTCTCAGCTCTAAGGAAGGCCGTTCAGAGCCTCAGCTCGGATTTCAACGTGTTCAAGACAGTTGCTGAATCTGACCTCGCAAAGTCCCAGCAGACTCAGGACCAGGAGTGGATGGCTCAGTTCGCCTCTTTCCGAGCTGAGTTCGTCTCCCTTCACAAAGAGGTCTCTGCGACCTTTGCAGCTGTGCAGCGAGCTGAGCAGGAGCGCCAAGACCTGGAATTGGCGAAGAAGGTGGAAGAGAAGGACGCTGTTGATGAGCTGTTTTCCTGCGTTCAACAAGCTGAAGCCAAGTTGACCTCTCTGGATGGCACTGTTGCCACCCTTTTGGATGATGCCAAAAAGGGGGAAGACAAGGAGCCAGCAGCTGGGGAAGACAAGGAGCCAGCAGTTGTTGCTGGACGAGGGAAAGCTCTCCAGCAAGCTGAAGGAGCTCAGCAAGGAGAAGGAGTGCCAGCTGAAGCTGAAGCTGAAGGGCCGCAGCTCGAACTGGAAGTCTCCCACGACCTCATAGCCGAGCTCACGGCCGAGCTCGATGTAGAACTTGATGGGATATCTGTTGAAGACTGCATTGAAGCTGCCAAAGCTATGGGGGAGTCAAAGGAGAAGTACTTGAATCCCTCTTGGATCAAGAAGTTCGCTGCCGATCAGGCCAAAAAGGTGGCCAAGTTCGAGAAAGAACTGTCCAAGGTGGAAAAGAGAGTCTACAGGAATAAAGCCAGCCGGAGTGTGCGAAGAATCAACAAGCACCAGATGAAGGCTGAGGCTAGAAAGTCGACGCACCAACTGCAGAAGGACGCTCCGCTCCCGTCTCGATACCCACATGTTGACAAGTGGATGAATGCGGAGTGGAACGATGACTAGGAACAGTTCAAGCATGAGTTCGTCAATGACTTCTATTACAGGAAAGTTTACTCGACTGAAGACCCAAGGCTAGCCTTCAAGGAAGCCCTGTGGGAACTCAAATCTGGAGACCCTGGAATGTTTAGTCAGTTCAAGCGAGCTATGCTGAATGCTCAGCTTGATCCCAACTCTGTTCCAGTTCCGAAGATGTGCAGGTACCGCCCTCTGATGATCAAAGGCACGAGCACGCCAAATAGAAATGCCATCTTGGCTGAGGCGAGGCAAGCCTGCAAGGAACACAGCGTCAACACTGGGATCGAGTCGGAAGCGAAGAAGGAGATCTTTAACCGTATCTTCAGCAAGTACGGTCAACAGTATTTCTGAGCTGTCAAAGTTTTTGAGCTGATAATGTTTTTGGATGTTGTAGTTTTTGAAGCAACTGTTGTATCTTTATCTGCTTTGTGCTTAATCTTGTAATCTTCAGTTGTAACAAAAACTTCAAAGTATATAATACGATTCACCTTGATGAACAATTCCTCATTGTCCAAGCTCTGAATCACAAAGTCCTTCAATTTCATGTTATAACTATCCTAACCCTTTGATGTTTTATCTTATAGACTGTCTAGAATTTCAGCTGAGATTTTAGGTCAGTTTGAGAGGATTAGATCAATAGTGGTTTAAAGTTGTAAATGGTTTTGGCATCATCAAAAAGGGGGAAATTGTTGGGAAATTTATTAGTATAAGTTTTGATGAATTCCAAAACCGACTGACCCCAACCGAGTAGATGTTGCCAGAACCTAATGTTAGAATTTAGGCTCGCTGTTTGAGCAAAGTTAAGATTTTTTCTTTACAGGTCTCCAGCTGAAGATGGCAACAAGGCGTCACTCAGACAGAACATCAGTTGTGAAGAAAGACAACTGGGAGTTCATTTGTTCAGATGCAAACAAGGGGAAGTCTTCAGAACATCAGTTGTGAAGGAAACCAACTGAGCGAACCCAATTGACTAAATACAAGAAGGACAATTGAGCGTTCTAGTTGGAACATCAGTTGTAAACTTAATCAGTTAATATCAACAAGATGAAGTTCAAAGTCAGCTGAGAGTTCAACGGTTCAGACAGAACATCAGCTGAAGATCACTCAGATGAAGGTCAAGACTTTCAACCGACAAACCGAAGTTGACTGTCAAAGATTTGAATTTCAAAAGGAAGTCACATGAGGGTTTGACCGTTCAGTCATTACCCCATCTGGCCCAACACAAGGCTGTCTCAGATGGAAAGCAGAAGAGCACAGATGCCATATCGGGAAAGTCTGCAGAGATGAGAGACAAGCCATCGCTTTCAACCGATCAGAGATCAACTGCTCCTCCAACGGCTAGTTGATTCTCTCCGCCTATAAATAGAGGCATTCTCTCATTCGAGAAAAATATAGAAGATATAGACGACGAAAATTCAAGAGCTTTCACGAGAGAAATCAAAGCAAAAAGCAAATCTGCAAAATCATCATCTAAGAGCATCAGCAGCTGAGAGTTCCAATTTGAGAAAACATTAGTAGTTGAGGGTTCCTAGAGATCGAAACTGTGTTTGATCTTAGGTTGAGTGTTTATTCGTTCAAACCTTAGATCCAGCTCTCATTCGTGATCGAGCTGTAGTTGGAAATCCTACCCTTTCTCACACCATAAAAAGTGTGCTAGGACTTTACTCTTCCTGTAATTGAGTAGTCAGGTCGTCAAGTACCCGCAAACTTGACTTAGGCTGTTTAGTGCCCGGAAACTAAACTGTAACAGTTGCTCAGCCCGCGTAAGCTGAGTGGAACTGTCCAGAAGAACTTGGACTGAGGTGTGTGGACTCACATCTCCCCGTGGACGTAGGAGTTCTCTCCGAACCACGTAAATCTTGTGTGTCGTGTTTATTTGTGTTCAGTCTTTATTTGCATATCTCAACTGACAAACTAACCGCATACAAACTGCATACTTTCACATCAACAGTTTTGGTTTTGACCAACCGTGCACAAAAGCGTGAGTTTGTTTTTACGAGTACATTTTCCACCACATTCCGCACAGCACCACTCTTCCAGCTGAGGTTGCTTACTCAGCTGTGAGATCCCAACTGAGTCCTTTTACTCAGTTAAAGTTGATTTCAAGTGTTAAGTTTTTTTGAAAGTTGAAAAATCCTAACTGGTGTATTCCCCCCCCCATACACCAGTAACTCGTATCGGGACCATCAAATTCATAGAATTTTATAATTTTATCAATTAACTCTAAATATGCTCAAGATCTCATTTAATCTATAGTTTCATCATTATTTCAAAGAAATCCGTCAACTTAGTATATATATGTATATATATGCACACACACACACACATACACACACACACATATATATATATATTGATTTTTATTTTTATTATTATTTTTTTAAATAATAATTTATAATTAATTTATTCTTTCTTCAAATCTTCAAAAATTCATCAAGAACACTATGAACTCATCTTCATATCTTCATGTTCTTCAAGAATATCAAGAACACATATTTATATTTTTACACTCATCGAAATTTTCTCAAAATTTATAGAAATTCATTTCACTTATTTTCTTAAAACCACTCAAAATTCATCAAGATCATCATAGATCATTCAAAATCATTATCATCATCATGCATCACTTAAAATCATCTATATCATCACAAATTCATCATGTTCATACACATATATGTATCGAAATTTCCATAAAATTTCAGAAGAGGATTCAAACTCTTAACTCAATCATATTTTCATGCTCTTATATATTTATATCCATCAAAACATCATCAAATCCATAAATAAACATCTAAGCACAAAAATCCTCATTTTTTCTTCATATTTTCGGCATATATAACAATTTAATCAACAAAAATTTCTAACTTCATATTTACACATATAAATCACTCAAATCATCATAAACATATATCATCAAACATTTCATCCAAGAAATCATCAAACAAATCATCACAAATTCTTCTCTTTCTCTCTTACTCTTCATCAAATTTTTAGTAGAAAAATTAGGGAAAATTCATTCTCTTTTACCTCTCATCTGATATCTCTTAACTTATTTCTTAAAACTCATCTCACCATTATATCATCACCATCAAATTAAAACCTAAGGTTTGCCTAAACATAAAGTAAACATGCATGGTTTCCTTTATTTTTCTCACACATATACATATATACAAGAATAATAACATACTTAATTAAACAAGATCAAAGCTCAAACTTCCTCCTCTTGGCTGAAAATCTCAGTAGTTTTGAGGGATGGAGGGAGTTGGATTTTCTACTTCTTTCCTTGCATGAAAAATATACAAGGAGTTAAGAACTCAAAGCTTGGATGAAAAAGCTTCAACTCTAGCTCAAAAGACCATGGAGGTCGATCAAAATAAGGAGAAAAAGAGTGGAATTTCTTAGCTTATTCAAGCTTGAATGAAAGAGATGAACTAGTACTTACTTCTTGATAATTTTAGTGGATAGAAATGAAGAACTCTTCAAGAAACCTTCAAGGCTTCAAGCTTCCATCCATGGAGAATTTTTAGTGTGTGTGTGTGTGTTTGTGACGGAAAAGGGAGAGAGATGAGAGAGATAAATGTTGATTGTGAATGAAATGAGTGAAGGGAATATAATTGATGTGTTGAGGAGAAAAATCGAGAGAGAGAGAGAGAGTAGGAATGTCGACTACATTAAGGAAGGGGGAGAGAGTGAACCTCACACACTAGGGGTGAGAGTGGGGGAGAGATTTGGGTAGATTTAGGATAGATATGCAGATTTTTATCTGCTAAAAATCCCCGAAAGAAAAAGTTTTCCGGTAGAAAATATCCCTATTATTCCGTTTATCTCTCAAACGACTTAAAACTCTCCTCGACTCTTTCTCGACATCGAAAATCTCTCTACTTCGTCTTATACCACACCAAATAAATCAAGGAATCCAAATATCAAATTTTTAAATCAAAATTCCGACTAACGAAGAAAAACCTAAAAATTGCTCGGTTAATTAAACCGTTAAGTAATAATTTTTAAAACTCTCTCATATGATCTCGGAAAATTTTCTGACATATTTCAAAAGTCTTAAAATAATTTCTAGACTCAAAAGACATTAATTAGACAAAATTCGAAATTAGTCGATGAATAGTGAAATCTCGGTTATCGCTACTATTCACCAAAAAATAAAAATTCTCAGAACTTTCCGAAATTCAAACTCAAGCTCATACTCATATAATAATGCTCAAACAATGCATCACATACTCGATTCCAATAATAGAAACGAGAAAAATCACATAAGAGCACATAGGGGCATTTTAGTCATTTCACAAGAAAATTTCTTTTCTTGGAAATTTTTATCACTCAAGGCACATCATATAGGCATATAAACTTATTTAAAATGCATTCAAAGACTTCGAAAAGTTCGAGGTATTACATTCAATAATTTTAAAACTCACATAATTTTAAAACTCAATTACAGGTTCAAACAAGACCTAACAACACTTTTCTGGGCAAGTGCACATCATGGGTGTTAGATTCCGGGTTCTAAGGGACCTAGTCTTTGATTCCGGGTTCCAAGGGACCTGGTCTTTGATTACGGGTTCAAAGAGACATAGTGACTTTGATTACAGTTTCAAAGTCGGAACTAAGAGTTGGGGGTTAGGGATTTTCCAACTGGAAAGCCTTCAACATTTAGGGAAGTGGAGGCTTCTTCCTAAGGCTACAGACTCGATCTTTTGGAGAGAGTCTATTGGGACACAAAGTAAGCAAGAACCTAAACTCTAGACTCGATGAAAGAAGGGGCTTTGTGAGAGGCTGGAGGGAAGAACAGGAGCACGTATGAACACTCTACTTCTACTGGACTCCAGGTGAGGTCTTCTTGCTGAGGAGAGAGGTGGTCTGCTACTGCCGCTACTTCACCTTTTTCTTTTCTCTCAACTCATACACCTTTGCGTGTATCTTTAATTTGTGTCACCAAGCTTGAATGTGTAGACCTCTAATCATAGAGGGAGATCTAACTAGCCGTTAGAAATAGTCGTTTGACTTGTGCCAAAAGCATGGCACTCCACCTGCTTTTCTGAAAACTTTCCTAAATTGGAAACTATGAGTGTTGCTTTTTGCATGTCACTATTGTCTGTCCATTTATGGTAAGTTCTCCAGTTGACTTGTGCTTCCGATTAGTTCAAATATGGACTGCAACTCTTCTGTCTTCTACGTCTTCAAAGTCTTCTCTTCTCCACTTTGCGACGTCTGACTTCAACATAACTTCTCTTCACGCTTGAATTGTATGCCTTCAGCTGCGTGGGTCAGTTAAGGAGTAAACTGAGCTGCTGTCTAACTGAGTCTGTGGTTCAATTAAGGTTGAGGTCTCAACCAACTCTGTGTCTCAACTGAGTTAGAGTCTCAGCTGAGTTCTTCACGAACTTCCTTCTTCAGTCTGGCTAACTTCTTCTGCTTGAAACCTGTAAAGATAAAATCCCTACGCTCAAACAATGAGCTCTAGCTAAGATCAAACTTTAGGCATTAATCAACTCGGTTGGGGTCAGTTGGGGATTTGTAATCATTCGAAAGCTTTTACTAATTTTCCCAACAAGTGTCGCCTTCCATGTGGGCTTTTCTAAACTAAAACCAAATGATGAATGTGCTTATTATATATATAATGCGCGCTTTTCAAATTAATTGACTTGCCTAAATGTTTTACTGTTTTGGTATGCTATCATCTACGTATTGATATGAAAATGAGTCTTGTGGACGCATAGAATAAGGTCATGTTTAATGCGGGACGAGGCATGCATTAGTTTAAGGTGACTGTGAGCCTTGCTTCAGTTGGGCCGATCATGCTGTTCGAGAAGGAGGCCTACTTCTCCACACCAAAAGAAGATAAGCTATAGATTGATTCATACTTAAGAAATATTACCACGCGGATTATTTTAAGAAAAGAAAATTATTTTTTTAAGGTTGTCACAAGTTGTTTAATTTCAAATATTTGTACTAGTAACACTTGTGATGCAACAAAAGAGGCAAGTTCAATTTATAGCTCTATCGAGCAAGTTTTTCAATTATTTTTGGCATGTGTTCGCTGAGTACAAAGTACTCAGCCCTGCATGTTAAATGTGCAGGTTAGCTCGGATAGAGATGTGCAGTGTTATTGGGCGGCCATTGTTATAGATCGAGTTTTTTAGTTTAAGCTTGAGGTTACATGTCTTCATACATGTAGCTTCGAGACTTTAATGTTTAATGTTTAATACTTAATTCCGCTGCAACACTGCCCTTTTGAATTATTTCCTATTATTTTTCTTTCGATACAATGAGCCTTGCGCTCGAAATAATATTACTCTTAATTCCCGTGATTTCTACTTGACAATATTATTGCTCATTTCACTATCCTTATTGTTTAATTATTCGGCATGATGAATTAAAGTTATTATTCTTAATTCACCTTATTGAAAGCATGAAATTATTTTGTTACCACTTTCAATATATAATTCCTTGAAATTCGAGCATGATCTTTGATGAATGTTTAGTTTTTTCACCCTCACTGCCCCATCGTATTCTAGTCATTTCAATACATTAGAAATCGGGCTGTGACATAGTGGTATCAGAGCAGCTTGTTTGCTCCTAAGCTTAAACTTCCTTAAGAGTCGAGTCTAGACTTGCATTCTCTAGTCTTATTTAAGTTAACAACGAGCCAAGCACTGCATCTCATCCGACTATCAGGTACAAAAAAAATTTCAAGTTGAAGTAAAATATTATTTATTATTGTCGTCTAGGAGTGAAAGAGATTGGTAAGAAGCTTGAATAACCAGGTTGCCGTAGAACTTTATCTCTAATGTGTGCTTTAATGTGGAATTTGGAATTATGGAACATTTGTGCAAACCTTTACATGATATGGAATTACCCAGTACCTCGAAACCTTCTATGGCGAAAAGGAAACAGTATGTCTTGGTTGGGAGAAATTTTATCAAATTATTTGCCGTTTTGTGTGCTTAATACAATTTTAAGTGTGTAGGATGGACGACGAAGAAAATAGAGTGATAAGGCAAGAGTACGAGTATATTCGTAAGAATCACTTAAAGATGTTGGCGGAATTCTTAGCCCGCTTTCACAAAGTCTGGCTAGTAGTCCAATACCTCAAAGTTAGCGGTCTCGAAGGAATGATGCATCTGATCAATGTCCTCCAGAAATAATGGCATGAATGGGCAGCCTCCTTGGTGCCCAGTCACATCGGACAACAATACGGTGGGGAGTACGTATACGGAGATCGCAACGGGTTCATTGCAACATTATCCGATCACTTCATCCCTCACGGTGCCCCTCCTCTAGGGCCATTTACGGAGACTCAGACCCAAGACGATACCCTTCCGTATATCATACCTCCTTTGCCCTATTCTCCATTGAGTGTGGCGTTTGTGTACACCGAGTACATCAGTTATCATCTGCTGATTAGCGCGTATCCGCCGGAGTTTGTCGCCTCGTCTAGTTCCCTAAAGACGCAGCCCGATGGGTTGTACAACGCATTTCGAGCATTACCTACTTTGAGTGACGAGCTAGACACGTTTTACCCCCCTTCCCGAGCAGTTAAGTCTCTTGTTTACTCTGACGAAGCAACGGTGGGATATGGCTATCTCCAGCCGATACCGGAAGTTTGCTATGGTTTGCAGCAACCAACCTTTGAGTACCCACTCGGTCTTGAGGACGACGTCGACGTGTCAACCTACCTTCAACCCGACGTCATCAGCAACGATGAAATGCCTCCGTACAAAGACAATGAGGATGACGAGACTCCACCTTGGGTTACCCCGATTACCCCAGAGAATAGTTGTACCCACATCGAGCAGATGGCGGCAACAGCCGAGAGCAGTGAGGAAGAGGATCCGGAGGAAAATCCAGAAAAGAAAGACCCACACGGAGATGACACATAGGGTCTAGTTCAAGAAAGCCGTAGAAAAACAAACAATTTCTACTTTTCGACGCTTATTATGTAAATTATAACTCAAAGCATAATTGGTTAGGAAAAACTAGACAGGAAGTAGTGACTCATGTTCCGCACGTATGATGTGTCTTCGGCTTTTTGGTCTTTTGGCCCCGTTTTCCTCTTCTTTTGTGTCTGTATGAGTCGTATAGGGGAAAAAATAGGTATTCTAGAGGAGGAAACTCGGAAATGGGCATATGGACGAAATATGGTCAGAATGGGCATTACTGAGACAAATCAGCCCAAGCTGTATGAAATCAATACCCTTAGGAAGAGAGCTCGGTGATGTACCATTCAGAACATCGTCGAGCAGTGATGATTTCCAAATTGTACAACCTGGTATGAGGCTTACCGAAGGAAGCAGCCAGTACGACCATGACCGATAGCAGCAGCCAGCAGCCAGCAGCCAGAGCCAAATATGGAAAGACGTGTGGAGGAGAAATTCAGAAGATTCTGGCGATTCACTGCTAAATATGGAAGGTGATCACTCATGTCGGTAAGGCCATAACACACTGTCCCAGTCAGCACATATGGACTATTTATGGAAAAACATGTGAAGGGCCAAGGATGGAAGGTTCTAGCGAATCTGGGATATCAACAGCAAGAGAGAGATAAAGTCAACTCAATCAATTAAAGTCAATCATCCCCAACAATCAAATCAATCACGTGCATCTATTTATAGAAAGTCAGTCACAGGGATACTTTCAGACAGCTGCGGCTAGGGTTAGAGTGACGTCTCTTAGTTATATAAGTCCAGTAAGTGTGGCTAGCATAGGGTTGGTTCCTCATCATATTCTACTTTGTTTTCAGTCCTCGATACACGTTAGTTTTAGTATTTTCCTTTACATTTGCGTACCAAATAATTTACTCGCTTTCATTTCAATTCTGTTGTGAAGAACAAGTCCAAGGCGGTTTGCCTTTGGTATTTATTCAAGTATTTTGTATTTTCGTTATTCATGTGTTCATTTCATGTCACACCCCAACTTCCGAGGTGCGACTGACGAAAACTAACACAACCTAACCATCTAACAATCAACTCAAATACGGGGAAACATGCTCGGGGAATATCAATGAAAAGCAATAACACTCGAATAAAGCTATCAAGGACATACCGAAGCAATACCCAAGCATATTAATTTACATATCAACGAGAATATGATAAGTATTTCAGGCTAACGAGAACAAGATTCATCAAAACATTAAAGTCAACGAGCACATCGCTTGGAGCAAAAACAAGTATCAATATACAATAATAGACTTTCATTTCAAAAGGGGGTTGTAGCAGAAACTCGACTCAAATCCCAACACTCACACGTATGAAGACGTGCAAATGCCAGTCTGACATTCGACTCAACTCAACCAAAGACCACACCACTAAGCCTTTCCTGCCATCGCCATCCTGCTAACCTGCACGTTTAGAAATACATGCAGGACTGAGTACTTCGTACTCAGTGAACACATGCCAAAAACATTTGGAAAATGATGCTCTTAAAGCTATATAAATTGAACTTGCCTTGCCGAAGCATCACAAGTACTTATGCCATTTAAAACGATTTTACTTGTGCATGCTAAAAACATTTTCTTTTAAATAGACTGCGCAGTCAAAACATAATATATACTCAACAGTATGCATCATCTGTCACAAATTCTCTCACTGTGCCAAGAAGTATGCCTCATTCTCGAACACTGTGACCGGCCCAACCGAAGTAAAGCTCACAGTCACCTCAACAATTAACATACCACACGTGGGTTTCCTGCCTTTCACAGGATGATAATAACTCAAACAAACAGATGATAACACACACCAAACTCAATAAAATGGCAAGTCAATTGCATTTTGAAAATTCACATAATAATACTCAATAGTATAATAGCATTCATCGATAGTTTTGGTTTAGAAAAGCCCACCTGTCTTCTGACGTTCTAGCTAGGTGGCTTACGTGTTATCTGTCCTCGCTTATTTCTCCGTCCTGCTCGATCCTTCACAGTTTGACATCGATAAAGAAGATAAGATACTACGCAAAGACGGATATTAAACGTTGGTCTCGACTGAAGGACTTCTACTTGACTCGCTTCTCTCTATGCTATTCTTTTCTAAATAAGTCTCGCATTCTCATCTCTAGTCCATTAACACTACTCGATAATTGGTTAATACTACTAACCAATGTCTTAGTACTTCTCGCTTTAGTTATGAAACGTCGTCTATCTAAACTCTATTACTCGAGTTTTCTTTTATATTCTTAATCAATTCTCGATTTAATTATTATCTTAATAATTTAATTGTTTTGCATACAAAACAAACTCAATAATCTTTCACGTCATCATCAAATAATATCATTCACTCAAGCATATTAATTCAATCGCATAATAATTCAAAATAAATCAAACACATTGTCTCAAATTTAATCACATTTCCAGACACGTTAACATCTACTCAATTTTTATTTTAGAACTTAATTCAAATACGAATTCCTTTTTATAAAAACTCAAATAATAAAATTTACCTTTCTCGACTTATATACGACACTTTTCCATACTCGTTGTCTTATGAAAATATATTAAAAATCTTTACTCAATTAATAAAAATTCTTTTTATTTTTATTAAACCCTTATGAACTAGAAATTTTATTTCTATTTCTAACTCGATTTTTATCCTTGACTCAAACTATTACTTTTAGATTATTATCTCGACAACTCTTCTCGGTTTATTTTTAATCCAAACGGTTTGAAAAACAACTTACTTAATTAATTTAATTAATTACTTTCAAAATCACTACTCGATATCTTACTCGTATTTTATTCCATTATTTTCTTGATTAAACTATACGAGTATTTAAACTTAACTCGTCTAACACCTTTCCTCGATTTGATTAAATCTTCTCTTCGCCTTCTTATCATTTTATTCTCCTTATTTTAACTCGATTTTCTCGACTCTTACTTATTTAATTAAGAAATTTCTTTTTCGTTTTTATTTACTAATTTAAGACTCATTTTCTAATTAGTACATGTTCTCTTTTATTCTTCAATTAATTTTTATTTCAATAAATATCTAGATTATTTTATTAATTTAATTACTAATTTCCTTTTTGATTTAATTTTATTAAAACTCAAATCTTCAAGTTTCATTTCAAGAACACCAAGAACACTTAGAACACCTACTAGATGTTCTTCTTCATTTTTTTTTTTTGAATTTCTCTTCCTTTTTAACTTAAATCTTCACTCTTTTATCATAATAAATCCTATTACATTAGGATTTAAATTAACACACAAACATATACTCAATATCATACTCAAGAACATCATAACATAAAAAATACTAAATCATCTATATTCATTTTTCATCAAATATTTTCACATAAAACTCGATTTTCACACAATCAAATTCTCAAAGGATTAAATCGTCACATCTACTAATATTCTCAAGCTCAAACATCAATTAAATCGTCACAAAAATCAACAAAATAATTTCTCCTTCTTTGCCCATAACTCACGGCATTAATACAAAAATTAGGGCAATCAGTTTTTCAATTTTTCAAGCATATAACTCCATCCTCAACATGATAAAAATCATAAATCAAGCATCAAAATAACAATAACTCAAGAAATTCAAATTCTCCTATTTTTGCCTAAATTTTCGGTCCTAGCGCAATTTTTAGGGCTTTTATTTTCTTTTTCTCTCTTAGTTCATAATTTAATCTCTAGAGTTCAAATTTCTTAACAAATTCCTCACTCGAATCTTGAATCGATAACCCTAAGCTTGCCTAAACGTAAAATAAAATCATGCATGCATTGTTTTCTTTACTTTAGGGCTTTAGAGATACATATATACAATTAATCAAATAAATACCATACTTTGAAAATTAAATTGGATCTCCTCCTCTTGATCTCCTTAGAACCGAAAATGATGGGAAAATGGGGCTCAACTCCTAGCTTGGATTTCTCATGGAAGATTTCATCTTGAATCCCTCAAGAAAAATAAAGAAATAATTAATCATCCATTTAGGGCATAATAGCCGAAAATAATGAAGGAATAAGGATGATTATTGGATTCCAATACTCAAGAATTTGATGGATTAATACCTTTCTCCTTAAGGTGTGCATGAACTAGAAAGATGATGATGATCTTCACTTGATCTCCTTGGATTTGGAGCTTGAATACTAAGCTTTAATGGAAGAAATCTCAACTATGGGTGTGGTGTGTGTGTGTTCGGCAATGGGGAGAGAGAAGAGAGAGAATTTTTCTTCCTTGTTTGAGGGAGATTTTTCGAGAGAGAGAGATAGGTAGAATGAAAGAAATGTTTCTCTTAAATAAGAGAGAGTGATCGAGAGAGAGAGATATATTTGTGTAGCATGCATGTATCTTAGTATTTTATTAGATATTGATTAGATATTCCTCCAACATGTAGAATAATAATGATGTTGGAAATTGGATTGAGAGAGAGATAGATGGATTGATGGTGATGGGATGAATGCATGAAATCTTCACTACACAAGTTACTAAGATTTTATTCTTATTTAGAGAATATTCATGATGAAACCTACTTAGTAGGTTTTGAAAATAGGTTTGGAGAGAGAGATTAGGGAGAGAGAGAAATATGACGGTGGAGAGGGAGAGAGATGAGAGGGATTTTCTCAATATTTTATTACGGGTATTATTTACCCGGTCGTAAAAGTTTCCGGATAAAAAGTCCGTATTATTCCATTTATGCTAAAAACAAATCTAATCTCTCCTTGTCTCGTTTCCGACACTAAAATCTTCTCAAACCTATCTCACATCTCACTAAATAGTTCAAAGATTCCGATTATCTAATTTTTAGGTCAAAATTCCATATAACGAAGAAAACTAAAAATTAGTCGGCTTATTAATCCTTTAATAATTTAATTCTTGTAACTCTCTCAAATAATCTCGGATAAGCTTCTATCTTATCTCAATGATCTTAGAATCAATTCTAGGTTCAGAGATTCTAATTAAAATCTATTCTAAGTTTATCGATGAATAGCGATTTCTCGGTTATCAACACTATTCACTTCAAATCAAAATCCTCGAAAATCTCTGAAAATCATACTCGTACTCATTCTCATACAAATAAGCTCAATATATGCATCACATTATCATTTTAAGATATAGAAACAGATAATCTCACGTAAAAACACATAAGGGTATTTCGATCGTTTTACTCATTTCTATTAATTTAGAAAAAATTTTATTCCTCAAATCTCGCCATTTAAACTTATAAGGTTATTTAATACGCTCTCTAATGTTATAAAGGCTCGGGGTATTACATTTCAATCCGTGTTTATGTATTTCATTATGTGTGAGCAATCCACCTGGTAAGATTTGGGTGGAGGAAATGATTAATTATTGATATGTGAGATATTCGTGAGGCATTTGCGCATTCGGTTGAGTCCAGTGGTTCTGGGGAGATCTGAGCAGAAATCATGGACAGTCCTAACCTAGCGGATGATCTCCATTCGGTAAGGGTTGTACCATGCCAAGCAAAGGCCAGGGCATGACAGACAACAATGTTCAGTATGCTTATGACCGAGTAGCTGAGCAGCGCCTTCAATGGAGTTGTAGATCTGGATGGCGAGGAACGGGTAAGGGGAGACTGCATCCTTCTTTGGTCTTAGGCTTCTCTAATGGCTATCCATCAACTGTGATGAGGCATAAAGCCATGGTTATTGACCAAGGGACTCACCTCACACATCGTAGATATATCGATGACCAGTTGGACGTGTTACCGAAAATGGATATCCCGCGAGTTATGTCTACTCTGTAGGTATGGAGCCGGGAAACTTGGAAGAGAAGATTGGTGAGGATCATACTTGGAGGGATCGGGTATGACTACTATCTAAGGAGGAGTGGAGCACAGCTTTGTGACTGGGGTGAAGCATGACCTTCAGACCAAGTGACCACAAGGGATTCAACCATCCCAAGTATGGGGTATAAACTCTTGAAACACCCCAATGTGTTTGGGCCATGCCTTGAGTTTATGGGTAGCGTGGACGGATCTTTAGTATGCTCATGACCGAATACACATATCAACAACAATCATGACCTATTGATGAACCAATATTTGTGTCCATCTTTTCTTGTAGTTTTTTTGTGTTTTTAGTCTTTATAGAGTCAAAGTGTGTCTGGGAGGACACAAAGTCGAGACATGGTGTGCTGTGAAGAACAGGTGGGATGTTGGGCAAATTCGGTGGAAATCTGTTGTTGAGATGCTGAAATGGCGATACGATGCAAATGGGCATAGGGCTGGAGGCTTGTAGCTGGGCAACAACGTTTTACATGCTCTACAACTCAGGAAGTAGCTCCCCATATCCTTGAAGCCAACAGACAGAGTACCCGAAGGAGCCAGGATCTTGGTCAACACAGGAATCAAACTAGGATGCAGACATCATGGGCAAGAAGCGAGTCGAGCCAGCAGCAGATTTCTTTTCCTTCAAGGAAGAGGATAGGGATTGGATCTTTCTTTCCTTATCCTAGCCAGACCTAATCAAAGGAGATATCTACCAAGTAAGGAAAGAAAATCGGGGCTGCATGCATGAGAGAGAGAGGCGGATATGCATGGAAGAGTCCTTCATCAACAAGGAAACTTTCCTAAACCCTAATTTCCATCGCCTATATATATGGCCGACTCCTTTATGTAATGGGCGCGATTTTTATTCTTAGTTCTGCATTCTTAGTTTGAGAGGAAGGGAGGAAGAAACAAGTCCTACGGGCAATTTACTTTTACGTTGGTTTTATATTTTCTGCAGTAGTTTAGTTGTTGGCGTGAAGCCAAGACCCTGGTTGCTGACTATGCTTTTGGGCAACAACCTATTTTTCAGTTTTATGATAAGTATATTTTCCTTTATATATTTTGTGCTTACGTTTACTAATATGTCTAGCTAAATTTATCATTTTAGTTGAATGTAGATGAAGTGATCGTAAATTACTCGTTCTAAACTCGCGAGGTCGAATTGAGTTAGTTCGTTAATTGATTTTGTTCCCGAAACACTTAGGATTAACATTAGACTTAATTGATATTGTCATTTGATTGATCACCATCTAGATATTGAGATTAAGTCATTAACAGGATTTTGGGGTTCAACTCGAGAATGTCTCTCGTGCCCAAGAAGGTAAAGAGTGTTGGAGAGCAGTCGGTAGTGACTTACCTCTTGGCTGTCTTGGGTCTGTTTATTCTTAATACCTGTTGGGCAGCATCGTTACTGAAGTGTCTTCGTGACTTTGTTGATCAAGAGAGGAGATCTTGCCTTCTAGACAAAATCTGTAAAATTGGATAGACGTAGGCTAAGTGTGTTTATATCGTGACTTCGTGACCTTTAGGGTATAAACTAATTTTTGTCTTAAACCAAGTAATAAGATCAGTTAATTGAATATCTATGCACCAATGAACGAGTGATGAGTAATTAGGATCATGGATTCGAAACCTAATCCAAACTCTTTTGTTATTTGATATTGTTACATGTTGAGTTACAGGATACATCGCAGTCAAAACCCTTTTTGTTGAGTTCGACTTGAAGAGCAGATCTACGCCATGTCCCTTAGGATCGACCCCACTTACATTAACTACTACCTTGTTGGGCAAGAGGTGTTTATAAATTCATTTGTGCGAAGAGTGTGACGATAGTGCTTCGTCACCTATCCCAAATCTTACCCGTTTTATATTTCATTGTTTTCAAGTTTATTGTGCAGATAAACAGGTTAAGACCGTGACAACTCAATTTGTGCACCTAAAGAGTAAAATAGTTCCTCACTCTTTGTGGGATCGACCCTAGCCTACCACTATGACTAACCAGTCTAGTTGTGGGCATAGGAGCGTGTACTATCCATTTGGGGCATACACAAGTATATTGATCGTGCCATACGATGGGTGCGTGTCAACGTATCACGTAGGAGCTAGGGAAATTTTGAGTGTAAGTATTTATTGATGGGAACGGCTAATGAAAGCCGCACCGACTTGCCCATAGATCTTTTTCGGATATCTAACTCGACATACAAGAATCAAACCTAGCATGTTTCTAATAATTTAAAGCATCATACAAGGATTAGAAATACCATCTTGGATTTGGAGTTCGTTGAATGATTCCACTAGACAATCTTCTAGAATGTGTCGCGTCTCGATCTCGGATGCCACGTGGTTAGCAATCCTCCAAGATCCTCAAGCCACTCCAAACCTACTCACTATTTTCTCTTTCTAATCTCTAAGTATATTGGATGCAAGACTTAGGGTTTCATGAGAGCTTAAAGTATATATAAGACAATCCATGGGCTTAAGCCCGTTATGTTTTGATATGTGGGTTGGGCTTAAGTGTAGGAGAATATTTGGACAATTATAGGGATTGATGAGACCAAATTTTATATGATTTTTATCGAGTCGTTTTGTGTATTTTTGTTTGTCTTTAGTGTTTGGGAAGACACATTGTGAAGGCAGGGACGTACAGGGCAAACCATGACAAAACTGGGCAGAAAAGGGCAAGAAATGAGCAAATTTCGCAAAAGACATTTTGGGCACAGATACGAAGCACTTTGAGCAAGGAAATGATGCTCGCAGCTTGGCAAAGGAAGCAGACATTTAGAACTGAAGCTGCTCGCTTCACAACCTGACCAAATCAAGTACCGTGCGGGATCAAGTCATTTGGGCAAGAGAAGATGCAAAAAGGCCAAGGCATAAGGCAGAGCACAGAAGAGAGGCAGGAGTACACGTCTTGGTCATGGAGGTCTACGACAATCCAGCTTATAGAGAGAAAGAGTGCAGAGCAAGAAAGAGATTAACCTAGGAAGGAAGAGTGCGGATCAAGTAAGAGATCAACCTTATCCAAGTAGCCAACAAGGAGGGAATTAATTCCTTCTTTATCCATGAAGATTCGTCCACAAATCAAATCTACTAAATAAGGAAAGTCTCTTGGTCAAACAAAAGCTGCTGGAAGGATTGACAGCTGGCAGACAGCTCGCCCAAACCTAGCTGCTATCAACTTACCTAATAGGCTGAGCCTCTAAGACCCACGAATTTCACCTCTATAAATACTCCTAGATAGCAAGTCATATGTAACTCTTAATCTTTGAATCTTTTAGTTTCTTATCTTCTTTATTCTAGGGTTTTCTTTCTTTTGTTTAAGAGTTGTGTAACGACTTGCCACCCGACCTATGCGGATCAACCGGATCGCCACAGGGAAGAATACTTAGAAACATTTTAATTTGGAAAAGTAAATAGAAATAGGATACATGTTTAATAAGTAAACATGACCATAGAATCAAATGAGTTTTGTTCAACGATAAACTTGCCCAAATCTAAGCTAGGTTTCGAAGTATGAAGACTTCGGAACCTGCACGGCGGAAGCATCAAAATAAGAGTTTCATCGATTACCCGCGATCGGGAAATTGGCATAAAAGAAAATAGAAATAAGTTCGGAGTTCGAGTTTTTCTAATTTATTACATATTAAAATGTCGAACTACAACGATATGACAAGTAAAATAGCGATGACAATCTAAATGATCGCTAACCAAATAACTTCAGAATCCATCACACCACTTTCCATCCCGTCGCTCATCCTGCATTTAAAATATAAGTTTTTGGGCTGAGTACTAGCATACTCAATGAGTTCTTGCCCTCTTTAGCAAACATTTTATCTCAAAGCATTTTCACAAAGATATTGCATGCTACTTCACATACATGGGACGATACTTTGAAAAGAAAACATTTGAATCCCATATAAGTGTAAAACATTTTATCCTAGAGCAAAGCTCGTCTAGTGCGCACAATTAAATACTTACTCTATCGTGTTACTAGCCGGGACAATCAAGGGGGTAGCTAGCCCCGTCAATTGGATCGAGTTGCTGCCATGGGAAATCCCATTTGATTTCCCCCATAAACAGACTTCTGTGTACACACCCCTGCTTGATCAAAGCCGGGGACCGATCGTTTAATAGTGGTCAGCACCATGTGGTGCGAACCGATAACGGAAGGAATACTGATGAGTCCATATTTTGTGTCTTATAGTGTTGTTTTTAGGTAGTCTAGATCGAGTCTTTGTGTGTGTTTTGCCTTGCTTCTATGTCTGGGAGGACATATCTTGGGCAGGAGAATATATGCTGCCTTGCAAGTGGAAGTTGGGCAGAACAGGGAAAAGAAGCAGCATTTATGGAAGCAGGCCAGAGAGAGCTATATTGATCAAGACAGATAGGAGGAGTGTGGTGGTCAACAGGTGAAGTTTCTCTCCTAGGTCTAGAAGGATAAGGAAAAGATGATCTAACTTAAATATCTTTCCTTATCCGACTAGATTTAGGATCCGCAAGGGATCTCTTGGAGATAGATGTGACTTGCCTTGTTGGGGTCGAGCTTATCAAGTGATACTTGCATCCCAAGGTAGCTCGTGGATTCCTTCCATGTTAAGGACTAGGGGGCCCAAACCCTAAGCACTCACCTATATAAATCGAAGCCCTGCTGCTGCATGCATACGCCGTCTTTCACGCTTTATTTCCCTGTAATTTCATCGAGAGTTTGTGAGGAGAAAAACAAGTCCTAAGGGCATACTTTATTTCGCACTTAGTTTATCGGCACTTTTGGTCGTGTTTAATTCCTGCAAATACTTCGTAAGTTTTAATATAGTGTTTATGATTTTCTTCTATTCGCATGTTCGTTACTTTATGATTATGACTAGCTAAGCTTTTATACTTGGTCTGGGCAAGGCAGTTGAGTGTTAACTTATGCTTGAGAGGTCTAAATTGTGCTAGATAATTGCATGCATGTGTTCCCATAATGTTAATGAGCTTGTTCCAATATGAGATAATACGAATAAGACATTAATAGACCGTTAATCACTTAGGATATATTAGATCGCCAATCAATTGAGAAGTAGGAGTGTTTTCCACATCTTCTTGGTTAAGGTCGATTGACATTAGAGAAAGGTGTCTACCCTATTGGGCTAGACGTGATGATTCCTTGTTGGGCCTTTCTAGAGATAAATGCTCCTTGGGCAAGAAACTGAACGATGTCTCCGACAGAGGCATTGCCCAAGGTAGGGAGCCAGCGGTGCATCGCCAACTAAGTAAGGATTGGTAAGGGAAGGGTTTGTTGAGAGCGTGACGAGTAAAAAGGGATCTCAGCATTCAAGTCCCATAACTAACGATGCATGTGTGTAATGAATATATTTGAACCAATGACCAAGTAGAGTTTTCACTTAACAATGTCTAGATCCAGACCAAGTCCTTTTTATTATTGATCAAAGTTCCTTGTTTACTTTTCAGTGTTTATTGAGTTCTCGAATTGGGCAAAAGAGCCCTCGTGACTAAGATAGCAAAACCAACTTTTCTGAACAGGTAGAGGAGGTTTCAAGAGACAGTGATATTCAACTCCTTGTGGATCAACCCTGTACTTACTTGCTAACTATATAGTTGTGAGGATAGGCTACAAATTCATTTTGAGAGTGCGAACGACAGCCTCGTCAAAATTGGCACCGTTGCCGGGGAGCTGATTTTGTAACTGTCTCTTGAGGAAGAGATGCTGTGCATGTTTGGCTCCGACCCTGTTTAGGTCGACGGTGAATTGAAGTACCATCCTGACCCGGAGAAGTACATTAAGGAGCAGAAGAAACTAAAGAGGGAAGCTAAAAAACAAGCACGAGCGAAGGAACTGGCGAGTGACGAGGAGAGGTCACCACCAACTTCAGATCACGAACAATTTGAAGAAGAAAAGATGCCACCACGATTGGATCTGGAGAGGACGTTGAAGGAAATCATGTTTCCAACAAATGTCAATCTGAACCCAGCAGGCATTACTTTGCCTACCATCACTGACAATTGGGAGTTGAAGCACTCACTGATACAGATCTTGCCCAAGTTCAGTGACTTTCTTGGAGAGGACTCGCAGCGCCACTTACAGGATTTTAAGATGGCCATGTGTACTGTGCACACCAACGCTGCAGAATATACACTGAGGGAATACATTCGTCTCCTAACATTTCCATTCTCACTACAAGATGGTGTAAGGGAATGGCTCTATCAATTACCTCAGGACAGCGTAACATGTTGGCAACAAATGCAGCAGAAGTTTCTTGAGTAATACTATCCCTTTGCATGGATACAGAATGCTAGAGCTGCAATTCAAAACATAAAGATGGGCAATGAAGAATCTATTTAGAATTACCACTCTAGATACAAGAAACTGATTGCAAGGTGTCCCCATCATAGTTTGGGTGATAAAGATTTGATTAAGTCCTTCATGAGTGGGCTAAGGCAATCTGAGCGGGATTGGATCGATGCAGCATGAGGAAGCAATGTGATCAACATGCCACCCAGTGAAATTTTCAAGTTATTTGCTGAAATGGCGGACATGAAGAGAAACCAAGATGAGACCATCATGCCCAGGATGCATGAACCAACCAACAGTGATCCTAAATTTGATATCCTGGTGTCTATGATGAAGGAGATGATGAACCAGAACAAGAACAACGCTAGTGGGAATGATAACCCTGTACAGATCTTGAGGAAGAAAGTTATGAAGTGTGAACTTTGTGCTGCCAATACTCACCCCACTGATAGGTGTCCATCATTGTATGAAGATGAGGAAGTCAATGCAGTTGGGCAGCCATACCAACAAGGAGATGGTGGGCAGCGAAGGAATTTCAATAATGGACCTTGGAGGCCCAATGATAATTTGCGATATGGGAACAACAACTACTTGAATGCACCTCAATAAGGGCAACCACCACAGCAACCTTACATGCCTCCGCACAATCGAGATCAGCCAAGAGATACCCTAAGAAGTGAAGTGGAAAGACTTGCAGTTGAGCAAAGGAAGGGGTATCAAGAATTGGATAACTTTCGTATGGAAACAAGGGGAGGCATAAGAGACATTAATGGCACGCTGAGCCATTTGGTAGAATCTATATCCCAGATCAAGTTAATGTTAAATGGAGGAAAAGGAGAACTACCATCTCAGGTAGAAATAACAAAGGCTCAAGTGAATGCTATTATATTGCGAAGTGGAGCTAAGTTGCCTGAAGTAAGAGCACCCGGCCAGAGTGTACTACAAAAAACTTTTTCCGGTCAACAACCATCTCTTGTGCAGGACATGCATCTGGAGCAAGAAACGGATACTGAATCAGAAAAATACGAAGAGGTACCTATGGGATCAGGAGATGTTGAGGAGCTATGGCAAGAGTTGTCAGTAGAGAAGAGGGCACAGGTTGAAAGAGAGGCAGCAGACATAAGGAGGAAAGCGGAGCGCGAAATAGCTGAAATCAGAGCTAAGGCAATGAAGGAAGCTGAAAATGTGATTAAATCCAAACTTTATGAGCCAAAAGCCCCTTACCCAAGACGGTTTGCAAAAGATAGCAGGAGTTGAAGGAGTTGACCAAGATGTTTCAGAAGGTCGAGGTCAACATACCCCTCTTGACCGCCTTACAATCTAGGCCCAAGTGTACTAAGTTTCTTAAAGAATTATACACAAGGAAGGTCAAGTATACAGACGATGCAAGATTCCAAGTGGGTGAGAATGTATCTGCAGTGTTGCAAGACACACATATGCCGACCAAGTGCACTGACCCGGGGATGTTCTACATCCCATGCATCATTGGTGATATGAAGATTGAGAAGGCCATGTTGGATCTTGGGGCATCAATTAATGTCATGCCCAAGTCAATGTATGATGATCTAAGGATGGGACCACTAAAACCTATAAGGGTGGCAATTCAACTAGCGGACAAGTCAACTGTTTGGCCAGAGGGAATTCTAGAGGACGTCTTGGTTAGGGTCAGAGACTCAATCTTCCCAGCTGATTTTACTTCCTAGAAATGGGGAGGACATCACACAAGGCACCGGTAATGTTGTTAGGGAGACCATTCTTGAAGACCGCTCGCACCAGAATCAACTGCGATATGGGGAAGTTAACATGTGAGTTCGGAGGAGAAGTAGTGTCATTCGACATCTACAACTCCATGAAACAACCTAGCGATGCAGAAACGGTACACAGCATAGACCATATTGATCAATTGGTGGAAGAGTCTTGGCCAGAAATAGCAATTGAAGATAAGTTGGATGTAGTTTTACAAATTGGCCTAACGGAGGTTGTTGCCCAAGACAGTCTAGAACCATGGTATGCTGACCTTTGCAACTATATTGTATTGGGAAAGCTTTCAGGTGATCTCAACCCTTACCAGAGGAACAAGTTGAAGGTGGAAAGTCAATACTACATATGGGATGAACCATACCTATGGAAAATGTGTACTGACCAAATCATCCGTAGATGTATTGATGAGAAGGAACAAGCAAGCATCCTCGCCCATTGTCATTCCAAGGTATGTGGGGGACATTTTGGACCTAAGAGGATGGCAAAGAAAATCTTAGATTGTGGATTCTATTGGCCCAATATTTAACGTCGAATGGTGTAAACGATGCACCCAATGCCAGAAGGAAGGTAACATTGACAAGAGGAATGAGATGCCCATGACACCAGTCATGCCCGTGGAAGTATTTGATATATGGGGCATGGACTTCATGGGGCCATTGCCCAATTCAAGAGGTAATCTCTACATATTATTGGCAGTAGACTATGTTTCTAAATGGGTGGAAACCAAGGAAACATCAACCAATAACTCAAAGGTGGTTGTGGAGTTTCTCAAGAGCAATATCTTTAGCCAGTTTGGTGTGCCAAGGGCAATCATTAGTGATCAAGGAACACACTTCTGCAATGGAGCTGTAAAAGGATTGATGATTAGATATGGAGTACATCACAGGATTTCGATTGCTTATCATCCTCAAGCAAATGGACAAGCTAAATTGTCTAATCGCATTGTGAAGGCTGTATTGAGAAAGACAGTTAGTCCAACGGGGAAGGATTGGAGTTTGCATCTTGAGGATGCATTATGGGCATACAGGACGACATTCAAAACTCCATTTGGCATATCGCCCTACAGAATGGTCTTTGGCAAGATGTGCCATTTACCTGTGGAAATAGAGCATCGAGCGTATTAGGCAGTTCAGAAGATGAACTATGATTGGGATGAAGCTCGCCAAACCAGGGAGCTTCAACTGCAGGAGCTTGAGGAAATCAGACTCAATTCATACGACAATGCTGTGTTGTATACAGAGAAGATAAAGAAGGCTCACGATACGCTGATCAAGGTCAAGAAGTTTGCGCCAGGGCAACAAGAGCTTCTATACCAGTCCAAGTTTAAGCTCATATCAGGGAAGCTATCAACCAAGTGGTTTGGTCCGTTCGAAGTGCAAGCCACATATCCAAATGAGGCTGTGGAAGTGAGGAATGCAAGATCGGGGAAGACTTTTAAAGTCAATGGAGAAAGACTGAAGGCCTTCTATGGCCAGGCCATGGAGAAACAACAGGAATACTTGAAATTCCTCTGTGACATGGAACCTTAACTGGAGCAAGAAGTACGTCGTGCCCACGACGGTAACTGGGGCGCTGCCTAGGAGGCAACCTGGTATATTTTCTTTTACTTTTCTTTAATTTTCGCATAGCATTTGATTTCACATTAAAAAAAGAAGTGGTGAGATAGGGATTAAAATAGCCACATTTTTAATTTTTTCCATTAAATTTAGGCGTATTTTAATTCCATTATGGGTAGAAATGTCTAACCATAGGATATAGTGTTTTTGCCGTGTGCATAGAAGTGTGTTGGTGAGTCACAGGAAACAGGTATTGGGCAAGAGGAAGAATGAGGATTGGACACTTTGCTTTGAGCAAAGTGTGTGCACAGGAGGGCAAGAGCGGCGCTCTGGGCTAAGCAGGTGGCTTGGGCAACACAGATGATGAGGCATTAACTGCTATGTCACGTGCGACGTGACAGCCGCACTCAATACCTACCCCTAGCCCTATAACCGTCTGCCACCCTACTACAATTCTCTCTCCAACTCTTTCACTTCCCCACGTAAACCATCACTTCAAACCGCCATACACCACTTTCCCTCCTCAACCCCCTAATTTCGGACAATCTGCAGATTTTCTTTCATAATTCTAAACCCTAGAATCACAATGGTATCAACCTGCCCCAAGAACAAGCTAAATAAAATTCCTCACGGCACCCACATTGACCTAAGAGAACCAGAAACGCCACCGTCAGAGAACCCTGTTGCCGAGCTAGACCCGTTGTGTTGGGTCGTTCCATACCCGCTTACAGCCGAAGTAGAGAAGAGTATCAGCAAAGCTCTTACTGAAACCATGGTGGTACCGGAGAAATAGCGAGAAGAAGAAGCTGCACCAGTGGAGGAGACCTTTGTCACGCCAGAGGAAGGAGCTGCAGAGGAAATCACGCCGGAAAACACGCAACAGGAGCCTGAGAAGGAAGTAGCGCAGCAGCACAACGACGTGGAGATGGAGGTGCTAGATGAAGAGGAAGGTCAGGAGAAGAAGAAATCTGATGATTCCTTCGATAAGCTTTGTATTGAGGTAGCGCGGGACGCTAAGAAGAAGAAGAAAGAGAAAGGGAAAGGGAAGGAAACCCAGAGGAAGAAGGCGACGATGGCTACCGTGTCTGAGGCTGCTTCGTCAGGAGGAGAGTCGTCCACAGAGGAGAAGAAGGTCGCCACGCCTTTATCTAAGAATCTAGGAAAGAGACAGAGGATTGTAGAGTCGGATGATGATGAAGATGTCCAGATAGTGGGGGAGAGAATCACAAGGTTAGCCGCTCGGAAGGTCAAGAAGGAGGATTCCGAGTCAAGAGGGAAGAAGAGGGCCAAGAAGGTGGAAGATTCATCCGCCAGAAAGATTTTTGTGCCCAGGGAGGTCTCTTTCGATGACCTGGACATTTTGGGCATCGTATGTGATGTGAGGGCCCTGTATGAGGGATGTGGCTGGGAGAGATTTCTGACGCTGCCCTGCCACATCTACACAGACTTGGTGAGAGAGATATACGGCTCAGTGGAGTTCATGCTTGATGGAGAAGGGAACTCGTCTTCGATCGAGTTTACATTGAATGTGCAGCCTTATGAGGCTGGATTGAATGACTTGAACCAGATTTTGGGGTTCACCACCATGATGGAGCTGCAAAGGCCGGAGTTCAGGAGGGCAGTCAAGAAGATGCCAATGGATTTGTCCAAGGAAGAATGGATCCGGATGTGGGAGGAAGACAGTGTGGGGATAGAGTTCAAGTCGGGAGACAACAAGGCCTCGGATTTGAAGACGCCCAGCCTTGCGTATTGCTAATAGGATTCTTGCCTACAACATGTTTGGCAAGGGAGATAGTGGGAATTCGCTGGCCAACAAGGAGATATACATACTTTATTGTATGTTGACCAAGAAGAGGCTGAATTTTGTAGCCTTCTTGATGGAGCAGCTGAAGGCGGTTGTGGCCAAGGCGAGTCAGAAGTACTTATGTGGGCACTTTGTGACGGCCTACATTGAGGGATTGCAGCTTCACGATAAGGTGAAGGATTTTGAAGTGACACCGGCTGACGTGCTCAACATGGAGAGGTTGAGCAGAATGAAGGAGGTGGTGAAGCATGGGAAGGGATGGCGCCTGCTAGAGGCGCATGAGAAGGATCAACCAGTCTCAGCTCGCCTACCGCCCAAGAAGTCAGCAAGATTGGCCAAGAAGTCTGAGCTCAAGGAAGGAGAAGAAGAAGATAAGGAGGAGGCTGGATCACTTTCCACCCAGCTGAAGGAAGTATTGGAGAGGCTGGGCAAGACGGAGGGATTGCTCAGGGAACTCTGAGATGGACAACTGACCATGCAAGCCAAGTGTTCATGTTTGTTAGTGTCTTGACCTTCTTACGTCCATTACTTTGCTATAAGCAAAGTGTGTTTGTAGGAAGGCCATTTGTTTGTCAAAATTTGTGTTGAGTCCAAGGTTGAGGCCTCCATGGATAGACTTTGCTATAAGCAAAGTGTGTGCGTGGGATGTCTGTGCCGTGTGTTTTTTTTAATTGTGTTGATCAGCATGGAGTTGTTGGGCAAGATGATATGATAATTGTTGTGCAAAATTGATGCTTGTTGAACAGTGCTAAGTTTTTTGCATGCTAGAAGATGACTTGTATGATGGATTGAGTTGTGAACATGCCCTGTGAGGATTTTGAGCTTAATTGAATTCATTCTTGTGTGTGATTTGAGACATCTTGATTAGGAGGAACTAGAACTTGCCTGTACTTTGGTTTATGATCTCTGAACTTAGATGATTTAAGCCGTTCTTTCATTAGCCCTTATTGAGCTTGAACTGACTTCCTTAAATAATTATCCTTTAATAACCCTTTTAAGCCGAATTAATTCCTTCTATCACTTATAAACTGCCTTTAAGAAATTGTTTGATTTGGTTTTGGGAACCTGGGCAGTATGAAGAAGATAAGGGGTAAGGATGAAATGATTAGGGGTGTATCCTGGGCAAGAAGTTTTGTGTTGATAGTTGGGTTATGTCTCAACTAAGAAAAATGAAAGATGTGGGGAGCAGAAAAAAAGAAGAGAAATGAAAAAAATTTATAAGTTTTCCAGAAAAGAGTTAAAGCTTAGGCCTGGAAAATAAAGGCAAGGAATTGAAAAGAAGTTGGGAACCCCTATTGCCCAATACGAGTTTGAATTGTCCTTAGCCAAAATCTAAATACTTCCTATCTATTGTCTTAAAGCTTTAAACCTAAAAAGACCTAATCATGAGTTCTGAGATTTATGATAAGAACTTTAGATTTAAAGGGCAGGCAAGCCTATGGTAACACCGAAGTCAAGATGGTCTATGAGTGTGAAAAAGAGCTTAAACACATGAGTGATGAGTGGAGAAAGGATATCTCATAAAGTTCACAATTCTATCTTGACTTGTGTGATAGCATAGCATTCTCTTTTCCCTTCACTTGAATATTACTATGAAAGAGTTGTTATGTTGCCTTGACTAACTCTTCCGTGTTGATCATGTTTGAGTCTTTTATTCTTTTGTTTGTGTCTTGGGCGAGTTGTATGTGCACACTTGAGGACAAGTGTGGGTTAAGTGTGTGCGCATGATGAGTCCATATTTTGTGTCTTTTTAGTATTGTTTTTAGGTAGTCTAGATAGAGTCTTTATGTGTGTTTTGCCTTGTTTCTATGTCTGGGAGGACATATCTTGGGCAGGAGGATATCTGCTGCCTTGCAGGTGGAAGTTGGGCAGAACAAGGAAAAGAAGCAGCATTTATGGAAGCAGGCCAGGGAGAGCTATATTGATCAAGACAGATAGGAGGAGTGTGGTGGTCAACAGGCGAAGTTTCTCTCCTAGGTCTAGAAGGATAAGAAAAAGATGATCTAACTTAAATATCTTTCCTTATCCGACTAGATTTAGGATCCGCAAGGGATCTCTTGGAGATAGATGTGACTTGCCTTGTTGGGGTCGAGCTTATCAAGTGATACTTGCATCCCAAGGCAGCTCATGAATTTCTTCCATGTTAAGGACTAGGGGGCCCAAACCCTAAGCCCTCACCTATATAAATCGAAGCCCTGCTGTTGCATGCATACGCCGTCGTTCGCGCTTTATTTCCCTGTAATTTCATCGAGAGTTTGTGAGGAGAAAAACAAGTCCTAAGGGCATACTTTATTTCGTACTTAGTTTATCGGCACTTTTGGCCGTGTTTAATTCCTGCAAATACTTCGTAAGTTTTAATATAGTGTTTATGATTTTCTTCTACTCGCATGTTTGTTACTTTATGATTATGACTAGCTAAGCTTTTATACTTGGTCTGGGCAAGGCAGTTAAGTGTTAACTTATGCTTGAGAGGTCTAAATTATGCTAGATAATTGCATGCATGTGTTCCCATAATGTTAATGAGCTTGTTCCAATATGAGATAATACGAATAAGAGATTAATAGGTCGTTAATCACTTAGGATATATTAGATCGCCAATCAATTGAGAAGTGGGAGTGTTTTCCACATCTTCTTAGTTAAGGTCGATTGACATTAGAGGAAGGTGTCTACCCTATTGGGTTAGACGTGATGATTCCTTGTTGGGCCTTTCTAGAGATAAATGCTCCTTGGGCAAGAAACTGAACGATGACTCCAACAGAGGTATTGCCCAAGGTAGGGAGCCGGCGGTGCGTCGCCAACTAAGTAAGGATTGGTAAGGTAAGGGTTTGTTGAGAGCGTGACGAGTAAAAAGGGATCTCAGCATTCAAGTCCCATAACTAACGATGCATGCGTGTGATGAATATATTTGCACCAATGACCAAGTAGAGTTTTCACTTAACAATGTCTAGATCTAGACCAAGTCCTTTTTATTATTGATCAAAGTTCCTTGTTTACTTTTCAGTGTTTATTGAGTTCTCGAATTGGGCAAGAGAGCCCTCGTGACCAAGATAGCAAAACCAACTTTTCTGAACAGGTGGAGAAGGTTTCAAGAGACAGTGACATTCAACTCCTTGTGGATCGACCCTGTACTTACTTGCTAACTATATAGCTGTGAGGATAGGCTACAAATTCATTTTGAGAGTGCGAACGACAGCCTCGTCTAATACCCGTTCTTTGTTAAACACAACAATGAGTAATAAAGCATGCATATCATTTTCTTGAGAAAGAGCTTAGGGTTCATTAACCCGAAATTTACCTCCGTAGGATTCTAACCCACGGTTTGAAAATAGGAACGTACCTTTCACTTCTTGTTAGGTAAATTGGTTCCTTGAATAGTATTGTCGATGTCTCCTACAAGACGATCTAACAATCTTAGGCCTCTCATTAAAGAAAGACTAACGAGGTTTACAACAATGTCCTAGGTCCACCTATTCCCGATTTATTCTTATATTAAAAATCCATTTCATGTCATGTCACGTAACACACATAAGATGCTCATATAATATATTTCACATATGCATTTCATCCAATTCTTATGCTCTAATAAATATTTTTGGAACATAATATTTAACATAATTTACCAAAAATAATTACTAAATTTTTGTATTCATGTATATACATATAATCAGCACATATATAAATTAATAAAATCATGCAAAGTTGATTTTTCCTATTACGAAGTTCGCTGAGGCATTTATACAGACAGTTGGCGTGCAATAATTTACTTCCAAGTAGCCATGTTGAACGTATCATAACAAACTGATCAAGGATGACAAAAATATACTCATTATCATTCTGGAAAGCTTTCACTGCATACTTTACTATGAAAATGACCTCATGTAAAAATTAGCTACGGTTTAGGAGCTAAGATGAAATGAATAAGGGTCGTTACATTATGATTTCTTATCTTAATAAAAACCAACTCATTAACCAAAATTAGTAAAACATACTCAATGATTATACAATTCAATAACTACATCACTTATATACTTCCATCATTCTGGAAACATGGTTTAAGATCAAGCTAATATAATTATATGCCGAAAACCATTTTTATATTCATTTTTGTGCTTGAATAGTATGTGTAGCATTCTATCAAACAGTTGGCGTGCAGCGACTTGTGATTTTCATTCATCATCCATATTCTATAGGTTCTTTTATTCACGGTATACTTGACATGATGATGCATTTCTTATTATTACAGAGACATTGTTAACTCTATTTGAACATGTAATTGAATTTAATAGAAAATATTCATCAGTTTGAAAGTTATTCTCATCGGATGGTGACTACGCAGTTTCAAAAACTGTTCGTGCAACCATTTTCTAGGAGATACTATGTTCAGTTTACTCGATATTAAACCTTAAAATTTTCCAGGCACATAGAAGGCATGGCATAGAACAATATATAAATTTTTTAAAGCATTTGAAGCACACTAACCTACTGAAAAAGCTATCGACTTATCTCGGCAACATGCTGTAAAAATGAAATTACATTCATAACTTGGATCCGTAAATCTGGTTTTCTCTGAGCCGTAAATCCCAACAAATATTCATCAAATCTTATATATTATGCAAATTATATGACAAGGGATATATGGGGGTCGATTCCCGACATATTCGACGGCAAATAAGCTCATAAACTTCAAAACATGAAGGAAATAGAGTTTGCAAGATACGTCTATGATTTCTCTCGATTTCTCCCTCTTGATCTCTCACGAATTCCCTCTCTTGTGCAAGTGCTGCTGCTCCTCTGCGTCTTCAGCTCTCCGTGGAGCCCCGACGGCGACGGTGACACGGCGATGACGGCGACAGTGACACGGCGACGGTAGGAAATGGTGGCGGAAAAGGTGGTGTCTATGGACAGAAAGAAGAAGAAGACTTTGTGTGTGTGTATACTTAGGTGTGTTCTTTTGAAAATAATGAAGTGGGAGTGACAACGTTTGACTTGGTTCACGTATATAGAGTTGTTGTGCTGCCATAATTTGAAAGATGGCCTCTCATTGGCCAAAAATTAAGAATGATGAAGGAGTGGTTTTGCTGCTACGTTTCCAGGAGAGGATGGAAGCGTTTGCGTGTCTCGATTGTCTCACATAAATGATGGCAACAAAAAGGATGAAAGGCCATTGGCCGAAATAGAGGTTAGAGAGAAAATAGCTTAACGGGTCTATTCCCATAATGAGATTTCTGCAAAAGTAATTGCAAAGGAGATTTCTTCCTTTCCCCAAAATTGGTCGGTCATCTTACCCTCTCTCTATCTTAATTTCTATTTTTTTTTAATTGTTAGATAAGTCACCTCTCTTTCCCTTTCTTTTGTCTGATAGTGTTTGTTTTATCTATTAACTACACTTTGATGCACCCATCACACCACATATACACTCACACACGCATACAACCTATATATAATATTACATTATAAATATATTTATTTAAAGGTTCGTCTGTTTGAATCGTGGCTTGTCGTTCCTTAGTCGAATCGTACTTTCAATCGAGTTTTCTAGTAGAATTTAATATTACGTTTCTAACGGGCCCAATATTAAATACTAAATCCTAGACGGAATTTCCTATAAATAAATGATAAGTATACGAGAAAAATTCGCCTTATTATAAATTTAATGTGCATCACATAAGATTAATTATTTCTAGTTAATTAGAGCAACATATTCACGTAATCACATAAACACATAATTAAATAATCACATTTTCATATATCAATTTAAATGAAACCATAAGAAAAATTGAAACACATATAATTATGCAATGCATGATGAAATAAAACTCTAAATTTTTTTTCTTAAATTAAAATTCGGGAAATAGGGACCTCCTAATGGTTATCTTATTCTTAAATAAATATTTTTCTAACGACGAAAATTTGGGCTCTCACATCCTACCCTCCTTATAACTAATTTCATCCTCGAAATTACATAGCTCAAAAGGGCACTTCTGAATATTTTTCTTTCTTCTGATAATCTATTTCTGACATGCCCTACTCTTGATGGTGCCGCATTCACAAGAGTTTAACTATGATGATTTATTTATTTCAAAGCAGTTCGATATTCCTATATAGGAAATATTTGGGACATTCTTCATAACTTCAGAAATTTGTTGTTTATATATTTACATCGGAATAATTGTGTTTTAAAGAACTGCACATTTCTTGAAAATTAGATGCCAAATCTAATTTAGATCAGTTGCAAAATAGTTATGCACTTGCAAATTGTCTTCTGCTCTATGATTCATAACTGATCATTTTGTAATCCCTGCTGGCATGTCGTTTGAACTGGATTACTGTTGTATTCACTTGCTATCATTTTGTGTATGAGTATATGGATTGAAATCAATCTTTTATTAGTTTATGATAATGGTGCTTCTTTAGTTCGAGATTTTTGTTAGGGAGTTGATTAACAAAGGCACTTTTAATGGGATAATATTGAACAAAGGCACTTTTATAGAATAGAGAGTCTCTGTTTATTAACAAAGGCAATCTTTTATAGAATAGAGAGTCTCTGTTTATTAACAAAGGCACTTTTAATGGGATAATATCGAACAAATTTAAAATTTTCATCAATGCCCAAAATTATCCATGTACATATTTTTCTTTTAATTATTAGTTAATAGTGTATCTAACCATATTGTATTTCAATTAAAAAAAAAAACTTCTGTTGAAAGGGGGGTTGGAGCAAAAAAGCTCACGGCCTTTTTACCAAATCTACTTATTTAACAAATTATTTCGAATTTTTTCATTTAGCCATAATGTTAAGTGCTTGAGGATTCCAATGTACTGAGTCCTAGGGTTAACACATGTGCAATTTTAGCCATTTTATTTTTAATTAAAAAAAAGTTTTTGTTAACTTATGTGAAAAACAATTGTAGGTAAATTTTAGATTTAGTCAATATAAATGAATTATAGATAGATTTTGAATTTGTATTATACAAAGTTCAAACTTGATTTAAGTTATTATTCAACTTTTTTCCTTTTTACTTGATTAGGCAAAGGGTAATTTTAAACATAGCTCTCATTTCTCTCACTATAGCCCCCTATTTAAATTAATAATAATAATATTATTAAATGTACTATCATGTCCTCATAACCTTTAATTAAATTTCTAATTAAAATTAAATATTTTACTCTATAACTCCCAACTTAAATTTTTAATAAAAAAAAATACTAATTTTGTTCCATAACTGCAAATCTGTAACATCAATCGTTCTTCATCATCAGACTATGAAATTGGCAAAATTCTTGTTGCCAACATCAACTAAAGTTTATCTTAATTGTTTTTAGTTTGTTGTTTTCCTTTAACTGTTCTTTTGTACTAAAAATTAGGATTAGTTAATTATACAAAGACTGATGGTATTTGATGCTAATAAAATTGTTCTCCAACTCTAAGTGCTAATGAAGAAGCATTTCTCTGTACTTTGCTTAATAGATTAAGGAAAATCTACAATGAGTGATAATAGACAATGGATGTATTGGAGATATCGTGATCGTCCTGCATTTCAACGGGGACTCGAGAGTTTTCTTGAATATGCGGTGAATCAGATAGACTACAAATCTGGAGATAAAATTAGGTGCCCATGTAAGAAATGTAAACACCTGGCGTTCTTATCTGTGGATGAGGTTAGAGAGCATGTCAGTAAGCGTGGGGTTGTCTTAAACTACAAAACCTAGGTTTATCATGGGGAAGTAGAGCAGTTTACGTCGACTGAAGCTACAAGAATGGATGAGGATGATCAGTCATCCAATAACTACCAGAGGATGGTGTGGGATCATGCAGGTCCTAGTGGTTTTGAACATCCTCCAAATTATGAGGAGTCACCGAATCCTGCATCTCAACAAATTTATGATATGTTGAATGCTGCAGATAAGCCACTGTACCCTGGATGTGATAGTTATTCACAGTTGTCATTTTTGACACAGTTTTTTAGCATCAAGGCAGAAAATCACATCTCTAAGAGGTGTTTCAATCAGTTAGCTACACTGATGAAAACAAGACATCCGCCAGATAATTTATGTCCTGATAACTTCTACAGTACGAAGAGACAGTTGCGTGCTTTGGGTTTGCCGGTGGAGAAAATTGATTGTTGCATAAATAATTGCATGCTTTATTGGGGAGATGATCAGGAATTGGTGAATTGTAAATTTTGTGGTGCAACACGATTCAAGGATAACATGCGTGCATCCGGAAGCAGGCGGAAAAAACGTGTACCCGCAAAGCAGATGCACTACTTTCCCTTGACGCCCCGACTGCAAAGGCTGTTCGCATCTAAAGCAACATCTGAACATATGCGTTGGCACGCTATTTCTACAGATGATGGAGTGATGCGCCACCCGGCGGACTCTCCGGCATGGAAACACCTGAATGGTGTTTATCCTGATTTCGCTCAAGAGACGAGAAATGTGAGGTTGGGCCTCTCGACAGATGGTTTCGCACCCTTTGCGCAATCAGGACGTCAATACTCTTCTTGGCCGGTTATTGTCACACCATATAACCTACCGCCTTGGTTGTGCATGAAGGAACAATTCATGTTCCTGACTGTACTTGTACCTGGGCCATCTAATCCGAAGATGAAGTTGGATGTCTTTCTGCAGCCGCTAATACAAGAGTTGAAATCCTTGTGGGAAGTAGGTGTTCAGACGTATGATGTGTCTTTGAGACAGAACTTTCAAATGCGAGCAGCTCTAATCTGGACAATTAGTGATTTTCTAGCCTATGCTATGTTGTCTGGGTGGGGTACAACAGGAAGATTGGCTTGTCCACATTGCATGGAGGATACTGATGCATTCACTCTACCAAAAAGTGGAAAGCAATCGTGGTTTGACAACCATCGGAAGTTCTTACCTCCTAATCACGTATTTAGGAGAAATAAAACTTCATTCTTTAAGAATAAAGTATGTAGAACCAGTCCACCAGAACAGAGATCGAGAACACAAATGTTAAATCTTATAGAGGGAGTAGGCCTCGTGAAGGTAACAGAAGACTTTGATGGTATTAATGCGCAAGTCTCGAGAGCTCCCAACATTGGGTGGAAGAAAAAAAGCATTTTTTGGGATCTTCCATATTGGAAAGACCTATTGATTCGACATAATCTAGATGTAATGCACATAGAAAAAAATGTGTTTGACAACGTGTTCAACACTGTCCTCAATGTTAAAGGAAAGACGAAGGATACACAAAAGTCTAGAGAAGAGTTGAACCAATTTTGCAATAGGCCAGAACTAAAAAAATGTGCTCGAACGGACAAGTATCTAAAAGCATGTTACACGCTTGATAGGGATGAGAAGAAGATCTTGCTTCAATGGATAAAAACTCTTAAATTTCCCGATGGATATGTATCCAATATTAGCAGATGTGTTGATTTGGTCCAGTTGAAGATGAACAACATGAAAAGTCATGATTGTCATGTTTTTATGCAGATGTTGTTGCCTGTTGCATTCAAGGAGCTTCTTCCTCAAAATGTTTGGAATGCAATTACAGAATTGAGCACCTTTTTCAAGGAGTTGACCTCCCGCAATATAAGAATAGAGGATATGGGCACGCTCAATGAGAAAATTGTAGTTACTTTATGTAAGCTCGAGCGTCTCTTCCCACCAAGTTTTTTTGACTCCATGGAGCACCTGCCGGTTCATCTGGCAGATGAAGCACGCCTTGCTGGTCCAGTTTAATATCAGTGGATGTATCCATTTGAAAGATATTTGAGGACGTTGAAAAATAACATAAAAAACAAAGCTAAGGTCGAGGGATCAATCAGTAATGCATATACTCTAGAAGAAATATCTACTTTTTCCTCGTACTATTTTGAGGATCATGTGATGACAAAATTGAGAAATGTGCCTCGCAATGATGATGGAATTGTTGTTGAGAATGGTGATCCAAATATGCTCTCAATCTTCAAACCTTGTGGGCATCCAATTGGTACAAAGGCCAAAAGATATATGGATGCAAAAGAATACAACGCTGCGCATATGTATATTTTATCCAATTGTGTTGAGGTCACAGACACATATGTCAAGTAAGTACCGTACTCAATATTCATATAACATTATTATACATCTTACTTATATACTTTTCTATATTTTGAAGGGTGTTTGAAGATGAAATGCGATATCTGAATCCTGGAATCTCCGGACCACAGTTAGAAACGAAATTCGATAACGAGTTTGCTGAGTGGTTCAAATATTATGTACGAATTAACTTATCTTACTTATTATCTTAATTAATAAAAAACACAATCTTTATACATTTCAATTGTAAAAGTTGTTTATCACAGGTAAAACGTCCTTCTAGCAGTGGTCTGAATCAATATATTAAGGATCTTGCAGCGGGGCCAATATTTGGGGTTGATACATACTCGGGATATTTTGTTAATGGGTATAGGTTCCACACGATTGATCATGATCTAGACAGTGCGACCGTAAATAGTGGTGTTTGCATTAAAGGTTCTGTCTATAACCGAGATGTGCAAGATTTTTATGGTCGCCTTCTGGAGGTGTGTGTGCTGGAGTATCGAGGCTATCCAATTAAGAGGACAACGTTATTCAAATGTGAATGGTTTGATTTATCTAATCTGGGAACTTGTGTTGATTCAGAATTCAAATTGGTTTCAATAAACCACACTCGTAGGTATAAGAAGTACGACCCGTTTGTTTTAGCTAATCAAGCTATTCAAGTGTTTTATTGTCCTTATCCCAGTAAGAATCAAGCAAAGAAGAATTGGTGGGCAGCATGCAAAGTCAAGGCTAGATCTAATGTTGAGGTCCCTAATGAAATATCTAGCTCAACATTAGATCAACCGTTTCAAGAAGATGACGCCATCACAACGGATACCCACACAGTTGTGGATGATGATCCGACCCAGGTTAATCATCCACAAGGTGGAACTATAGAAATTGATGTTAATGAGGGTGTAGAAGTAGATGATGAAGACATAGAATCGTCTGATGATGAAACTAGTGATGGTTACGACACAGATTTGTGATAGGTTTATTTGTTAACTTCTTTCTCAATGTAATGTACTCAATTTTTGAAATTAGTGATTTAATTTATTGTAATGTATTGTAATGATTTTATCTGTTGTTTGTCAAACAGATATGTCTACCAGTAGGAGTTTTCGGGCTTCTTTTGCTGAGGGCAGTCAGCATGAGTCGGGGTCCGATTCCGAGAATCTAGGCTCTACTCCCCCAGCTTCAGGGGGAATCCCTGAGACCCCTCCTGAGACTCAGGCCTCGGCCTCCAGGGCTCCCACTTTTGGTGTTGCCACCGGACTTGACGTTGCTACGTGGCCTAGGGACCATGAAGGACGGTTTGTTTTCATCAAAGGCGATGACGGGTGAGTTTGTTTTATAATTTATATTTCTATTCATATTTATTATTTCAATATCTATGTTATTGGATTTGTATTTGGTTTTTTGATACACAGGAAATTGCTAGAGCCACATAGAATTTCAAAATACAATACCGAGGCTTTTAGAACTATTCAAAATCCGGGAGGGTACAATTGGAAGTTGACATCCCCAGAAGTTCAACGCTCGTTCTTCAATGAATTTAAGGTAATATGATTTATATTATTTCACATAATTATGTATTATATCCCGTTTGTTTGTACAAATTGATTAACTTAATTTTTTGTTCGACAGAAACATTTTTGGTGGCCATCTGAATGGGATGAGGAGGTGCATGCCTTTTGGTTGACCAAGGCACGTAAAAGGTACAGCTCAATGATGTGTGAAGAGAAGACTAGTTGGAAGAAGAAAAAGGACAAAGCAAAACCAAATACTTTGCTGACCAATTTTGGGATGGCTTGAAGGAGTATTGGGCTCGGGAGGATGTTCAATTAATTGGTGACCAGGCGAGTAAAAATCGGATGTGTGAGCCCGATGGACCTGGCACAGGAATAAGCAAGCATGGTGGAGGCTCCAGGTCTACTCAGCGCCTCGTACAATCAATGGTTAGTTATTTTGAATTCAAATTAATATCTTTTGAAATCACTTACTTTTATAAGTTATTTTGCGATAAATGTGTATGAATAGGCCAAAGAAATTGGGCAACCGATGATAGCATTGAACTATGAAACGTTTCAACGCATCCATATCAAGAAGGATGGAACTTATCTGACACCGAGGGATGAAAAGCTAGATGTAAGTGTGTTCAAGTTTCTAAATTGTATAATTGATAATATATATTTTTCTAACACTTATAATATTTTACATTGTTGAATTAGGCCCGCATTCATGCTATTGCTCAAAAGGAGGGACGCACTGATCTAAATGAGATCTTTTTGGAGATCACACGACCCTGGAGGTCGAGGCGTTACGTAACGGGAAGCTTTGGGTCCAGCCAGCTCAGTGGGGGCACCTCTACTCGGAGCACGGGCTCGACGTCTGTTGTGACAGAATCAATGTTTCAAACCCGCATTGGAACATTGGAGGAGCAGCTTTCTGAAGAAAGGGAGGCACGTGCACGCCTCGAGCAGCAGGCCGAGGAGGAGCGACACACACGTGTACGACTCGAGTCACAGGCCGAGGAAGAGCGACTGGCACGTGAATGACTAGAGTCACAGTTTGCGGATTTCCGAGAGATGTTCGCATCAGGCCAGTTTTCTCCTCGTCCCCCTCCACCTACATGATTTACTTGATGGTTTTTTGTTGAACTTGATTTAGACTATTTAGTATTTAGAATTTTCGAATGTTGAAATTATTTGTGTTGGAACATGACGATATCGTACTTATTTTTTGTTAGTTCTTTGTTAAACTCAATGTTGTTAAATGAGATGTGATATTTATGTTTATATGTATTGGTCTCGATGTCGTATTTACTTGTTTTAGTGTCGATTTGGTATATTGTTAATTGAGTCGAGACACGGCACAAAAAATAAATTAAATAAAAATAAATAAAATTTTAATATTATAAATTACTGACGGAAATTATCCGTCAGTAAAATTAATTTAATTCTGGAACAATTTACTGAGGGAAATTCCCTCAGTAATTACTGAGGGAATTTCCCTCAGTAATTACTAAGGGAATTTCCGTCAGTAATTCCGTCAAAAATTACTGACGGAATTTCCCTCAGTAATTACTGGCGGAAATTCCCTCAGTAACCGTTTCCGTCAGTAATCATTGACGGAAAATTCCGTCAGTAATCCGTCAGAGCTAAAATCTGATGTTTTTGTCTGGTTTAATTTCTGACGGAATTTCCGTCAGTAAATTACTGACGGAGAATTTCCGTCAGTAATTTGTTTACTGACTCCCATTTTCCTGACAGCCATGTCCGTCAGTAATGTGATTTTCTGATGGAATTTGGTGATTTACTGACGGAAATTTCCGTCAGTAATTTGCTGTTTTTTTGTAGTGCTCCTTGATTATAATTTGGCCCATCATGATTTGCTTGAGGGTTCCTTGGGCAATTCTTCTTAAAGTGACCAGGTTCTCCACAATGATAACAATTAGTAGATCCCATTGTGCATTGTCCGCTGTGTGGTTTTTGGCATTGATGGCAGAGTCCTCTTGGTGGCGGTAATGCCTTGGATACTTGCCATGGCTTATTTCCCTTATTCTGATTCTGATCATAGTCGTGTTGGCCAGCATTTTTGTTATCCCATTTTCTTTTGTGCTCGGGGGCAGGTTGCATAGTTTTCTTCTCTTCCCGAGGCAAGATTGCCTCCATGCTCAAGGCTCGGTTAAGGGCTTCTGGATAAGTCATAAGTCCATGGTTAGCTAGAGAGAGTCCTATTTCAGATCTCAGACCTTGCCTAAACTTGTCAGACCTCTTCTCATCTATGTCCACCAAGTGTTGCGCATATCGTGATAGTTGATTGAAGATTCGGTCATATTCGGTCACAGTTCGATTGCCTTGCTTCAGATTCCAAAATTCGCTCTCCTTCCTAAAGCAGTACGTTTTTGGGACATACTTCTCAAAGAATTTCACTTTAAACTGCACCCAAGTGAGACTTCCTAAGGCTTCAGGGCTCATCGCATTCTGTTCCGCCTCCCACCAATGATCAGCTTCATCGACTAGCTGATAGATAGCACAGATTGCTCTGTCTCATGGCGTACACTCCATGAAGTCAAAGATTCGCTCCAGACTGCGAACCCATCTCTCAGCTTCTGGTTGATCTCCAAGTCCTCCGAAAGTCGGTGGATTTTGCTTCCTAAATTGATCCTCGATTCTCGGGATTGGTGGTGGTGGTGGTGGTGCATCTCCTCGTGGCTCATAGTCGTCTTCACCTTGATCATTGTCTTTTCGATCACGACCTTGGCCTCTTCCTAGACCTCGTCCTCTTCCTCAACCCCTTCCTTGGCCCCTTTCTCGGCCTCGACCTTTGCCTTGTTGTCGTTCTTGTTCTTACTCTCGCTCATCCTCGAATCGTTGCCCGTCGCTTTCGTCTTGTCGTTCCGCCATTCTACGAGTAGGGTTCACATTACATCCTATTGAAAGAATCCTAACTCTTGGGCGTACTATGAGCGATAAGGTTGAACTGACAAAAAGGTTTATCATGCGAAACGGGTGATGACACAAGCATTTCTAAACCACTAAAAAAGGTTAAACGAAGATGGGCAAAGGAAAAACAATGACATCTTATATCGGAAACTTAGAGCAAAGAGAAAGCAACTAAGTTCAGAGTTTAGGTTCGTCTCCTTGGTTCAAGGTTAAGAGGTTTCTGACCTTGACTATTTCTTATGAAATAAGTCAACTAAGAAATTCAATCCTTTACACATACTTGCTAGTCTACCTAGGGTACTATGCCCGTAACTCGAGAATATAATTCAAAACCAATATGAGAATGTCTATACCCTTCATTGATTAAACATACCATACCATATATAAAACATATTACTAAAAATTTAAACATACATTCTTTCCATAAAAACAACTCTTGAATTATACCTTTCCTTGAGTCGACGCGGATGGGGTAGGTGTGATGGAACTTCCGACTTTTGAGACAACTTGGCATAAAAATCCAAGTAGGTTGACAGTTTATAAAAGAGTTTAATTCAAGGGAATCTATCCTTGAATCTTGGAAGAGATTTAAATTCTTGGATAATATAGAAGTCAAATATAATTCTTGGAAGTAAAGCGCTTGAGTTTGAAAGAAACTTGGGCTCAGAGCGAACGAACTGCTCTGATACCATTTTGTAACGACCCGCCACCCGGCCTATGGGATCGACCGGATCGCCATAGGGAAGAATACTTAGAAACGTTTTAATTTGGAAAAGTAAATAGAAATATGATACATGTTTAATAAGTAAACATGATCATAGAATCAAATGAGTTTTGTTCAACGATAAACTTGCCCAAATCTAAGCTAGGTTTCGAAGTATGAAGACTTCGGACCGTGCACGGCGGAAGCATCAAAATAAGAGTTTCATCGATTACCCGTGATCGGGAAATCAACATAAAAGAAAACAGAAATAAGTTCGAAGTTCGAGTTTTTCTAATTTATTACATATTAAAATGTCAAACTACCACAATATGATAAGTAAAATAGCGATGACGATCTAAATAATCGCTAACCAAATAACTTCGGAAGCCATCACACCACTTTCCATCCCGTCGCTCATCCTGTATTTAAAACAAAAGATTTTGGGCTGAGTACTAGCGTACTCAATGAGTTCTTGCCCTCTTTAGCAAACATTTTATCTCAAAGCATTTTCACAAAGATATTGCATGCTACTTCACATACATGGGACGATACTTTGAAAAGAAAACATTTGAATCCCATATAAGTGTAAAACATTTTATCCTAGAGCAAAGCTCGTCTAGTGCGCACAATTAAATACTTACTCCATCGTGTTACTAGCCGGGACAATCAAGGGGGTAGCTAGCCCCGTCAATTGGACTGAGTTGCTGCCATGGGAAATCCCTTTTGATTTCACCCATAAACAGACTTCTGTGTACACACCCCTGCTCGATCAAAGCTGGGGACCAATCGTTTAATAGTGGTCGGCACCCTGTGGTGCGAACCGATAACGGAAGGAATACCCGTTCTTTAGTAAACACAACAATGAGTAATAAAGCATGCATATCATTTTCTTGAGAAAGAGCTTAGGGTTCATTAACCCGAAATTTATCTCCGTAGGATTCTAACCCACAGTTTGAAAATAGGAATGTACCTTTCACTTCTTGTTAGGTAAATTGGTTCCTTGAGTAGTATTGCCGATGTCTCCTACAAGACGATCTGACAATCTTTGGCCTCTCATTAAAGAAAGACTAACGAGGTTTACAACAATGTCCTAGGTCAACCTATTCCCGATGTATTTTTATATTAAAAATTTGTTTCATGTCATGTCACGTAACACACATAAGATACTCATATAATATATTTCACATATGCATTTCATCCAATACTTATGCTCAAATAAATATTTTTGGAAGATAATCTTTAACATAATTTACCAAAAATAATTACTAAATTTTTGGATTCATGTATATACATATGATCACTACATATATCAATTAATAAAGTCAATACACTTAATCAAATTAATAAAATCATGCAAAGTTGATTTTTAATATTATGAAGTTCGCTGAGGCATTTATACAGACAGTTGGCGTGCAATAATTTACTTCCAAGTAGCCATGTTGAACGTATCATAACAAAATGATAAAGGATGACAAAAATATACTGATTATCATTCTGGAAAGCTTTCACTGCATACTTTACTATGAAGCTGACCTCATGTAAAAATTAGCTACGGTTTAGGAGCTAAGATGAAATGAATAATGGTCATTACAAATGATTTCTTATCTTAATAAAAACCAACTCATTAACCAAAATTAGTAAAACATGCTCACTGATTATACAATTCAATAACTACATCACTTATATACTTCCATCATTCTGGAAATATGGTTTAAGATCAAGCTAATATAATTATATGCCGAAAACCATTTTTGTATTCATTTTCGTGCTTGAATAATCTGTGTAGTATTCTATCAAACAGTTGGCGTGCATCGACTTGTGATTTTCATTCATCATCCATATTCTAGAGGTTCTTTTATTCACGGTATACTTGACATGATGATGCATTTCTTATCATTACAGAGACATTGTTAACTCTATTTGAACATGCAATTGAATTTAATAGATAATATATATCGGTTTGAAAGTTATTCTCATCGGAAGGTGACTACCCAGTTTCAAAAACTGTTCGTGCAACCATTTTATAGGAGATACTATGTTCTGTTTACTCGATATTAAGCCTTCAAATTTTGCAGACACATAGAAGGTATGGCATAGAACAACATATAAAAATTTCAAAGCATTTGAAGCACTCTAACCTATTGAAAAAGCTATCGACTTATCTCGGCAACATCCTGTAAAAACGAAATTACATTCATAACTTGGTTCTGTAAATCTGGTTTTCTCTAAGCCGTAAATCCCATAAAATATTCATCAAATCTTATATATTATGCAGATTATATGACAAGGGATATATGGGGGTCGATTCCAGACATATTCGACGGCACATAAGCTCATAAACTTCAAAACATGAAGGAAATAGAGTTTGCAAGATACGTCTATGATTTCTCTCGTTTCTTCCTCTCGATCACTCACGAATTCCCTCTCTTGTGCAAGTGTTGCTGCCCCGACGGCGACGACGGCAACGGTGACACGGCGACGGCAAGAAACGGTGGTGGAAAAAGTGGTGTCTATGGAGAGAAAGAAGAAGAAGACTTTGTGTGTGTATACTTAGGTGAGTTTTTCTGAAAATAATGAAGTGGGAGTGATAACGTTTGACTTGGTTCACGTATATAGAGTTGTTGTGCTGCCGTAATTTGAAAGATGACCTCTCATTGGCAGAAAATTAAGAATGATGAAGGAGTGGTTTTGCTGCTGCATTTCCAGGAGAGGATGGAAGGGTTTGCGTGTCTCGATTGTCTCACACAAATGATGGCAACAAAAAGGATGAAAGGCCATTGGCCGAAATAGAGGTTAGAGAGAAAATAGCTTACCGGGTCTATTGCCATAATGAGATTTCTGCAAAAATAATTGCAAAGGACAATTCTTCCTTTCCCCAGAATTGGCCGGTCATCTTACCCTCTCTCTATCTTAATTTCTATTTTTTTTTTAATTGTTAGATAAGTCACCTCTCTTTCCCTTTCTTTTGTCTGATAGTGTTTGTTTTATCTATTAACTACACTTTGTTGCACCCATCACACCACATATACACTCACACACGTATACAACCTATATATAATATTACATTATAAAAATATTTATGTAAAGCTTCGTCTCTTTCAATCGTGGCCTGTCGTTCCTTAGTCGAATCGTATTTTCAATCGAGTTTTCTAGTAGAATTTAATATTATGTTTCTAACGGGCCCAATATGAAATACAAAATCCTAGACAGAATTTCCTAAAAATAAATGATAATTATACCAGAAAAATTCGCCTTATTATAAATTTAATTTGCATCACATAAGATTAATTATTTATAATTAATTAGAGCAACATATTCACGTAATCACACAAGCACATAATTAAATAATCACATTTTCATATATCAATTTAAATGAAACCATAAGAAAAATTGAAACACATATAATTATGCAATGCATGGTGAAATAAAATTCTAAATTTCTTTTCTTAAATCAAAAGTCGGGAAATAGGGACCTTCTAATGGTTATCTTATTCTTAAATAAATATTTTTCTAATGATGAAAATTTGGGCTCTCACAGTTTGCCCTGTCGGGGGTAAACTAACTTTTGTGCTATGTTTCCGGCGATGTTGGTGTCGTCCAGATTTATTTTAATTATAGTTCTTTTTCTATTTTGTTCTTTCTTTTCTTGTTATTTACTTTATGCCTAGGTAGTTATACAAATTTGCGTTTGGGCAAGATGACGCTGCAGAAGCATTAAATCGTGATGTTGATTTGGGCAAGGGGGAAGCTATATATATGTGTGTTCCCGAGGCGTTAGGTAATGATTTCAAAATAGCCTGTTTGTTCCAAGAGTTCATGTGGCCAGTGGGCAATTGGAGGGCGGCAGAATTCTTAAAAGAGAGGTAGCTTGGACCAACAAGGACCGGAAGAGGTTTGCCTCACGCTCCTTGAGAGCGGCAAATCTCAGGTTATACTTGAGCAGAGCCGAACGAAGTAGGCTGACACTGGTGAAAAGTCGGAGCAGGATCCTCGTATCTCATAGGGCCGGAACGGGTTCGTCTGGTGCCCAAAGCTGCTTGTTTCAATCTATGCCCCTTGAGAAATGCTTAGGGATAAGTTGGGCAAGTTAGAAAGCCTGGGGTGGGAATGCCATGCAGGATTCACAAGTAAGGACGAGCTGAACAGATCGTGGCTGTGGGCGTGATGACGTGATAGTGGACCATGACGCAGTTTGCCTATAACCGTTGACATACATACAGACCATATATCCTTGCATCAAGGAAGACATCTTGTTTATATAATCGACTCAACACCTAAATTCAGGTTTGTCTTTTATCTTTTATTTATGTTTTAGTTTAGATTTATTTTCCTGTTTGGCCAAGACGAGTCTGTGCAGAACCCCTAAACCTTTGGATGACCCATGACCAAAGAGAAAGCTACATCAACTCCTCGTGGGATCGACCCTATACTTACTGCTAGCTGATCCTGGTAGTGGGAAATAGGTGAATTATAAATGTATTTTGTACGTGACTAAATGACGGTCGCGTCAGGGATCTACTAGAAAACTAGAGTTGGGCATACCTATATACTTGTATACTATTATTCAAGGCTAGAATAATTACAAGTATATAATCACTAATTCATTCCATTAAAGAATTAGTAATGTACTGCCGCTCTAGTCCGCTGATGAACCAGGGCTTCTAGTTTTGACTCCGACAATCCACATGTTTAAGATGTCAAACATTCATTAATTAATTCAAGCTTCTGATATTAAATTAATTAATATCTTTAATTCCTTAAGTAGTACCACTCAACCTTATTATCGTACCGGATACAAAATGTATCTGCAGGGTTTAGTACGATAAACTTAATGAGCTCATTAAGGGAATGTTATCAACATGGGGTCACCATGACATGGTTTCCTAATAAAATTAATTAAGTGTCAAAATAAATATTGTTGTCACCAAAGATACAGGGCATATTGACTTAACTCATAACTCTCACTCATAGTAAGTCAAAGTGACACACAAATATTTGATCACACTTAATAAATTATTAGGATTTAGATCTATCGAGTCACTGAGACATTGGTTCTTCTCAAACGGTCAGAATAGAAGAACACGTCTCACTGCGATCCATTCAATACATAAACATGTGTACTAGCATAAACAAGTAGTCAAGACAAACTATTTTCTGTTATATGCTATAGTCTAAAACGATAACTTGTCGAGAGTTATCTCGACTGCGAATAACTATTAATATCTCATGAAACTGATCAAATGATTTTCTGTGATCTACAACACACCATTTAATTTATAAAACGAGATAAAAGGACAAATTATATTATGCGACAAACAATCAAATCAGATATGGGAGAAAACAACAGAAATATAAACCGTGTATGCAAGCACAAAACGTTTGCTTTACAGTATACACCAACAATTCTCCCACTTATACTAAAGCAAACTTTTAGTATACTCATGGCTACTTCAATTATTACAACATATCTCCCCACTTCTACTCAAAGTTCTACTGGCAAACATCGTAAACCTAGCCCTTCAACATGTTTGTCGAAGATCTTAGCCGGAAGGCTTTTCGTAAAGGGATCGACCAGGTTATTTAACAATGCTATTTTAGCCACAGCTGTGTCTCCTCTCTTTATGATGTCTCGTATAAGATGGTACTTTTTCTGTATGTGTTTACTTGCCTTATGGGCCCGTGGTTCCTTCCAGTTTGTCACTGCACTAGAGTTGTCACAATAAATTGTGATACACTTAGGCATACTCGGAATCACATTCAGGTCCATCAAGAAGTTCTTGAGCCAAACTGGCTCCTTAGCATCTTCCGAAGTAGCCACATATGCGGCTTCCATAGTGGAGTCAACTATGCATTTCTGCTTTGAACTCCTCCATGAAAATGCTCCACCTCCCAATGTAAACACATAACCAGAGGTAGACCTGCTTTTGTCACGGCTGCTTGGAAATCCAAGTCCTTATACGCAAAAGGGAGTAAACTGTCTGCCTGGTATACAAGCGCATAATTCCTAGTCCTTTTCAGGTACTTAAGAATGTGCTTTACTGCAATCCAATGTCCCTGCCCTGGGTTAGATTGATATCTTGCCACTTTGTCACAGCCCAAAATCCGGTGTGTAGGAACGACCAGACTCCATTGGAGTGTGAAGGTGAAACCATCAAGTAAACTCGACTCGATCAAGTAATCATGCTCGGAAATGAGGGTAATCGACAATAAACATTATCAAATACAAACAAACTTTCACGGGATTTTCAAAATAAACGAGCACGAATAATGAACATCGTCTTCAAAATATATAAAATGGTTTAGGAATCCAAGTTATGCAACATTGAAGACAAACATGGAATAACTTAGACATATAGTCAACAACAATAGAATAACAATGTTGCAGCGGAACATAAACGACTACTCAAGTTCAAAGGCTATATGTATGAAGACACATAACCTGAAGCTAAACTTCCAAAAATAGATTATATTAACAATGAGCCGCTCAAGCACACCACACCTTCCTCATCCAAGCTAACATGCACGTTTTAGAAATAACATGCAGGGCGTGAGTACTTTGTACTCAGTGAACACATGCCAAAAACATTTAAAACTCTGCTCATTAGAGCTATATGATTAGACTTGTCTCTTTTGCTGCATCACAAGGGTTAGATATATAATCGTTTAAAAACAGTTTTCCACTTGCGACAGCCATAAAAATATTTTCATACTTTTTTGAAATCGGCATGCCATTTACTTAGGTATGAATCAATCTACACTTATCTCATCATCATCATTCTTTGGTGTCGAGAAGTAGGCCTCCTTCTCGAACACCGTGATCGGCCCAACCGAAGCAAGGCTTACAGTCACCTCATCTAATGCATGCATTAACCCGCCTCGCGCAGGTTCTTAAACCTGTGCGTCCACAGGATTCATTCTCATCTCATCACATCACATCAAGTAGATGATTCCATACCAAAACAATTAAAACTCAGGCAAGTCAATCAATTTTATTAAAAAGCACACATAGTATAATAAATTGCGCATTCATCTTTTAGTTTTAGTTCAGAAAGCCCACCTTGCTTCTGGTCTATTGAAGTCGAGGTTGCTTACTCTTTACGCTTCCCAACTACTCGTCAGTCCCGCTCGGCCCTTTATGAATATCATCGAATTAAAAACGAGATTACTATCTCGCAAAACGTAAATAGACTTAGGGCTCGACTGAAGAACTCCTACTTGACTCGGGTTTTTCTTAACTTATTTAAACTTCTCTACATCGATATCTTTCTCGGTTTCTCATTCTCGACTTATCGTCTTTAGTCGGTTTCTAATTAAATCTCAAACTCAGATTCTCGCTTCTACTTTAATATTATTTCTCAAACTTGACGTAAATCGATACGTTACTAATCAAATTGTCTTATCTTCTTATGAATTTAAGTTATATGATTTCAGCGAATCATAACATCACATCTCAACATCACACATCATTCATTCACAGTTGAGCACTTATCTCAATAATCAGACATTCACGTTGACAATCAAACGTTCACTTCAACGTTCACATCACAAACATGTACTCACATCATAACTCAAACATCGTCATCATACTCAATCATATAATCACAATCTAATATTGAAACTTCAAAAATACGTCACATCTTAAACACAGTCTCATATTAACTCATCATTGCTCGACTTTTAATTTTTGAAAACTTATAACTTCAAACTCTAACGAAAATTATTTTGTTAAACTCAAATAATAATCATTTTTGAATTTAATATTTAAACTTATATTTCATATTTCTTATTTCTAAAATACGACATTATCTTTCAAAATACGTATCCTTATACGACATTATTTTCTTTAAAATACTTAGTCAAATACGTATATATTTTTCCTTAAAATATATACTCGTATACGTGCAAAATACGTACTTGTATACATACAAAATACGTTACTTATACTCGTATGAAATACGTACTCACATTCATACGAAATACGTACTCATATACATATAAAATATGTATTAATATACGTTCAAAATACGTAATCATATACATACAAAATATGTATTTATATACATATATGACTTTTCTCAAAATTCGTATTCTCATACGTACTCAATACTTAACTCAGACTTATGCGTATTTAATACTCAACTTATACTTTAGATTAAAATATTCACTATTTTATCTTTTCTTTATTTAAAACTCTATTTTCGTTTTTATTCTACAAAAACTCGGTTTTTCGTATCGAAGCTCTACTGCTCGATAACTTCTACATTTTAACTCGTTTTTAAGCGATTCAAAAAGCATAGTTGCTTATTTCTACTCAAATAATAACATCGAATAACTTAGCACGTTATATGACATCAATCATTCATCATAAAAATATTTCTTAACAGAATTTCATTATTTTCACATAATATAAGATCTTTTTCTCATTTTTTTCAATTTCTAACACTTTCATGCTCGATAAACAACTCGTTTAAAACACTTAAGCATTCATAGCATTCATAACATACTCAAGCACATGAACATCACGTAAACATTACGTTAAATTTCACATTACTCAAATATTTTCATTTTCCATGAAAATATTCTATTTAAAATAATTATTCTATTATTATTTTAATAATAATAATTCTATCAATTTTTCATTTATCAAACGATTTCTATTACGAGCATTCTAACTTAACTCATATTCAAAACTTCTAATTCATTTCTAATAGAAAATCTCATTTTCTATTATTTCTCTTTTTAAAACACAAATATTAATATTAATATTTCCATTTTATTTCTTTCATTACTAATCATAAACTCATGTAATAGAAAAAAAATATATATATATATATATATCACCTTCTTTAAACATTATTCTAATATTGTAATACCCCGGAAAATCTCGACTGTCTTAAAAATTTAAAGTTAATAATAAAAATGGCTTTGCACGCCTAAGTTCATAAAATTAACTTCTAAGACGAACGGTGAAAACCGTTTCCAAAAATAAATTACGGAAGTCAGTTAAACGACTACCGTATTAGTGTTTTCGCGTACGAAAACTAAATTCCGGACTGTGATGTCCCAAAATCTTTTTAGATTTCTAAGTTTAAAATACCCTCCGTTCATCAAAACCTGTCCACTTTTGAACAGTAACCATGTTCACCAAAACATGTCTACTTTACCTTTTCGTACTACACTACCCTCTCTACTTTCCAAATATTACTACCCTTTGCCATTAAGGACCCTACCTCACATCAACTTTATTCCTACTTTTTTATCATCCCAACAACTTTATTCTTACTTTTTGGTCAATACCACCTCTTTTTTGTCAATACCACTATTTTTTTGTCATTATCTACTACCCCTACTTTCTAACTTTTACCCTACTAACTTTCACTTTATCAACTTTCTTAAACTCCGTGTCCAGAATAAAGTGGACAACTTTTGACAAACGGAGGACTTTTTAAGTATATAAATTATTCCGGATTTTATGGTCGAATCGGAATTCGACGATAATGTGCCGAAATATGTTTTTGGTTCCTCGTTTTTCGTAACGTCGTAATGAGCCGGAAAAGTGGGATTTTTTCCTAAATTATTTATTGGCTGCCGACCTCTCTCCCTCTCATTCTTAAAATATTCTTCTTTTTCTACTTTATACTTTACACCTAATATTCTAACAACCTTCCATCACTTTAATACACTAAGATATTTCATTTTATTATATTATAAGCTATGACTCATTATTCTATTTCCTTCCAATTTGCAACCTTGCATGTAGATATTACCTCTTAAGATGTCATCTTTTTCTTCCTTTTCCATGCTCACTTCCGCCAACACACCTACACATACTTACTCCCATTTTTTTTTCTTTCACCTCCATTGAAGAAAGCTTGAAGCTTTGCCAAGGATTTCATTAAGGATCATCATCCATCCATCATTTTCACTTCATCTTTCATTAAAGCTTAAGGTATTCATCTCCTCTTCTATTCTATCCAATTAGAAATCAATTCTTTCAATATTTTGCTAGGACCGATTTTACTAGTTGGTATAGTAATTGATTTGAGCTTTAATTTATGTAATTAGAGGTATTAGTGATGAATCTTATGGTTTAATTGGTGAGAAATTCATGAACCCCTAAAATCTAATAGGACCGAAAATTAGGGTAATGTAGTAGGAGGTTATAATTCTTAAATTGATGGTATAATTGAGTTTAAGGAGTGTTTAATTGATGATTAGTGAAAGAACAAATGAAAATCCCCTAATATTTTGATGAAGCCGATTTAGGGCTTAGGGTTCTAAGGTTGGATTTTGATTTTTGTGATGTAATAGTGTTAGTAATTGGATAATATATGTTATAATAGTGTTAGAAATGGATTAATGGAGCCAGTTAATGAAGAAATCCATCTCCCCTAATGATGTTTTAGTGTTGGAATAAGGTTCCTAATGACATTAGATGGTGTTATGAATTTAATTGGAATTTTCTAAAATTATTATAGAAATCTCAAGAGACAAAAGTCCTTAAATAAATCGAGATTGAGTAATAATATGAGGTGAGGATATAGATAATAATAAATCTCGATAGATGAAGTTTGATAATGTAGAATTTGATCAAAATCCGATAACCTTGGAAAATCCGTAAGAGACGAACAAATGTACGTAATTAACGATAGGAAAGATAATTGGATATTAATGATCATTATGGATAAATGAACAACCTTGTAGTTGACTACGTGTTAATCCGAGTAATGGAATGATAGGTTTTAGTTATAATCGAGAAGATAGGATTGAAATTGTTAACTTGTTTGGTATAGTAAATGGTTAGTGAAACAACGAGGTTTTTATCGTTGTATTTTTTTTAAACGGGAAATGAAAAGGAGTTCTCCACGTACGAAAGTACGTGTTGACTGCCTTGACGTGTTATTTTTGTGAGAATATAGGTTCGAGACCTTAGAATGAACCTAGGAAGTCATACGTCGATTCTATCGAACAATTAGGGTTATCCTCGGCAGTTCTGCGACCCTTGCCGGAAACTGTAATATCTCTTAGCTCATTTATCGGAATTGAGATCCGTAAATTGGAGAATAAACTATACTTCCATGGCTTTCTAACGGTACAGGGAACTTCCCCTGTTTCCAAATGCTCTGTTCTGGGCAGTCCCCAGAACTACTGTAATGTGCAGTAAATTTTCAGAACTTAGCTTACTAAGTTTTTCTTCGCAACTTAGTTTCTTTCGATCTTTTAAGTCGTTCTAAGTATCGACAACCCTTATCTACTGACCTTAGTGTCAAGTAAGAATTCTAAACGAGAAATGTTCGATACTCGTTCCTTTTGATTAAAAGAATATAGATTAGCGTGCAAATGCCTAAAAGCTTAAAAGCGTATGAATCTAATTCGATTTCAGTTTCGAATTCCGTTTTCTTTTATCGACTCGATGACTTATCGAAGTTATAATTATGTACGCTCAAGGAAGAGGTCAGCGCTAAGGAAAGGAAGGACGTTTAAAGAACGACAACTCATTTTGTAGTTCTGTATCTTATAAGGTGGGCTTTCCTACTTATATCAAATAAAATGTGCGTTTTTCCACAAATCGAAAGTGACATTTATATCTTTGATAACTGTGTTTTATCAAACGTGATTATCAGGCATAAACTATTTTATGTTTTATGTAAGTTCTCTTGATCCCTTCTGAGTTGGCTGAATAGCTTTCCAGATTTAATAGTTAGCTGACTAGTTAACTTTCGATCGGCTTTGAGTTAGCTATATGCTTTCCAAAGTATGTGCACTTTGTAGCCTGTGGTGTATGTGGTATCCTGTTGAGGGGTAACCAGCCATGGTGAATGAGAATGAGACAAGATTTGAACGTAACATCTGTCAGAAAATGCTTGGCCAAGCTACATTGTGAAAATAATAAAATGTTTAGTAGACACGGTTTCTTTTTCAAACAAAACCCCGATGTGCTACCAGGACTAAATGTCTGATTTATCAATACTTATACTATGATTTCGGCAATGTGCCCACTAAGTACTTTCGTACTTAGCCCTGCATATATTTCTAAATGTGCAGGTTGAAGCGACGGAAGCGATGGACGATTGAGTTAGGATTGAGTTGAGTTGAAGAATAGGAAGACTTATGTACTTAGTCTCACTTTTCCGCTGCCAAACTCTAGACACTCTAAACTCTTTTGATGTTATGTAAATAAACCACTGTAGTATAAGTTCTGTAACTTATAACTTAGATGTTTCTGTGTACCTTGTTCGAGTGATCCTTCGAGATCAACTCCTTCTTTTGTTATAAAGTCTTGTTCATAGAAATTATGTAGTCCTTTATGTATGTTTATTTCAGTCAGTCCCTTTCTTCCCCGCTTCTTTAATCCAATCCCAGTCGCACCTCGGCTCCTGATGTCCCTCGGGATTTGGGGCTGTGACAAATATCATCAATATTCATAGACTCATTTTTCTATAAACTCAATCTTACATTTATTTCCTTTTTCTCAATATTTTCCCTTCATAAAATATATATATATATATCTCAAAAATTCTAGAAGAAAATTCTCATAACTCAATTTCATCTCAATTCATTCAAGAATAAACTTATCATATCATTTTCTTCTTAAATTCCATTTCTATGAAATTTCTCTCAACATATATATCATATTTATATTTTTCGAAAAATAACAATAACTAATTATTCTTCTAACTAATTTAAATCATCATTAAATCTTCAAATTTCTATCAAGAACTTGAAGAATATATCTTCAAAAACTCATATGTTCATCAAGAACATCATATTTCATTTTTCTCTATTTTTCTCTATTTCATTCGATTATTAGCTCATTAAAATCAATAAAAATTACTAAAAATCATATCTTCAAATTTTCATGCTAAAAATTTATTCAAAAATTTTCTAACACATCATAACATCATAATCTTCATCAATATCATCATATTTCATCAAAATTCATCAAAAATCATTTTTCTTCAAAATAAGCATAAATCGAAATTTATACTATAAATCATAAAAATTCATATCTCATCTTAAAAACACATCTAGATCATATTTTCATATATCATCATACTCATAAACATCATATAACTCAGAAAATTTCATAATTCATAATTTTCTCGATTTTTCTCTATTTTTAATGAATTAAATTCATTAAAAATCAAATAAATTCACCAAAAATGCTCATAAACACATGTATGCATATAAATCATATGAAAAATCATATCAAACATATATCATCATCATATTATCAAATAATCTCAAGATCGCATCAAGAACTCATTTTCCTAATTTTTCTCATTTTAATCGATAAAAAGCTTTTAACCTATCTTAGGTTAGTTTATCTTTTAATCTCCTAAATCATGTTTATATCTTCATTTAGATTATTATATCATCATCACAATCCTAAGGTTTGCCTATTCATAAAGTAAACATGCATCTTTCCCTTCTTTTCTTGGTTTAGATTTACATATATACATATGATAAATAGAATGAAATCATACTTAAATAAAATACTTAAGCTTCTCTTTAGCTTGGATTTTGGCTTGCTTGGAGGATGAAAGATGATGGATTTATAGCTCCTTTCCTTGCATGAAACACGATACAAGGAGATCAAGATCATTTCTTTTAAAAGAAACAAGATCTAACCCTTACTTTTCTTCAAAAAAAATCGATGAAGTAGGGTTGAAGATCCAGCTTGTTTCAAGCTTTAAAATGAAAGGAAATGGATGGAAACTTACTCCTTAGATTATCTTGAATACAAGGAAGATGATCACATCAAAGAATCCTCAAGCACGAAGCATGATTTCATCAAAGAACTAGGGTTGGAGATGAAGAAATTTCGAAAATCTGCTGCTACTGTCCAGCTGTGATGATCGACTTTTGCAGCTGATTTTCTTCGAATTTTAGGCTTTGGATGATGATGAATATGTAGTAGATGATGTCTAGTATGTTAGGGTAAAGTTTGGAATGATTTGGAGGTGTTTATCATGGAGAATAAGGTGAAGATTTGCAGCTTGGCTGCTGCTGCACTCTTTTCGGCAGAGAGAGTCTTCGAGAGAGAGATGGAGAGTTTGAGTGTTTCTTGTGAGGGAAGAGTGATGTGAGGTGATAGGTAGATAAAGTGTGAAGTGAGAGTACTCATGTATATGCATTTAACATGTGAGAATCTTGCAAGATTTTGCAAGATTAGAGAGAGAAGTGAGAGAGATTGAAAGAGAGATTAGTGAGAGAGAGGAGTACAAGTTGTGGATGAATGAGAGGGAGAGTGGTGCTCACTCTCTCTAATGAGAGTGTTGGAGGTTATTTTTCTACTATTATAGATAAGCATAGGATTTTTATCTGTTAATTATACCCGAAAATAGAAGTTTTCCGGTAGAAAATATCCTCGTCATTTTATTTTATTCCCTCAATCCTTTAATAATCCTTCTTGTCTCTTTCTCGTCGTCTAAATTCTCTCTAATTCTTCTTATATCTCTTAAAATAATTTAAGGAATCCAATGATCTAATTTTTATGCCAAGATTCCTTCTAATGAATAAGTTTGTAAAAAACTGCTCGATTAAATGAGTCGTTAAACAATTTACTTTTAAACCTCATTCAAATATTCTCGGAAAATTCTCCGACTTATCTCAAAGATATTAAAATAAATTCTAGTTTCAAATGAAACTAATTAGACTCAATTCTGAGTCGGTCGATGAATAGTGATTTCTCAGTTTACATTACTATTCATTCAAAAATAAAAGTTCTCAGAAAATTATGAAATTCATACTCAAGCTCAAACTCATATAATAATACTCATACAATGCATCACATACTCATTTCAAATAATCGAAACGAGAAAAATCCATATCAAAGCACGTAAGGGCATTTTCGTCATTTCACAGAAAATTTTTAGCACTCAATACTCATCATTTAGGCATATTAATTTAATTAATATGCACTTAAGAACTTAGAAAAGTTCGGGGTATTACAACCATGCCAACTGCATAGCATATATTAAGTCTAGTACACAGCATAGCATACATAAGACTTCTGATAGCAGAAGCATAAAGAATTGGCTTCATGTCATCTATCTCGTTTTGTGTCTTAAGACACATTTTCTTAGATAGAGGAATGTCATGTCTGAAATGAAGAAACCTTTCTTGGCATTTAGCATGCTGAAACAGGCTAAGATTGTGTCAATGTAGGACGCCTGAGATAAGCTCAACATTCTTCTCTTTTGATCACGATTTACTTCAATTCCGATGATGTAAGCAACTTCTCCTAAGTGCTTCAATTGAAACTGCTCGGACAACCATACCTTTACGTCTGACAACACCTTATTGTTTCCAATGAGAAGAATGTCATCTACGTACCGTACTAAGAATATCACCACGTTTCCGTGACCAGCAAGCTTGTACACATAACTTTCGTCAAGGCATTGCTCAAAACTAAAAGATCTCATCAAAACATTGGTTCCAAGACCTAGAAGCTTGCTTTAGTCCATAAATGGACTTCTTAAGCTTCCATACGAGATGCTCTTGGCCTTTCTTAACATAGCCTTCATGTTGCTCTAAATAGATATCCTCATCCAAATATCCATGAAGGAAAGCTGTTTTGACATCTATTTGCCAAACCTCAAAGTCCATGTAGGCTGCTATGCATAGAAGAATCCGGATCGACTTAAGCATTGCTATAAGCGAGAAGGTTTCATCATAATCGATTCCCTCTTTCTGGGAGAATCCCTTTGCCACCACGCGTTCTTTTAAGGCCACAACCTTCCCGTCAGATCCTCTCCTATAGTTGTAGACCCACCTACAACCGATGGCTTTCTTGCCATCAGGAAGCACCCGTAGGTCTTTCACATCCATATTTTCTATTGATTCAAATTTAGAATCCATACTTATACCAAGAATCAACATTCGTGTCTTGAACTACTTCCTCGTAGTTATAGGGAATGATTTCAACAACCTCGTTTTCTGGGAGTATTTTAGAAGACTCTCCCACGAGGGTGTAACACTGAGGCAACACAATTCCCCTCCCACTACGATGAGGCAATACAAGTGTATCAGTGATGACACGTTGTGCAGTGTCTGATGGTATATCATCTTGTACACTCAATATAGGAATCTGAATGTCTCCTTTCATTTTCTGAAGAACAATATCAATCCTAGTTTTGTGATTATTCACATAGTCCTCTTTCAAGAATCGTGCGTTGGTGCTAATAATAACTTTCTGATCCTTAGGACTAAAGAAATAACCACCCTTCATTCCTCTAGGATATCCTACAAACAGTATCACCTCTGTCCTAGACTCCAACTTATCAGCTTTCTTGTTCAGCACATGTGCTGGACTCCCAACTCCGAATGTGGTTCAAGCTGGGCTTGCACCCTGACCACAACTCAGACAGAGTCTTTGGGACTTATTTGGATGGTACTAGATTGAGGATGTACGCCTCTATTTCCAAGGTATATCCCCAGAACGATACAGGTAGAGTGGCAAAGCTCATCATTGATCTAACCATTTCCAGTAGAGTTATGTTTCTTCTTTCTGCTACACCGTTCTATTAGGGAGAAGCAGGTGCGGTCAGCTGGGACGTAATCCTATTGTCTGATAAGTATTGCCTAAACTCATCGCTCAAGTATTGTCCACCATGATAAGATTGTAAAGTTTTGATACTTTTACCTTGACGTTTTTCCACTTCCGCCTTAAATTGTTTGAACTTGTCAAAATATTCAGACTTGTAGCATCAGGTAAATGTAGTCGTATCTTGAGTAATCGTCAATAAAACTGACGAAGTACTCATAGCCACCTCGAGCTTGAGTAGACATAGGCCCACACAAATTAGAGTGAATCAATTCCAGCACATCATTGGCTCTATCATCCTTGGCCTTAAAAGGCCTAGTGGTCATCTTTCCCTCTAAACAGGATTCGCAGATTGGGATTGGCTCAACTTGGAGAGATTCCAAGGGACCATTACTAACCAGTCTTTGGATCCTTCTAAGATTGATATGACCTAACCTTAGATGCCACAAATATGTTTAATTCAACTCAGAAGAAAATTTCCTCTTTTTAAGATTAGAAGACAATCAAACAAGGGTTTCAATAGGAGTATCATATGCACAAGTTATAGTGTAAAGACCATTATTTGACATGCCAAAATAGATAAGAGAGTTATTTCTCATGATAGTCACAGAGCTATAAAAAATAACAGATTATCCATTTTCAGACAATTTCGTAACAGAAATCAAGTTTCTATGAAATTTAGGCACATACAAAACGTCTATAAGCACTTAAACAAAATTAGATTTCAGGAACTTGAGTTGCACATCTCCCACTACAACAGCTGCTACACTTACAGCATTACCCATGGAATTGGTAGTGTCGCCCTCACTCAACTCTGTTATCCGCAGGAACTCTTGCAAGGTGTAACTAACATGATCAGTTGCTCCCGTATCTACCACCCATAAATGGGCAGAACAGGTTGCTAGACATGTCTCAGTTACAAGAGCGAGATGTGTACCCTTGTTGTCCTTCTTCCGAAAGGGACAATCGGCCTTCCAATGTCCCGTTTGATTGCACTTGTAACATTTCCCCTTAGGCTTCTTAACGCCACCAGTGTGACCTACTCCACTTTCCCTCTTGCTCCCACTAGCCTTCTTACATTTAGGCTTCCTCTTATTTCCACTTTTGAAGCTAGAAGAAGAGCCTTTAGTAGAGATCAAGGCTTGTGGTGTCTTCCCCATTACACCTTTCACCGCCACTAAGTCATTAGGGAGTTCACTTTGGGTGTACTCCATTTTGCTCATGACATGGTTCAGGCGAAAGTTCTCAAATGACTTGGAAAGAGTGTGCAAGATGTCGATCTTGGTGTCAGCATCAAACAGTCCACCAAGCGCCTATCTCATTCTGATATTGAAACATCATGAGACAGTGCTCGCGGATAGATGTGCCCTCAGCCATTCGAGTAGTCATGAGTTTCTTCATGGCCTCAAATCTGGTTGATCAGTCCTTTTCACCAAAGAGCTCCTTGAGGTTCAACATGATCTCGGCTGCTGTTACCATATTCTGGTGTTGTAGCTGCAGATACGTGATCTTGGCCATATCATTTGCCTTATGCTGTAACACCCCTCGTTTTTAATAAGCTTTAATTTATTTTATCTCTTATATGGCTTATTATTGAAATGTTTTGAATTTTATTATATAGAATAATATAGTTTGGACTTGAGGGAGTCCGGAGTTGCGCCCCTAGTTAGAAGAATTATGCTTAAATATACATGTAGATTAAGCGTATACATTGGAATTTTATTTATTTTTCTTCTTGGACTAAATTAATAAGTTAAAATCTTAATTATTATCATCATCATCATCATCATCATCATCATCATCATCATCATCATCATCATTATTATTATTATTATTATTAAATGTGAGCTTTGTTTTGGGTTATTGAGTTAGTAGTTAAAAAAAACTATCGACCGTGTTTTATTCTTTAGATTATTTCTTTTTTGTGTTTATTAGAAAATTAAGTGATATGCATTCAAGTTTTTAGATTAAGTTTTGTTGTAAAGGTTAGCTAGAAGTTGGATTCCACGCAAACCTTAATCCTCATGTTCCCTATCTTATGTTTCAAACTCTTTTTAATCTATCTATATATGTATCAGACCTCACTGATTAAAAGTTTCTACCACAAAACTAAATCCTCAAGGTTTCTTCTCCACGTCAGTTTTTCGATCGACAACAGAAGACCTTTGGAGAGAATTCAATTTCATCACCAGTCTTAAAACAATTCATTGGATAATAATATCCGGTGAGAATTCAAACCAAGACTTCTTAATTTTTTTTGCTATAGGGTCTGTCTCTTTTATTCTCAAAGTAAAATCGCTCCTCCTTCAATCGCTCTCAATGTTTTTAGAATGTTAAATGATAAATAGTGGTATAACTATGCTCTGTCTCTGTTTGTATTCGGTGAGTTTTCCATTATAAAGTTCAGCTATATTCTCATGTTTCGTAAAGAACACTTATTTTTCATTCGATAACTTTTTAGAAAAGGGAACTGAGGGCCAGAGAACCCAAGAGTAGAATTTTCCTTGGAAATTTTTGTCACAGCCCCAAATCCCGAGGGACGCCAGAAGCCGGGGTGCGACTGGGGTTGGATTAAAGAAGCGGGGAAGAAGGAGGACTACTGAACATTCATACATAAGAGACAATATACAAACTATGAACAAAGCTTTATTTACATAAAGGAAGAGTTAAACTCAAGGACTACATGACTGAAAGTACACGGTAGATAAACTAAGTTATAAGAAAAATCTTAGTCTACAGTGATTACATATATGTTCATCAAAATACTAGAGTTCTGCAGCGGAAAAGTGATCCATACTAACTAAAGTCTTCCTATGACAACTTTATTCAACCTTCGCCGCTTCCATCGCTTCAACCTGCACATTTAGAAAACATATGCAGGGCTAAGTACAAAAGTACTTAGTGGGCACGATGCCGAAAACATATTCATAAGTATAAATAATCAGGCATCTCATAATCGTAGCACATCAGGGTTTTATTGAAAAAATGGCCCGTGTCTACTAAACATTTTCTGACTCATTTATATAAATTAGCTTGTACAAGCATTTTTCTGGTATGTTACGTTCAATCTTGACCAATTCTCATTCACCGTGGCTGGTACCCCTCAACAGGGTATCACATACACCACAGGTTACAAAGTGCACTAACTCTGGAAAGCACTTAGCAACTAACTCAGAGCCGATTGTTAACTAATAAATCTGGAAAACACGAAGGTTAACTCAGATTGGTACAAGAGAACTCACATAAAATATTTAAACAATTTATGCCATGATTATCACTTGAAAACACAGATATCAAAGCGATAGAATAAGGTTTTAGAGCATTGCTCGTTTTATTTCATATATAAAAGCCCACCTTGTAATACAGAACTAACAAGCACTAGCTTCCGATTTTCTGATCTTCCGTCCTTTCTTTACTGCTGGCTTCCTCCTTCATCGTAAAATAATAATACTTAAAATCGGGTCGTATAAGATAATCGAACATGGAAATTCGAATTAGGTTTTAGTCGTTTCATTCTTTTAGGCAAATGCACGCTTACTAGTTTCATTTTAATTAAACGGGAACGAGACTCGAACAAATCCCGTTTAGAACTCGAAAGGTCTCATACTCGACTCTTAGGTCAGTAGAGAGGGTAGTCGATAGCTTAAAACGACTTAAAAGATCAAAAGGAACTAAGTTGGAAAAGAAATCAACTTAGGAAATTTAGTTTTAGTTCTTTATACGATTCAGACAATTTCTCACTTAACTAAACTTCTTTACTTTAACGGATAGGAGATGAGATCTCGTCTTGTTTAGCACTCAAGGCTCCTTTCTTGACACTACGGTCAGTAGGAAGATAGTCGTCAAATTATTACGGCTTAAACGATCGAAAGAAACTAAGTTGCGAACGAAACAACTTGGAAGAATGAAATTTGAAAATTCACTGCGCAAGACAGTAACTTTGGGGACTGCCCAGAACAGGGGATCTGGAAACAGGGGATGAGCCCTGTACCGTTTGAAAGTTTGGGATATCTAGTTTACGCTCCAATTTACGGATCGCAAATCCGATAAACGAGCTAAAAGTTATTACAGTTTCCGGCGAGGGTCGCAAACTGCCGCGCTAATCCTAGTTGCTCGTTAGAATCGACGTATAACGTCTTAGATTCGTTCTAAGTTCTCGTATTCGATTTCTTATGAAACTTGACCCTTAAGGCAGTCAACACGTACCCCTGTACGTGATGAACTCTTTCTCAAAACTCGTCCAATAGCACGACGTTCTAAACGTCGGCTTTCAACTAACATGTACTAAACCAACAAGTTATCAACTTCTCGTTCTAGTTCTCGACTATTACTATAACTCATATTATATTAGCTCGAAAGCTCATGACATCAACTACAAAGTTATTCCCAAGTCCATCATAAACAACATTATCAAGTTAGAATTCTCATTCGACTTCTCGGTTATTAATTACAACTAATTGTTCGTCTCTTACACAATTTAAAAAGTTGTCGGATTTCGTTCAAATTTTACGTCATCAAACATCATCTATTAAGATTCATTTTCATGCATATAATCACTTCATATCAATACTATATCTCAACTTATGACGAGTTCTTCGTCTCTTACATTACACAAAACAATTTTAGAAAAATCTAAATAAATTCCCATCAACAATTAATACCAATTACAACATTATTTCATCAACCAAACATCATCTAAATCAACCACATGAAAACCCTTAAATGTCTAATAAATTTCGGTAATTAGAGAAAGATTAAGAGGGTGATTTTCTTCATCAATTAACACCATTTAACTCTTAATCATACTATTAGAACATCAATTACACATTAACATGCAAAATCCTCAATTTCAAACCCTAAACCCTAGATCGGTTTTAACAAACAAAGGGCTTTCGATTTCTCTTAGTTCTAATCACTAATTAAACACTTCCTAAGCATGAATTTAACATCAATTGAAGAATCCCAAAAATCCTACAAAAAGCCCTAAAATTTCGGTAATAAAGAGAAGTTAGGGTTCTTGGTTTTCAATCAATTTCAACCCTATAATTCATATCTAATCACCACTAATTAAACTAATCCAAGATCAAAACATCTAGTTCATTAATCCTAAACTTTCGATCAAAAAGAAAAATAAAAGAAATGGATGATGGATGGATAGAAGCATAGAGGAGAGGATTACCTTGAGATTTAACAAAGAAAGGAATGAAGTTTGATGGAAGGATGAAGACTTGTGTGATTTCTTGCTCAAGATCTTGAAGCTTTCTTCAACAATGGAGGAAGAAAATGAAGATGGGAGAAGTGAGGGAGGCTGCCGAAATTATGAGGGGAGGGAGGAGATGAGAGATTTTATTTGTTATAAGATATAACACTTTAGGTTAAAATAGGTGTAAAGGTTTGAATAGTGTTAGTAATAGTAGTAGTAGGTGAAAAGTAGAGACTATATAAGAAAATGAACTATATTGCTAAAGAGAGAGAGAGATCGGCTATGAGAAAGAAGGGAGGGAAAAATACGCGCTTTTCCGACGCGATACGACGTTACGGAAATCGGACGACGAAAAACGTAGCTCGGCACAAAATCGTCACGATCCGATTCGTCAAAAAATTCTAACGTACTAAACTTAATCGGAAAATAATGTTTATAAAATTAATTTTGACAAAAATTCGGGACGACACAGTCCGAGTTTCGGCCGGAAAATCATAAAAATGAACTTTCTCGAGTGAGTTCGTATCGCGATTTCGTGAATGTAAAAATCAGACGGTTTTCCAGTCTGAGTTCACGAACTAAAAACTTTTCGTACGCGCTAACTCTAAATACAGTAGTCGTCTAGCTGACTTCCGTAATTTATTTTCGGAAACGGATTCGACCGTTAGTCTTAGAATTTAAAATCGTAAACTTAGGCGTGCAAAGCCATTATTATTATTAACTTTAAAATTTTGAGATCGTAAGGAATTTCCGGGGCATTACATCCTACCCCCCTTGCGAAAAATTTCGTCCCGAAATTTGCTTATCCTCTATAAACAGCTTGGAGTACTTCATACTCAATTCTTTTCCCGAATTCTCACATGGCTTCCTCTTGCCTGTGATGATCTTATAACGCTATTACTAATCGTCTCGACTTGCTCCTTAACTTTTGTGCTTTTCGATCCAAGATTGTTTTCGTCTTTTCCTAATAACTTAAGTCGATTTCAAGAACGACGTCTTGCTGATAGAACTTCGTGTTATAAAATCGAACGTACATACTTTCTCAAAATGAGATACACTTAAAAATAAGCAATCCATAAACTTGGCGATAAAGCCATAACTATTCGTATTGGAAACTATCTTTTCCAAGTTATTTGTTAATTATATAAATCTTTATCGAAGTCTGAACTTGACACGAAACTAAGGTTTCTCATTAACGGAGAAATCTTAAGGAGCTTTTATTTTTCTTCTCGATTATTAAGTTCGAATTGTCGTATACTTAAGACTTTTGTCTTCTTTAAACTCGTTTATTCTGACTCGAATCTATCGTATGATCTCGATCATTTCACTGACCGTATCTGGTCCTAAGTTCTTTCTTTCACCTACCTTATAACAATAAGGCAGCTATCTAAAACTTCTTTTTCTTCAAAGTCTCATAAGGCGTAATACCTATCATAGCTTAATAATTATTGTTATAATAATTCGGTTGTTGGCTATGTGTTCTTCCATTTCACTCTACGGTTAATATTATCGTTCTTAGCACATCAACGAGCATCTGAATCGTTTTCTCGGACTGTCCATTCAACTCGAGGTGAGAAGCGGTACTAAAGTTAAGTTTGCTATCTAACTCTTCTGCCTTGTGTCTTTCAAGAATCCCGTTGTCATAAAACCGTAACTATAACCTTCCATTTCCATTCATGAATACCTAATGGTTGTAACAACTCGTATAGTTGTTGGTGAAAAGCTTTCACTTTCTTATAAGCTAAACATCTTTCTACTAAACTAGGCAACATCTTTCACTCTATTCCACTAGAAATCCTTTCTTAGATATTAAATTCGTCGTCATCTGAGATACTAAGTCTACTCTTTAATTTCTATCATAATACTCATTGTTTCGGAATCACTGTCTGGTCTATCCGCTCTTATCCTTAGTCGAAACTCCTCGATCAACTTGTCCTTTATCTGGGTACTTATAATCTTTCTCGCAATTTGGTATAATTACTAATGTCGCTATTTGCTCTGCGATCGATGCTGATGCATCACGCATTTCTATATCCATCTTCTCGAATCCTCGTATAGACGTTTCTTCTCCGACGTAGAGATATCTAAACTTAATTGGAGTCTTACGACTCAGCGTATCTATTTTTACCCTTAGCATTACCTATATAGTAATTATTTTCACAATCATAATATCTTACTAGTTCGAGCCATCTTCCTTGTCTTATGTTAATTCCTTTGCTTGAATACAGGCTCCAAATCTTTATGATCTGTGAAGATCTCATCCCTTGCACCATATAGATGGTATATCCAAATTTTCAATGCAAGCTCTACGGCTGCAAGCTCTAAGTCGTAGGTTGAATACTCAATTTTCTAAGGTTAATGAGTCGTGAAGCGTAAGCTATCACTTTCTCATTTTGCATTTATACCATCCTATCTCGTTCTTTGTAGCGTTAGCATCCATCTCGTATTCCTTGTCGTCTCTGGGAGGACTAAATCTGGGGTAATGACCAACCTTTCCTAGAACGTCTGCGTACCTATCTCACACTTGTCTGTACATTTATTCTTTTCTTGTATGCAGTTGTGTCATAAGTCTTAGTAATCGTAGAAAATTCCTTAATGGAAACCTCTATTATAACTGTCCAACCTGAGAAACTTCTTATTTCATTCAGACTGGTAAGCGATTTTTTTTCATTTGAGTACTGCCTCTACCTTGGCACGAATCTATCTTAACATCTTCTGTCGACACTATATATCCAAGAAACATTTCTTCTTCATTCGAACTTGCTCTTCTGAACTTGGCATCTAACCCTCGACTCTATGCGTTCTAGCACTATTCGCAAGTGTTCTTCATGTTCCTACTCATTCTTAGGGTAACTGAAATTGTCGTCGATAAATACTAAAATGAATTCTTTTCTAAGTCTAGGTGGAAAAGTTCTATTCATGTGGTTCATGAATACTACGGAGAACTAGCCAACTAACGGCATAACTAAGCATTCGTTATGGTTTTATCTGGTTTGAAAGAGAATTTTGAGTATATCACCAGTTTATCTTTTAACTAATGATGCTTAGACCTTAAGTCTATTCTTACAATTGCACTTGTTTTCTTTTTAAGCTTATCAGAGGTCTTATATTCTCATAAAAGAATACTTATCCTTAAGGATTATCTTTATTTAACCTTTGACAGCCTATATACATTCTCGCAGAATCATCCTTCTTCGATGATGAACATCTAAAATATTTTCCACGATGTAAACGTTTGTCTAAAGAAATCGTCATCTAACAACTCTTGCAGCTGGATCTTAAGCTCCTCTAACCCCTTTGATATCATTCCACATAAGGCCTTTAATTTGGGAGTTGCTCGCAGTTCTAAGTCGATCGTGAAACCTACGCAACAATCCGGTGATAAATCAGATAATATTTCTGAAAAGTCATTTTCATATTCTTTCACAACGCTCACGTTTGGATGATCTTCCTGGCTCCTAGATCTCCAACTAGGTATATGAAATAAGCTGTCATATCTTTCTTCTTTATCAACATCTTGGCTTATAGGGCGGACATTATCGGTATCTTCCTGCCCATTGAAAAATCACATAATTCTTTAGGTTATCTACTCGAGGTTTTGAAAGAGATTTTTCTCTCGTTGTCGAGAATCGTGGTAATTCTCAAACGACTAGTCCATTTCTGAAATTATATATATATATCGTACATTTTATTTCTTCCCAATCGATTGCTATGTTCTAACAGAAAGACCCTAAATTAAATTCTATGCCCAATGAAACTAAGGATTGACAGACTGAGAGCTTCTTTCTAGTTTCTATGCTCAATGTAACTAAGGGAATAATTCTCTGAGGTCATCAACACTCCCTAAAGCGTAGTTGTTCTAATTTCACATTAGAGCGTTCTAGTTTTAGTCCTATAGTGTCAGAGGGTACTAGAAAACTGGTATAAAGTTCTAGTACGGGTCAACAATTATGACAGGGTAATTTATAAGGTTCGTCCAATACCTGTCAGATCTCCCTTTCCTTCATTATGCTTCTCCTGCCTAATCATGTACGCTCCTGCATTTTGTTGTGATTGCGTCAGTTGTGGCTGTGACTGGACTTGAGTGGTATTTGATGGTTGAAGCAGGCCGTACTGATTTGGTTTTGCCGTCCGAAGCAGCGTCGGACAACTCCTCCTTATATGCCCCGTCTGCCCACAATTAAAACATTTATCCGTGTTTGCTAGACACACACCCTCATGCTTCTTACCACATCTAAAACAAGTAGAAAATTCTCGTTTATGTTCTACTGCTTGCCACGGCTCAGGACAATCCCTCTTAACATGCCCCTTACGTCCACGGTTGAAGCAAACACTAGTTTTTGCCAAACAAACACCGGGGTGTTCCTTATTACACTTAGGGTAATCTGGATTAGTGATTTTTCCTTGGTTACCGTTCCTTGGCTGCCCTTGCAGCTGTCCTAGTAGATGGTTTCTCTTGCCTTGACCGGATTGTTCATTTCTCTGCGGCTTATTCTTTTGTCATGCTTTCTTTCCATAGTTACTTCCTTTTCCTGGCTGGTGGAAACCCTGCCGAGCCCTATTCTGTTTCCCTTGCTTGTTGCGGCACTGGTAACAATTACTACTACTCCCTTCCCATTTCCTTTTTCCTTTGTAGCTGATATTATTGTTGGGACAGTTTTGGGTTGAAGTCTGGTTTGGTGCTGGTGTGGATTTTACCATCTTTCCTTTATTAGGTACTAATGCCTCTATTTCACGGACTCGTTCTAGTAGTTCTGCATAACTCAGTCCCTCCTGTCTGGCTACTGCCTTTCCCAGTTCATACTTAAGCTCTCCCTGAAGTTTCCTTGCTATTTCTTCTTCAGTTTCCACTTGGTTGTATACATACTTATCATAATATGCCACCTTAAAATCATTCCAAGTGGTTAGAGCCGCTTGTTCTACCGGCATAATTCTCTGTCTAGTCTTCCACCAATATTTAGCTGATCCTGATAGCTGATACCCAGCACATGCTAGGCGCTCTTCATCACTAAGTCTAATCGGCTCAAAGATTCTCTCTATAGTACGTATCCATTGCTCGGCCTCACTCGGATTACCAGATCCATCGAAATATGGTGGTTTACTTCCGAAGAATAAATCCTCAATGCTATGACGTTGAGGAGATAGGGAAAGTGAAAAGGTTTCTGGGTGTCTCTGCCTTTCCTCTCTTATGCGTTGCTCTTGACCTCTATCAGACTCTCTAGGACTACCAGGTCCTCTTCGATCGTTAACAGCTCTCAGTGACATTTTTAAAACTGTAAGTTACAAAATTTTTCTTATTAGTACCTATTTTTTTTTAAGCCTTCATTTTCTCACTAACCCTTTTCTTTTCCCACTTAATACTTTCACATAAGCAGGAATAACAAATTGACTTTAACTCTAATTCTTTCAACTTTTAACCTTCAAGGTTAAATTAAACTCTCGTTACACGAGTTTCGTTTGATATTCTGGTTTAGGTATACGATTCATAAGAAACTTTTTCTGATTAAAACCCTCTCATGGGTCATGTATATTACATATATACATCAAAAAGGATGTGTTAGTTTTGCCTTTAACAAGGACTTATACAAAACTAGACTACAACGAGTCCAAGCTAGGCTATCAGCCTACGCGTATAGGATGCATTAACATCTTGCATTACCATACTACTGGAAGTACTAGAACGGAAACGATTCTTAATTTCGTATCCGATGGAGTACTACAAAACTACCCAGTTACTGATCCGACTATGTACAACAAAAGGCTACTATACTACTATGCGTCTCCGACGCCTTGCTCAACAAACTGCGGTCAAGTCACTACTGCCCACTATGGCCTAATCCTCCTCGGCATCCTCGTCCGGATCCTCATCTGAATCCTCATCAGTGTCCTTTTCCGGATCCTCATCCGGGTCCTCATCGTCTGATTCTGAACCGAAAGTAAACTGGAGCACCTCGTCGACCCTCAAAGTAGTGCCATCTGCAAGTGTAAGTGATGGTGGTGCGGGCACATCTGAAACTGTCATCTCTGAATCTGAAACCCGGTAGTCCCAGCAGGTCACTGATGCCCGCTTCTTTAGAGGCAGCAGGTGGTCGGGAAGTGAACAGGACTCGTACTCCTCTCTGGAATGGACCCTGGACGGTCTTGCCTCAAACTCAGCCCGAATTCTGGCCAACTCCGCGCAAATCTCATCAAGGGGTCTGTATGAGGATGGTAACTGTAACAGGGCGGTAAGCTCTGCGTCTGTGTCTAAATACTCTGGTCCTGACTGAAATGGTCCCTGAACTCTCATGGAAGGCTCAAGCTGAAAAGGAGCGGGTAACCCTAGGCCATCTGCTGTCTCTGCAACTAACTCCCCTGTGTGCACACTAGGTACCATCACTGAAGGGATCTCCAACTGTGCAATCGTCTCTGAACCTATCTCATCATGCTCTGACTCTGAATCTGCCGGAAAGTGAGTGTAGGGAGGATGCGCCTGAACAGGATATGCTGCTATGTGTCTGCTCTCGAAGAAACACGTATGTACCTCCAAAGCGAATCCATCGTAATCACCTGTCGGCTCTATATCATCGTCAAACACCCCAAGGTAGTACCACGCCGTATCGTGTGCCCAACCACGCCATTTCTCTGGTAGACGTCTAACCAAGTCAAGTATAGCCTGACTCTCTGGAATAGTATGCCGGACTGGATAATAAACTGACGAAAAGTAACTAAGCCTCTGTCCTACGTCGTGTCTCGGGTTTGCCTCAAAATCTCTACACCTATCCAATAACTGATCTGCCCAAGTACGCTGTGGCGGGGACTGACTCTCCGAAGCCGTGTCACTACTGGAAGCCATCCTACAAGTTTTTAAGAACCACGGATCACTAACGATAAGATGATATCTTATCTTACGGAAAATCTTAAATTACAAATGAATATTCCTTATTCAATTGTAATATTACCACACTTAATCTAACAAACTTATCTTAAACATCTAGCAATTTTACAGAAAATTGCTCTCGTACTCACAATATATAGAAATAAAATTTCAAGATTTTATTCCCATTTCTTATCCTATTCTTTTAATTTTTTACTTAAATTCCTTATCATTTTCTTTCATTAATCCTTATCTCTTCCTCAAGGAAAAATTTCTTATCGATTCTCATTTATTAAAACAAAGCACGTATACTTTGTTCATGTTACTTATGCAAAAGTAACATTCATTTACAAAAGACTTTGTCGTTTACTACTCATAATACTCATACGTGTCGTATTCTTCGTTCAAGGACGAAGTATAAAAATATAAATTCCCAAAAGAGAAATGGATATATCCTAAGAATAACTTTTTAGAACAAGTTCTAGTCGTCATCGCTAAAATCGAGCGGTCGTTAGAAAATTAATCAAGCTTCGCGCTTGACTCCTAATAGTAAAACAATTCTCTTCGCAAAGTTCGAACAAGGCGAACACTACAAAAATGAAACGAAAAGAAAAGGAACGACATCGTTACATGTTACTTATACGTAAGTAACATTCGTCTCTATAAATCACTTATACCATACTAAAAGGTTTTGCTAGCGGGGCATAAGACCCATATTACTGAGTTTCTTATTATGTGGGTTGATCAAGTCCACATAACAGTCCCTCAATCACATGGAACTTCTGTCTCGCTCTATCGTTCACTTCATACAGAATTTACTTTCCTGAATCGAGTAGCAATTTCTCGAATTGCACACACAACTACTTCTTAAAAAGAAATTTTTGGAAACTTTCCAATTTAGCTCGGAAAACTCAATCTTCTCGAGGAAGATACAAATTTTAAGCTAATCGAATACTTGAACGGCTCCTAATAAGTAAAACAAAGTCATCTCCAAGAGACTTTGTTCATGCCCTTACAACTAAGGTAACATTCGGCTCTTCTGTTTATTTCAATTTATCCTCTTTGTTTCAACCTTTTCTCGAATAATTTGGAGTCACATTTTTCTCACACGTCTATTTGTTTCTTTCATTCCTTTCGTACATATTTACTTTATTTTATCAATATTTATTTCATTTCCCTCGAAGGAAATTCTTATCGGGTTTTAAAACAAAGATCGACTTTGTCGAGTCTTTATTCATGTCACTATACGCACGTGACATTTATCAATAGAAGTCCTTCTCGTGTTGTGGATCTCCTTTCGAAATTATTTGGAATAACGTTTCTTAAAAACGTCTAAGTTCTCGAAGAATCGGAAAGATCTTAGGTTTTTCGTCTACATTCTCAATAACCCGGGAAAATCCCTAGATTACTTCTAGGTTCTCATGCCATGGTAAAATAATAGAAATTATCGCGCAAATAATTTCACGTAAGATAGTACTCGTACTATCACATAGCCACATAACAAACGAAGTATAAATTAAATTATACTTTCATAAGATTCTTATTTCTGGCACACAACTCATTCTCATTCTCATTGAATACTCGTTCATGAAATTTCTTGTTAAAAGAAATCACATTATTAAAATTATTTCCTTTCTTTCCTCGTTGAGTCGACGTAGCGGGAGGTTGAGTTGTCGTCTACATTCTGATTCTTAATGCCATAACTTAACTCTTAACTTTACTTGAGAGAAGACTCTGATCTGGAGTATAAACAAACATTCTATCTTATGACTCGAAAAAAGACTCGACATAGAGTACGAACGAATACTCTATACTACTACTCGAAGGAAGACTCGTATCCAGAGCAGAAACAATTGCTCTGATACCACTCTGTCACAGCCCCAAATCCCGAGGGACGGCAGAAGCCGGGGTGCGACTGGGGTTGGATTAAAGAAGCCGGGAAGAAGGGAGACTACTGAACATTCATACATAAGAGACAACATACAAACTATGAACAAAGCTTTATTTACATAAAGGAAAAGTTAAACTCAAGGACTACATGACTGAAAGTACACGATAGATAAACTAAGTTATAAGACAGATCTTAGTCTATAGTGATTACATATATGTTCATCAAAATACTAGAGTTCTGCAGCGGAAAAGTGATCCATACTAACTAAAGTCTTCCTATGACAACTTTATTCAACCTTCGCCGCTTCCATCGCTTCAACCTGCACATTTAGAAAACATATGCAGGGCTAAGTACAAAAGTACTTAGTGGGCACGATGCCGAAAACATATTCATAAGTATAAATAATCAGGCATCTCATAATCGTAGCACATCGGGGTTTTATTGAAAAAATGGCCCATGTCTACTAAACATTTTCTGACTCATTTATATAAATTAGCTTGTACAAGCATTTTTCTGGTATGTTACGTTCAATCTTGACCAATTCTCATTCACCGTGGCTGGTACCCCTCAACAGGGTATCACATACACCACAGGTTACAAAGTGCACTAACTCTGGAAAGCACTTAGCAGCTAACTCAGAGCCGATCGTTAACTAATAAATCTGGAAAACACGAAGGTTAACTCAGATAGGTACAAGAGAACTCACATAAAATATTTAAACAGTTTATGCCATGATTATCACTTGAAAACACAAATATCAAAGCGATAGAGAAAGGTTTTAGAGCATTGCTCGTTTTATTTCATATATAAAAGCCCACCTTGTAATACAGAACTAACAAGCACTAGCTTCTGATCTTCTGATCTTCCGTCCTTTCTTTACTGCTGGCTTCCTCCTTCATCGTAAAATAATAATACTTAAAATCGGGTTGTATAAGATAATCGAACATGGAAATTCGAATTAGGTTTTAGCCGTTTCATTCTTTTAGGCAAATGCACGCTTACTAGTTTCATTTTAATTAAACGAGAACGAGACTCGAACAAATCCCGTTTAGAACTCGAAAGGTCTCATACTCAACTCTTAGGTTAGTAGAGAGGGTAGTCGATAGCTTAAAACGACTTAAAAAATCAAAAGGAACTAAGTTGGAAAAGAAATCAACTTAGGAAATTAAGTTTTAGTTCTTTAAACAATTCAGACAATTTCTCGCTTAACTAAACTTCTTTACTTTAACGGATACGAGATGAGATCTCATCTTGTTTAGCACTCAAGGCTCCTTTCTTGACACTGGGGTCAGTAGGAAGATAGTCGTCAAGTTATTACGGCTTAAACGATCGAAAGAAACTAAGTTGCGAACGAAACAATTTAGAAGAATGAAATCTGAAAATTCACTGCGCAAGGCAGTAACTCTGGGGACTGCCCAGAACAGGGGATCTGGAAACAGGGGATGAGCCCTGTACTGTTTGAAATTTTGGGATGTCTAGTTTATGCTCCAATTTACGGATCGCAAATCCGATAAACGAGCTAAAAGTTATTACAGTTTCCGGCGAGGGTCGCAAAACTGCCGCGCTAACCCTAGTTGCTCGTTAGAATCGACGTATAACGTCTTAGGTTCGTTCTAAGTTCTCGTATTCGATTTCTTATGAAACTTGACCCTTAAGGCAGTCATCACGTACTCCTGTACGTGATGAACTCTTTCTCAAAACTCGTCCAATATTACGACGTTCTAAACGTCGGCTTTAAACTAACATGTACTAAACCAACAAGTTATCAACTTCTCGTTCTAGTTCTCGACTATTAATATAACTCATATTATATTAGCTCGAAAGCTCATGACATCAACTACAAAGTTATTCCCAAGTCCATCATAAACAACATTATCAAGTTAGAATTCTCATTCGACTTCTCGGTTATTAATTACAACTAATTGTTCGTCTCTTACACAATTTAAAAAGTTGTCGGATTTCGTTCAAATTTTACGTCATCAAACATCATCTAACAAGATTCATTTTCATGCATATAATCACTTCATATCAATTAACACCATTTAACTCTTAATCATACTATTAGAACAAGTGGGTGATTTTCTTCATCATCTAAATCAACCACATGAAAACCCCTAAATGTCTAATAAATTTCGGTATTTAGAGAAAGAATAAGTGGGTGATTTTCTTCATCAATTAACACCATTTAACTCTTAATCATACTATTAGAACATCAATTACACATTAACATGCAAAATCCTCAATTTCAAACCCTAAACCCTAGATCGGTTTTAACAAACAAAGAGCTTTCGATTTTTCTTAGTTCTAATCACTAATTAAACACTTCCTAAGCATGAATTTAACATCAATTGAAGAATCCCAAAAATCCTACAAAAAGCCCTAAAATTTCGGTAATAAAGAGAAGTTAGGGTTCTTGGTTTTCAATCAATTTCAACCCTATAATTCATATCTAATCACCACTAATTAAACTAATCCAAGATCAAAACATCTAGTTCATTAATCCTAAACTTTCGATCAAAAAGAAAAATAAAAGAAATGGATGATGGATGGATAGAAGCATAGAGGAGAGGATTACCTTGAGATTTAACAAAGAAAGGAATGAAGTTTGATGGAAGGATGAAGACTTGTGTGATTTCTTGCTCAAGATCTTGAAGCTTTCTTCAACAATGGAGGAAGAAAATGAAGATGGGAGAAGTGAGGGAGGTTGCCGAAATTATGAGGGGAGGGAGGAGATGAGAGATTTTATTTGTTATAAGATATAACACTTTAGGTTAAAATAGGTGTAAAGGTTTGAATAGTGTTAGTAATAGTAGTAGTAGGTGAAAAGTAGAGACTATATAAGAAAATGAACTATCTTGCTAAAGAGAGAGAGAGATCGGCTATGAGAAAGAAGGGAGGGAAAAATACGCGCTTTTCCGACGCGATACGACGTTACGGAAATCGGACGACGAAAAACGTAGCTCGGCACAAAATCGTCACGATCCGATTCGTCAAAAAATTCTAACGTACTAAACTTAATCGGAAAATAATGTTTATAAAATTTATTTTGACAAAAATTCGGGACGACACAGTCCGAGTTTCGGCCGGAAAATCATAAAAACGAACTTTCTCGAGCGAGTTCGTATCGCGATTTCGTGAATGTAAAAATCAGACGGTTTTCCGTTCTGAGTTCACGAACTAAAAACTTTTCGTACGCGCTAACTCTAAATACAGTAGTCGTCTAGCTGACTTCCGTAATTTATTTTCGGAAACGGATTCGACCGTTAGTCTTAGAATTTAAAATCGTAAACTTAGGCGTGCAAAGCCATTATTATTATTAACTTTAAAATTTTGAGATCGTAAGGAATTTTCGAGGCATTACAATTTTGAATGCAATCTTTCATGTCAGAAGCAATAGAAGTTAGGTCTTATTTTATAGTTTAATGATTAGAATAATATATGGACGTATGAATGAATATACATTAAGCATATGAGCTTTGCTTGTATGGATGTGGGTACATATATACTTCATCCGTCCCGTTATTCTTGTCCTGTATTCCTTTTTGGGCTGTCCCGTTATTCTTGTCTTGTTTCCTTTTTTTGGAAATAATTAGGAGATAATTAATTTGTTAAACAATCTATTTTACAACTTTTATCATATTTTTCTACCTCATTTTCTGTGTCATTCACTATTCTCCTTCTCTCTCTACTCACTTTATTCCACTTTTTTTCACTATTCACTCTCTCTCTACCCACTTTATTTTAGTTTATCACTTTATTTCACTATTCATTCTCTCTCTACCCACTTTATTTTACTTTAAAAACTCCATTAAACATACTTTCTATTCTTAATTATTTTCTCCTTAAACCCCGTGCCCAAAAGAGACAAGACAAGCCTGGTGGGACAGAGGGAGTAATATATTCTGGACTGTAGCGATTTTTGAAATGGAAGAAATAAAGTGATGGATGAGTTTTTAGTAGTTACGAAGACTTATAAATAAAGTACTCCCTCCGTCCCGCCGAATACAACCTAGTTCATATGGGCACGGAGACTAAGAAAAAGGGTATTGGGTATAAAGAAAGTGTTTAGTATAGTGTGAATGAAATATTTTATAATAATGCTAATAAAGTTATAAATGGTATAGTTGAGTGTGTAGTGGGAGTAGGTTAGTGGGGCTTAGATGGGATGTTGGGCCATTTATAAACTAATTGTTTCCTTTAAAAGAAACAGGTCAAGTATAGTGGGACGTCCCAAAATAGAAAACAGGCCGTACTCGGTGGGGCGGAGGGAGTAATTTTCTATGGTGTTAAAATAGTACGTGCATGTATATACTTTTATAATGTGTGAAATTGTCAAAAAGATGGTTTCAGAAATGGAGTCCGCTCGTGTCAGAAGATTTATCAAAGAATGAAGAATTAGAATTTGAGGGTTTATTTACAATCATAATGTTTAATTATTTTATTTTTTTTCGAAAGGGAAAGAAAGAGGAAAATAAATAAAATTCTACTAGTATAAATCTGATGTCGCATTAGTCTAATTAATAATACAGATTAGTTAGTCTAAATAATTTATCATTTAACTAAGGTTTTATATAGGTGTTTTAGTGTACGTATATTTTTGTAAGGAAAATTTTGGTAATAGTCTACACAATTTTATGAATCGACGTATAGACTTATTTTTATATAAGTTTCAGAAATTTCCTTATTTTGAATAAATTATGTATTTTATTAGGTGTAGCTCAACTAGGATCTGAAGGGTTGTAGACTGAAAGCAAGTCTTTTATGCTTGTATACATTTGATACCTTGTATCCACTGTTATTCTTCTATCTGAAATATTGTTATTGCATGATCATATTATAGTTCAATTATCTCATACCTAGATTATATGGTGTGTGGTTTATCACAGAAGATCTTATAATCGGTAAAGTTGAGATAGAAGTCGTGTTCACAGTTGAGACAACTTCGGACGAGTTGTCGGTTTTAGACTGTAGCATAAATGGAAAATAGTTTGTCTTGGCTATTTATTTATGCTAGTACATTTATGTATTGAATGGATCACAGTGAGATGTGTTCTTATATTCTGACTGATTAAGAATCAAGATCTCGGAGACTTAAATGATCTTAACCTTAATTGAATTAATCGGTGTGAATGATTGATTGTCTATTGCTTTGATTTATCATGGGTGAGAGCTCTGTCTGAGGCTCAATATACTCGATATCTTGGGTGATAGTGATTGTTGTTTGGCACGCGATTGAATTGCAATAAGGATCCGTGTCCTGCTAATAACAGGCTGATAATATCCTCTCGAGGAACTTAATAAGTTTATCGTATTAAACCCTGCAGGTGGAATTAGTTCCGATACGATAATAAGTTTAAGTGGTAGCACTCGAGATGTCGTTTATTGCTAACCGACTGATTAATTAATTAATTAATGGATATTGAATATCTTAAATGCAGAGATTAATTAAGTCAAATGCTAGCCCCGACTCACCTAACGAATTTAGTGGTAATTCAGTATTAATTTTCTAGTGGAATAAATTAATACTTGTGTCTCGATTTATATTCTTGGGCTGAATATGGAAATCGAGCACTGGGAGGCCAATACTTTATTTGAGCTAGTAGATCCCCGTTTGGCCCAATTAAGGCCCAGCTCTCTATGGGGCCAGCCGTCTATTATTGACCTATTTAAGCCTTTGGGCTTTGTTTGATGGATCTAGTTAGTGGGCTTATTATTTAGGTATTTAATTACCTAGTATAAATAATAAGGAGTCCACTAATTCTCCTCACTTGTCACTTACGTAAAAACAAAAGAGACAGAAATCTGGAGAGGAGAGAGTGGCGGCTGTCACCCATAGGAAGAGAGAACTCAAAGCTTGTAGCCACCCTACATCGAGTACTGCCGTGGGAAACAAACGGAAGATCAACTCTAGAGTCATTAACTTCTCAGTTCGCAGGTAAACGTTTATAAACATCCTATGGACGTCGATTATTTCATAGGAGCATGTTTAGGCCTTGGATTTTGTATGTACTTGTTAGACATCCGGAATGGATCGTGGGCACATGAGCCGTATTTCAATATACGGTTCCTTCAATTGGTATCAGAGCCACGTTCAGGAATTTCGGCTCTGTTGGATTAACAAGTAGTAAATTCATGTTAATTCTTGTTCGAATGTGTGTATATTCGTATTATTTAATTGGAGCAACCGTCGTCTGTCGTGGGTTAAATTTCTTTAACTTGGTTTTGCCGGTTTGGCATGAATATGCTGTAATTTTCACGAGAAAATCCATGAAATAGCATAGGAGTTTTTCGTATATTGGATTTCCTCTGTTTGTATTTTTTTTCTATGTATTTGTTGTACCTGTTGTACGAGAACAAAAAGGAATGGAAGAAAGCAAAGTTGAGGGGTGAGGCTGACGGCAAGCCTTGGCTGTGGCGGTGGACAGACGTGCGTGATGGCGGGGCGTGTCTACCTGGTTTCTGCCGTGAAGGAGAAGGGGTGCGCCGGAATCCGATTTCAAGAGGTTTGACCTCTGGATCTATGGTGGTGACGAACTACTTGGCATGGTAGCACCGGTGGTGGACTGCAGATCGCGGCGAAAGGAGAGCAGCGGGCATTGACGGCGGAGGCGCCTTGGGCGCCGGAGCTGTTCGTCGATGTGCCAGGATCTGGTCTCCTCTCCAGCGTGCTCTGCTTCCGTCCACAGTGGCAGCTCTCCACGGCGATGGGACACGCAGTGCCACCTTCTCTGGAGCAGAGGCAGCGACGCCAGATTTGCAAAAGGGGAGGGCATTGGGTGGCGGCGTTCACGTCGCGTGGCGGAGCTTCTCCGGTGTTTGTTTGGGCGACCGAAATCCGGCATGAGTTGTCGAAGTGCACGGCTGGACTTATAAAAAAAAATTGAAATTCCGGTGAAGACGGCGCCGGCGGTGAGGAGCTCCGGCGAGAGCAGCGCGGGCCCATCTCTAGGGTTTTCAGCCCGCGGGCCGCCTGCTACTGGGCCCAAGCCCTGGTCCAGCCCGCGTTGCTGATGGGTTTGGGCTGCTGGGGTTTTATTTGGGCTTGAACTGTTGGGCCAGTAATGGTTTTGGGCTGCAGATTGTTTTGGCCATATTGAAGAAATTCTTGTAACAGATTAGTTTTAATTTTTTCTGTTTATTTATTTATTTGTATTTTCTATTTTATTCGATGTAATAAAATAGGCAGGGACGGACAGGTTCCAAGATACCCACGATAGACGACAAATAAATATTTATTTATTTTGTCGTAAAAAGCATGTTAGCATGTCGTGGGATTTAATCACCGTTAAGGTGTTTGATCTAAAGCATGTAATTATTTGTGATAATGTGCAAATATGTGCGTTTAGAAGAACATGCTAGGATTTATTACGTTTTCTCTAAGCATGTTTTAGAATTCAAGCCATGTTTTATTATGTGAGTTCTAGAACAGCATGTTTAGATATTCCGTGTCAACGTGATAAGCATGCACAAACCTTTTGAGGAAAAGACTAAGTGGTAATACAATTTTATTTATTAAAATTGATTAGACCTCCACAATTGGTTTAAGACGAAGTGAGTTGTGGATTTGTGTAAACGTCCACACTATCGTGGCTTGCACACGTTCATAATTTACAGATCTTGTCGGTTAAACTTCTATTAAAATATTTTGATCTCGTGAGTAGTGGGAGTTTTGCGTGTAAACGTCCACACGAACGTGGCTTGCACGTATTAATTTCCTGCGGATTATTCTAGGAGAGATTGAAATAAGATAGTCACAGAGTTGGCTAAATTGTGGTCACAGCTTAGGCGTCGACTTTGAGTACAACTCCCCATCGGAGTCCCTTCTCAAGGTTCACGTGGTCTAGATAAGGTCCGTTTATTGATCTCGTTTTGTCATAAGGTTAAGTTGACATGAGAACGGGTCAAAGGCTGGGTGCCTGGTCATGAGATGCGCCGTAAACGTCCACACGAACGTGGCTTACGTGTAATTCGATTGGGCTAACGGAGGTTTCAATAATATTGTTTTATCAAAAGGTTTCAATATTATTTGTTACGAAAAGATCATGCAGTAAAGTGGAACTTATGTGTGTTTTATGTTTGTTTTATATCAGATATGACTGTTACTCCACTACTGAATGTGCTTACTGCAAAGCCGCTTACCGGTCCAAATTTTTTGGAATGGAAGCGCAACCTGGGATTTGTCCTAGACGCTGAGGAGTATAAGTTTGTGCTTACTACTCCTGCTCCCGCAAACCCAACTGCTCGGTCTTCCGATGAGCAAAGGGAGGTTCACCGGAGGTGGCATAGGGCGAATAATATGGCGAAAGCCTACATGATGACCACTATGACCTCCAACCTTCAGCTGCAGCATCAGTCAATGCAGACTGCAACTGAAATTATGAAGAACCTCGAGGAGCTCTTTGGTGAATCGGACCGTTCAGCCCGTTTTGAGCTTATGAGGAAACTCATGGCTTCTAGAATGACGGAGGGTTCGTCTGTGCGCGAGCATGTGCTCGGGATGATTAATCATCTCAATCAGCTAGATCTGCTCGGTGGAGGTATCGAAAATGAGGCTAAGGTCGACATGATACTCCACTCTCTCCCCAAGAGTTATGAGAACTTCCGTCTCAACGCAGTGATGGGCAAGAAGAAGTTCACTTTGAACGAATTGCTCAATGAACTCGTTGCTGCTGAGGGAGTTATGGGGAAGAGTCCACAGGCATTGGCTACTACCAAAGGCTCTCACTTTGCATCGAAAGGTGGGAAGAAGTGGAAAAAGCCAAGTGGCAAGAAAGGTCAAGGAAAAAGTGGGAGCAAGAATGTAGGCCCGACCGGTGGTGTTAAAAAGCCAAAGCCAAAGGGAAAGGGGAAATGCTACAAGTGTCAGAGAACTGGACATTGGAAGGTTGACTGTCCCTTGATGAAGAATGCTCAAGGTACGTCTCTAGCCTTAGTAACTGAAACGTGTTTAGTTTCGAGTACTGCCCATTCGTGGGTGGTGGACTCGGGTGCAACTGATCATGTATGTTACACCTTGCAGGGGTTCCTGCTGAAAAGGGAGCTGAGTAGAGGCGAGCTGACCGTCTCCATGGGAAACGCAACAACTGTTGACGTAGCTGCTATTGGAGATGTTCATTTATCTTTTGAGGGTCATGTTTTAGTTTTGAGAGACGTACTATATGTTCCTGTTTTTCGTAAAAACTTAATTTCTATCCGGCAGTTATGGAAAGACGGGTATTCTGTTCTTTTGGATGATCGTGTTACATTCATGAAAGACGGAAAGGTTTTGTTTTATAGTACAGCTGATTCTCTTTATACTATTACATGCACGTACGGTTATTCTTCATCTGTTAATGCTTTAACTTCAAACCAAAAGAAGATAAAGGCTTCTTCTCTTGAGAACCAAACTCTTCTTTGGCATCTAAGATTGGGTCACATCAATTTGCGTAGGATCCAAAGACTGATTTCTGATGGAACATTGGAGTCATTCCAAGTTGAGCCAATCTCAGTCTACGAATCCTGCATAGAAGGCAAGATGACGACTCGGCCTTTCAAGGCCAAGGGGTATAGAGCCAAAGAAGTGTTAAAACTGGTTCATTCTGACTTGTGTGGACCTATGTCCACTCAAGCTCGTGGAGGGTACGAGTATTTTGTCACTTTCATTGACGATTACTCAAGGTACGGATACATTTACTTGTTGCGCTACAAGTCTGAATGCTTTGACAAGTTTCAAACGTTCAAGGCGGAAGTAGAGACGCGACATGGTAAGAGTATCAAGTCATTGCGATCTGACCGCGGTGGCGAATACCTCAGCAACGAGTTTAGAAAATACTTGTCAGTATCTGGGATTACATCTCAGTTGACTACACCGGGTACACCCCAACAGAATGGTGTGGCAGAGAGAAGAAATCAAACACTTTTGGAAATGGTTCGATCCATGATGAGTTATGCTTCTTTACCTATTTCGTTCTGGGGATATGCCTTGGAAACAGCTGGTTACATTCTAAACTTAGTTCCTTCTAAGTCGGTGGTAAAGACCCCATCCGAGCTGTGGTCCGGGCGCAAGCCTAGTCTTTCCCACATCCGGATTTGGGGTAGTCCAGCACATGTGCTGAACAAAGATGCCGATAAGTTGAGTTCTAGAACTGAAGTAAAGTTATTTGTAGGATATCCTAGGGGAACGAAAGGTGGTTACTTTTACTGTCCTAAGGATCAGAAAGTCGTTATTAGCACTAACGCAAGATTCTTGGAAGAGGACTATGTAAATAACCACAAGCCAAGAAGCGAGATTGTACTCGAGAAAGTTAGAGGTGAGATGACAACAAGTCAACAAACTCAGCCGATTGTGCAAGATGAAGTACCTCTGGTATCATCAGAATCTGCACCGGCTATCGATATTGAATCTTCTATAGTACCTCGTCGTAGTGGGAGGGTAATGCAAGGCAAGTTACCCAGTCGATATTCTGAGGCTTATCGAAGAAGACCCCTGGACCTATTCTGAGGCACTTGAAGATCCTAATGCTCTTGAATGGTATGAGTGTATGGTTTCGGAATTTGATTCCGTTACCACCATGGATGTATACGAGAAATGCGAGCTTCCAGAGGGCTGTGAAGCCATTGGTTGCAAGTGGGTATACAAGAGAAAGAGAGGACCAGAAGGGAAGGTTACGGCCTTCAAAGCGAGACTAATGGCGAAGGGTTACACCCAAAGAAAAGGAATTAATTACGATGAAACTTTTTCGCCAGTAGCCATGCTTAAGTCTATTCGAGCTCTCTTGGCCATGGCTGCTCATATGAATCTAGAGGTATGGCAGATGGATGTCAAAACCGCATTCTTGAATGGGTATCTTGAGGAAGATCGTGACATCTATATGCTGCAGCCTGAGGGATTCATAAAAGAAGGAGAAGAACATTTGGTATGGAAGCTTAAGAAGTCCATTTATGGACTTAAGCAAGCTTCTAGGTCATGGAACAAGCGTTTTGATGACGTTGTCAAAACCAAGGGTTTTGAGCAATGTGTCAATGACAGTTGTGTGTACCGAGTTTGTATCGATGGGAGTTTGGTATTCCTAATACTCTATGTCGACGATATACTTCTCATTAGCGATAATGTGAATGTATTATCGGGCATTAAGGAGTGGTTATCCCAACAGTTTCAAATGAAGGATTTGGGAGAGGCAGCGTATATTCTCGGAATAAAGGTTGGTCGAGATCGATCTAAGAGAATGTTGAGCTTGTCTCAAACAACCTATATTGATACTGTGTTGTCGCGCTTCAGCATGCAGGATGCTAAGAAAGGTTTTCTACCTTTCAGACATGGTGTCCCCCTATCTAAGGCGATGTGTCCTAAGACACCAAAGGAGATAGCGGACATGAAGAAGGTTCCTTATGCTTCGGCTGTAGGTAGTCTCATGTATGCCATGCATTGTACTAGGCCCGATATCTGCTACGCCGTTGGTGTAGCGGCTCGATATCAAGCAAATCCTGGACAAGCTCATTGGACTGCTGTAAAGCACATACTCAAGTACCTTAAACGGACTAGGGAGTATGCGCTAGTTTACCAGTCCGGTGATCTGACTCCGGTAGGTTATGTAGACTCCGATTATCAAGCTGATAAGGACAAACGGAAGTCTACATCGGGCTATGTGTTTATATTTGGAGGTGGAGCCATTGTGTGGAGAAGTGTAAAGCAGAAATGCATTTCACTATCCACAATGGAAGCCGAGTATGTGGCTGCTTGTGAAGCTGCCAAAGAGGCTGTGTGGCTCAAGAACTTCCTAGCAGAACTTGATGTGATTCCTGGTTTGCCGAGGTGCATCACCATTTATTGTGATAATAAGGCTGCAGTTTCGAACTGTAAGGAATCACGGTGTCATCAAGTTGCAAAGCACATTGATAGTAGATATCACTATATCCGGTAGCTCGTGAAGCATGGAGAAGTGGCAGTAGAACATATTGCGGGAGTTGATAATTTGGCTGATCCATTTACAAAGAGTCTACCTGCCTTGACGTTCAACAAGCATGTTGAAGGAGTTGGGGTACGCAACCTCCCAATACTAAATTAAACTTTAGTATAAGTGGGAGAAAGTGTAATAGATAGATGGATATTATCAGTATTATCTAGTTGAACAGTCGCATTGTATACTAAAAGTTTGCTTTAGTATAAGTGGGAGAATTGAAGGGTTGTATACTGAAAGCAAGTCTTTTATGCTTGTATACATTTGATACCTTGTATCCACTGTTATTCTTCTATCTGAAATATTGTTATTGCATGATCATATTATAGTTCAATTATCTCATACCTAGATTATATGATGTGTGGTTTATCACAGAAGATCTTATAATCAGTAAAGTTGAGATAGAAGTCGTGTTCACAGTTGAGACAACTTCGGACGAGTTGTCGGTTTTAAACTGTAGCATAAATAGAAAATAGTTTGTCTTGGCTATTTATTTATGCTAGTACATTTATGTATTGAATGGATCACAGTGAGATGTGTTCTTATATTCTGACTGATTAAGAATCAAGATCTCGGAGACTTAAATGATCTTAACCTTAATTGAATTAATCGGTCTGAGGCTCAATATACTCGATATCTTGGGTGATAGCGATTGTTGTTTGGCACGCGATTGAATTGCAATAAGGATCCGTGTCCTGCTAATAACAGGCTGATAATATCCTCTTGAGGAACTTAATAAGTTTATCGTATTAAACCCTGCAGGTGGAATTAGTTCCGATACGATAATAAGTTTAAGTGGTAGCACTCGAGATGTCGTTTATTGTTAAACGACTGATTAATTAATTAATGGACCGTCAGAGGAATTAATTAATTAATGGATATTGAATATCTTAAATGCGGAGATTAATTAAGTCAAATGCTAGCCCACTCACCTAACGAATTTAGTGGTAATTCGGTATTAATTTTCTAGTGGAATAAATTAATACTTGTGTCTCGATTTATATTCTTGGGCTGAATATGGAAATCGAGCACTGGGAGGCCAATACTTTATTCGAGCTAGTAGATCCCCGTTTGGCCCAATTAAGGCCCAGCTCTCTATGGGGCCAGCCGTCTATTATTGATCTATTTAAGCCTTCGGGCTTTGTTTGATGGATCTAGTTAGTGGGCTTATTATTTAGGTATTTAATTACCTAGTATAAATAATAAGGAGTCCACTAATTCTCCTCACTTGTCACTTACGTAAAAACAAAAGAGACAGAAATCTGGAGAGGAGAGAGTGGCGGCTGTCACCCATAGGAAGAGAGAACTCGAAGCTTGTAGCCACCCTACATCGAGTACTGCCGTGGGAAACAAACGGAAGATCAACTCTGGAGTCATTAACTTCTCAGTTCGCAGGTAAACGTTTCTAAACATCCTATGGACGTCGATTATTTCATAGGAGCATGTTTAGGCCTTGGATTTTGTATGTACTTGTTAGACATCCGGAATGGATCGTGGGCACATGAGCTGTATTTCAATATACGGTTCCTTCAGGATCCTCGTATGCTACTTGATTTGTTAGATCATTTGTGCTAAAATTTAAGGTGTGAGATCTTACTTCACTTTCTATCGTTGACTTATTTTGTTCTTTTTAATACAATGTGATTTGCTGTATGTGATTATTTGACTTTAAGTGTTGAGCGGACCGTGGTAAGTTGTCTATTGACTTGCTCTCACTTGCGTTCAATACACTTGATATCATTTGATGAGCAGGACCTGTTGAGTTGTCCATTGACTTTGCTCTTACTTATTGACGCCTTGTACAATGACATTTAGTGTCGAGTGGACGGTGTTGAGTTGTCCATTAAATTGCTTGCACTCCTTGTTGCGTATTATTTGACTTTGATATTCACTATGTGCATCTATTTTATTAAATTGGACAAATATTTGGTATAACTGCGCACACTAAGTATATTCGCGTATACTTATCCCCAACTAAATCTTTTCAAGTAATTGAAGTCGGAGGCGTGGATGTGTCGAATGAGGAGTCTAAATAAATGAGAATTTAATTTATTTTCCTAAGACATTAGAATTCTATATTCTGCATTAACCTTATTTCTTTCCGTACTTATTGAATATGTTATCTTTGGAATTTTATCATTTATTAGTAAATAAATTATGATGTCTTGCTTTAATCAAAATAAAATATTACTCCTTATCCAATAAAGAAAAAAAATATTCTTATTTTCAATGTAAATATTCTTTAAAATATTAAATATTCTTTTAATTATTATTTTAACACCTTAATTAGATTAGGGTGTTATGTCTATAAGTGTTTAAATTATCGGAAAAAAAAATATTTTTGTTTCGAACCTAGTCCTCGAACTTAGTAGAACTTAGAAAGACGTACTTACTCGTATCCCTCAATTTCTGTAGGACGATGGCTGATAACGTTTTTTTTTTAAGAGCCTTTGGACAATCCATTCTAGAACTAGCGATGGGAGACTAAATTAGGAGTGCAAGTAAATTTGGACATAATGTTGGAACTATGGAGGAAATTTGACGGTCCCCGTTGTACATGGGGTCAGGCTGAGGCTGCTACCAAGGTGATAGAAGCTATTCCAAGGGTAGTGCATGAAGTCCCATATGAGTTAGCTCGACAAAAATGGCAGTCGCATCTTTCTCGTCTAGGTCGAATTGAGTTTGAACCTTTCATGGCAGATTTGAAGCAAAAATATGTCGACATCTACCACGGAGTCCATGGAAGCGCATGCGGTAGCACCTCAGCCCCCACCAAACGTAGAAAATATTGGCGAAGAGGAGGACCTCTAGGAGGAAGAAGAGGATCCTTCTGAAGATGAGGAAATCATGGATAATCACATGGGCGATAATTAGAAGTGTAGTTTTAGTTTTTTCTAGATAGGATAGGCGACTCATTAAGAGATGTCATTTTTTTTTGTACTCTCCGTAGTACTTTGAATTTGGTTTTGACTTTTGTTGACATTATCTTTATTTTGGGAGTGATCTTTAGTTTATTCTTGATCTCGTCGCTATTTCTTGGGCAAGTTAATTCATTTAAGTTTTGGAGGAATTTGTGTGACTTGAATGTAATTAATGTCTCTTTGGTGTTTTGGTCATTTTATTTCTCTCCTCTCATATTTCTGTAAGTTGGCGCTAGTTGTAACCGTTAGTGTCATTTTTATAGAATCATGGTGTACCCTCGTGCAACTTCGCAAACTAAGAACTCTGGTGCCAGCGGAAATGGAGAAAATCTAATAGGCGAATTTCTGAACGCTATATGAGGATTTGTGCAGCATCAGGCTCAGACACACCTGAATGCGCAACCACAACCCGATCATGCACCGACACCGAATACCACAAACCAAGTGGTAGAACAGTTTCGTATATCGATTGAATGGACGTGATGGACCGTTAGCTGCTGAGGAATGGTTGAGCGAGTTGGATCGCATTTCCACTCACATCGACTGCAATGACAAGCAAAAGGTTGATTATGCTATCTTTCAATTCACTGAGGATGTTGGTCGTTGGTGGAAGCATTTCTATGGCAATTTAAGTGAAGAGGACTTTCCACTACTAACTTGGACTACTTTTCAGAAAATTGTCATGGACAAGTATTGCTCTAGCTCTTTCCTTGAGAAGAAAGAGAGGGAATTTTATGAACTTAAGCAAGGAAATTCGACTATAGAGGAGTATGAAAGGAAATTCAATCAGTTGGCTGGGTATGCACCTCATGTGGTGAGTACTGAGAAATAAAGAATAGTCAAGTTTAGGAAGGGACTGAGAACTGATATCAAGGGAATTTTGGTTGCTGATGTGATAACTAATTTTGGGGAATCGGTGAAACGTGCTGAAGAAGTGGAGTTGGCACTTGAAGTTGAGGTTCCATCGAAACAGATGGACAATCCTGCAAAGTGGACCTGGGACAATCAGAACTAAGGAAAGAGTAGGTTCCAAAACTAGAACGGAAGGTTTGGAAATGTGAGTAATGCTGGAACTGGCTCAAGTTCTAGAGCTGCACCAAATAATGGAGCACCCGGACTTAAGCCATTGTGTCCTAGATGTGAGAAACGACATAATGGAGAGTGTTTAATGGTCATGGGAGCAAGACAATGGGCCAAGAAATGGAGGAAGCAAGGGACCTGAGAGAAAAGGAAATGCTCGTTTCTTGCCTTAGCTTAGCAAGAGGCGGACAATGACAGTGACACGATGACTGGTACGTTGTCTATTCTTGGAACTCTCGTTGTAGTTTTATTTAATTCTGGAGCTTCTCATTCTTTTATCTCATCTAAGTTATGTCATATGAAGAATATTTCCTACGAAGTAGAGAACCTAGCTTTGAATATAAATATCCATTCAGAAGATAGTCTAAGTACCGATTTAATCGTTCGAGAACTTAAGTTGGATTTTGGGAGTAGAGAATTAGGAGCCGACCTGTACTACATAGACATGCAAGATTTCGACGTGATACTTGGTAGGATTGGCTAAGTTAAAACTATGCGACGATCAAGTGTCGCTAGAGAGAGGTGTCGTTTGAGATACCAAATGAAAATAAGTTCATCTTCTATGGAGAAAGATTTGGACGAGCACCGATCGTGAAATCAGCTATGAAGGCTATTAAGATGTTAAAGAAAGGCAAGTGTCAAGGTTATTTGGTCAGTATGGTTGGGGTAGAGGAAGATGGACCATCGATCGAAAAGGTGCCAGTTGTGCGCGACTATGGAGACATCTTCCCTGAAGAGTTGTCGGGATTACCCCTGAATAGGCAAGTGAGATTCACGATCGACCTTATGCCAGGCGCGGCACCTGTGTCAAAAGCACCATATAGAATGGCACCAACGGAATTGCAAGAGATGAAGGTACAAATATAAGAGCTCTTGGACCAAGGATCTCCATGGAGAGCACCCGTTCTTTTTGTAAAGAAAAAGGATGGATCGATGTGAATGTGCATTAATTATCGAGAATTTAACTGTCTCACGATCAAAAGTTGATACCCTCTACCAAGGATAGAAGACTTGTTCGACCAGCTGAGAGGAGCTGGTGTATTCTCAAAGATCGATTTGAGATCTGGTTATCACCAATTGAAGCTGAGAGAGTGTGATATACCGAAGATGGCTTTCCGTACGAGATACGACCACTATGAGTTTATAGTAATGCCTTTTAGTTTGACAAACGCGCCAGCCGTATTTATGGATTTGATGAATCGGGTTTTTCACCCGTACTTGGACAAGTTCATCATAGTATTTATTGATGACATTTTGATCTACTCTAAGGATGAAGAGCAACATAAGAAGCACCTCAGAATTGTCCTAGAAACCTTGAGAAATGAGAAATTATATGCGAAGTTTAAGAAGTGTGAGTTTTGGTTGGATCGAGTAGTTTTTCTCGGACATGTAGTAACGGCCAAAGGAATTGAGGTAGACCCGAGCAAGGTGGAGGATGTTAGTAATTGGAAAGCGTCTACTAACGCGGGCGAAGTTAGAAGTTTTCTTGGACTCGCAGGCTATTATCTAAAATTCGCGAAAGACTTGTCTTATCAAGTCCATGAACGCTACTAGAGCATTCGTTAATCCGAACGACATCACTACAACCTCATAGTGTCTGTATCTTACTTTAAAACAGTCTTTTGGGACATCTTCTTGCTTGTCCTTCCATTCCCGATATCCAGATCACAATTCGATCTTGGGGACAACATTGTCTCCTTAAATTAATCGAAAAGGTCGTCTATCCTTATTTAAGGATACTTGTTCTGGGACAAACTCTTAATAAGCTCTTTGGCAAACAATACTCATCATCGGACTACTGTCCTTCATTTTTATAACAGAATTGATGCTCCACACAGGGACACACTCGGTCGGAAGGCATCAACATTCCTATACGAAACCTTTCACTCTTGAAGCTCCTTTAGTTCCATCTTAAGCAGTGTATTTGAAAATGGAATTGCTCCGAGCTCTAAATCAATCGTGAACTTTAGTTGCCTATCGCTCGGCGATTCGGCAGAAATTCTAGGAAAACATCCTCATATTCTCTGACTACTGCTACGTTATCATTACTCAACTCTTACTGCTCATTTTTATTCTGATACACAAGCGTATCTTTTCTCCTTATTAACTCCTCTCCTTTCGTAGCCGAAATAATCGGTAATCTCCTCTTCTCAATACTTATGATCTACGGTTGGCTATTTTCCTCGAGGTTGAGACAAGATATGTGTAATACCCCGAACTTTTATAAGTCTTTGATTGTGTTTTAAATGCTTTTATATTTTTAAATAACGTACCTTTAGTGATAAAAATTTTTCAATAAAAGAAATTTTCTTGAAAAATGATGAAAATGCCCTTATGTGCTTTAATGTGATTATTCTTATTTCGATTATTCGAATTGAGTATGTAATGCATTGATTGAGCTTTATCATATGAGATTGAGCATGAGTATGAATTTCGGAGAATTCTGAAAACTTTCACTTTTTGATGAATACTGTCAATAAACCGAGAAATCACTGTTCACAGATGGACTCCGAATTTAGTTTGATCAGTTTCTTTTGAATCTAGAATTAATTCTAAGACTTTTGAGATATATTAGAAATTTTTTTGAGATCATATGAGAAGAGATTTAAAATTTATTTCATAACGGTTAAATTAACCGAGCAATTTTTAAGTTTTTCTTCGTTAGATGGAATTTTGATTTAAAAATTAGATATTTGAATTCCTTGAATTATTTCGTGAGATATGAGATGAAATAGAGGTGTTTCCAATGTCTGGAACGAGTCGAGGAGAGTTTTTTGACATTTCGAGAGTTAACGGAAAAATAAGGATGTTTACTACCGGAAAACTTTTTCTTCCGGGGAAATTTTTACCAGTTAAGGTAAGATATTTTTCCTCTCTCTCTCCCTCTCTCTACCGACATCAACTCCCTCTCTCTCCCTAATTATATTCTTTCTTAGTTTAATTCATTTCCATCATTCATTCATCTCTCATTACTCCCTCTCACTACCAAAGAAAATCTAGCAATACACTCTCTCTCCATTTCCTCTCTTTGCCGAGAAAAAGAAGAAGAAGGAGCAGCTCCCTCTCTTCTTCCCTTTCTCTTCTTCACCATGATATACACACATATATATACATATCGAAAATCTCCATGGAAGCTTGAAGCTCCAAGCTCTAAGATTATCATCATCTTCAATCTTCAATCCAAATTAAAAAGGTAATATTTATCTTCTAAGTTTGGTGATCACTTTAAGATCAAAATCATCCTCCCTCTCTTCCCTCTAAATTTTGGAACCTTTTGCCCTAAGAGAGGTGATTAATCTTTGTTCATTTTCGTTGAGGTCTAGAGATGTATACTACAAGGTTTCCTCCATGAAAATCCAAGCCAAACCTTAAAGCTCTCTTCCCTCACTCACCATCGGTCCAAACTTGAAGGAGAAGGAATTTGATTCACTTTCTTTTAAAGTATGATATTTCTTCAAGTTTTGTATATGTAAATGTATAGTGATAAAGAGAAAGAGAAATGCATGTTTAATTTATGCTTAGGCAAACCTAGAATGATGATGGTGATGATTTGTAATACCCCAGATATTTCTTCCTTCGCTAAAATAAAAAATTTAATTATTAATTAAGGCTTTGCACGCCTAAGTTAAGGATTTTCAATTCTAAGACTAACGGTGAAATCCGTTTCTGAAAATAAATTCCAGAAGTCGGTTGAACGACTACTGTATTAGGGTTTTCGCGTCCGATAGAATTTTCGTTCGAAAACTCAGACCGAAAAACCGTCTGATTTTACATTCACTTTTTCTGCGATACGAGCTACTGGAAAAAAAGTTAGTTTTTATTATTTTTCCGAGTGAAATTTGGACTGTCATGTCCCAACTTTTCTTCGAATTACGGAAAACGAATTATGCTTTCCGAGTAAGTAAATTATTTCTAATCTAATGGTCGAATTAGATTCCGTCAAAAACGTAACCGTCTAGGAAATTAATTTTTTGATTTATATACACCGTGTTAGACCCGTAAAACGTGATATTTTGGTAAAATATCCCCCCCTAAACCGCCACATACCCCCTATGACTCACCTTGTTAGATTTTTATCCTACTTTATGTAAATAACATAACACCTCATCACATTTTCTCTCTTCTTCTCTCCCCCCTAAACCGCCACCTCTCCTCTCTCTCTTCTCTCTCTCTTTTGTTCTTCATTTCCACCATTGTTGCTCTCAAGTTCATCAAGCATTCAAGTTCGATAACTCAATCATCTTCCGATCAATCTTAAATCCGATTACATATTTGTTAAGGTAATGATCTAAGCTTCCTTTCCATCCAAACAAAATTCATTTCCTTTACTTTTTGTAATTTTCGAAAATTTCAAGAGATGTAGCAATGATGATCTAAGTTTAATTCATGTTATTTCATGCTTAGGAATGGTTTTATGTGGTTGGAATTAAATGAAAATCACCCCCCCTCCCCCTTAATAAATTGAAATTACCGAAAATTTAAGGAATTGGGATTTAATGTTTTAAGTTGGATTTTGGATGATTGATTTGTGGATTAGTACTCTATGGATTAGTAGATGTTTGGATGAATTAATTGGTAATTTTCTAAAAATAAAAGCAAAGATGTAAGAGAGGAAGAAGTGGGGTTTTGATGAAGTAAATCATGTAGTATTGATGATGTGATTATATATAGTTGATCATATAATTTAATTAGAATTTTCTAAAAATAAAATAGAAATTGTAAGAGACAAAGAATCGATGATAAGTTAGGTTTCGATAATAATATAAGTATATGGTTTTCATATTGGTAAATCTTAGTAGTTGTTGTTCATAATTGGAAAGTTTGAGCGAATTCGGAGAATATTGAATTTTTAGTAAGAGACGAAGAATCGTCGATAAGTTTAGTATGGATAATGATATAGGTTTATGGTTTGAATATTTGCTAATGTTAGTAGTTAATGAACGTAATTGGAAAATTTGAACGAATTCTAAGAAAGTCGAGTTTTAAGTAAGAGACGAGAGACGAGTTTAATTGTCGATAGGGAAGTCGAATGAGGAAACTAATTTGATATTAGTGTTTAATATTGATAAATAAACAAGAATTTAGTTGATGATATTTCCATTCGAGATATGAATATAGAAGTTAAAGAATTGAATCGATTTTGAAATGGAATTTGGTTTAGTAATCGGATAGTTGAAAAAGACGAGGAAGTGCTCGTTTTGTTAATCAAGAGACGTGAAGGTATTCACGATAAAGGAATGTGTGTCAAGACTGTAAGATGATAGTAATTTCGTGAGCATAAAGGTTGTATAGCATTGATCGAACCTAGGGAATTGTGCGTCGAGTTTTAACGAGCATTTAGGGTTACCGCGGACCGTTTTGCGACCCTTTACGGAAACTGTCATAACTCTATGCTTGCTTAACGAAATCGAGATCAGTAAATTGGAAAATAAACTAGACATCCGTATCTTTCTTTTAGTACCAAATTGATCCCCTTTTTCGCAGAAATCTATTCTGTAGATGCTCCAGAGTTACTGCCTTGTGCAGAAACTTTCATAAACTCATTTTTTCAAGTTGAATTCTTTTTTAACTTCGTTCTTTGAGAACTTCTAATCGTTATGAGTTATCGAATTCCTATATTAACTAATCTAAGTGTCGAGTAAGGAACCGAGTTAGTTCTAAAATGAGAAATGTTCGAGTCTCGTTTCTTCATTAATCAAAAGAGATTAGTTAAAAGTGCAAAGGCCTAAAAAGTCTTAACCGAATTCAATTTCTTTTCTTTTATCGTTGCAACCGTTTACTAAAGTGTGATTATTTGCAATAAAAGGAGGAGGTCGAGGTTAAAGATAGGACGAAAGACCAAAGACGGAAGCTCGTGTTTAGTTCTGTAATCGCCTAAGGTGGGCTTTTCTATATATCAATCAAATAAGTGATGCTCGAAAATGTTTACTTATTGCTTTATAACTGTGTTTTAAAGTGATTATCATGGTATGAAAATACTTTGTTTTATGTGAGTTCTTTTGTGCCTTTCTGAGTTAGCCAAAGGGGGCTAACTAATCGATCGGACCGCCTGAGTTAACCGTAAGGATTTTCCAGGGTTTAGTGTACACGGTAGCCGGTGTGTGTGGTACTCTGTTGAGGGGTAGCCAGCCGCGGTGAATAGAACGTACGCGGAAGAAGTTAACTCTTCCCCGATGTTGAAACAGAAGTTGGGCAAGTTGAACGTAACATCTGTAAAGGCTTGCGCAAGCTATTGTGAAAAGAAAGAAAATGTTTAGTAGGCACGGGCATTTGATGAAAAACCCCGATGCGTTACTTAATGAGATGCCTGATTAATCTATACTTTATGATATGTTTTCGGCATTGTGCCCACTAAGTATGTTTATACTTAGCCCTGCATATGTTTTATAAATGTGCAGGTTGAGTGACGGGAGCGGCGGAGGTTGAGTAAAAGGTTGTGAATAGAGAAGTACAGTAGTGTTCTAGTTCTACGTTTTCCGCTGCCAAACTCTTTTTGTGCCTATGTATATCTTTTTGGGTCTAAGTCCCGTACTTTGAACTTAGTTCTTTTGAGAACAACTCTGTCGAGCGATTCTTCGAGGTCGACTCTCTTTCTTTTTAATAAAGTCTATTCATAGATATCAGTTGTTGTTTAGTTATTGTGTTTATTTAATTTATTCCCCCTTCTTCCCCGCTTCTTTAATCCAATCCCTAGTCGCACCCCGGCTTTACCGTCCCTCGGGATTTGGGTTGTGATTGAGTGGTATCAGAGCAGTCATTTCTGCTCTGCATACAAGTTTCTTTCAGTAGTAAGATGGAGTATTTGTATATGCTCTACACCTAAGTCTTCTTCAAGTAAAGTTATGTCGTAACACTAAGTTTAAGAGTGTATACGACAACTCAACCTCCCGCTACGTCGACTCAACCAAAGAAGGAAAGAAAGGAAAGAATTTCAGAAGTGTTATTTCTTTTAAAAAGAAATTTTTGATTAAATATGCTAGTATGTTGTGAATAAGTATGCGAGTATGTTGTGAATAAATATGCCAAGTATGAATTTGATTGAAGTATAAGAATTATACTTTGTGATATTATGTGAATTATGTGAAAGTATGAGTACTATACTTTGTGAAAGTATGTGAAACTATGTGAGCTATAATTTCTTTGATTGAGATGTTTTGTTGGCATGAGAATCTAGACTAATTCTAAGGCCTTCCCGATTATTTGAGAACATAGACGTTCTAAGAAGCGTTGGTTCCAAAACATTCAAGAGATGATCAGAACGAGAAGGATAGAATAAAGGGAATCAAAGTGAATAAACGAATGTCACATGCGTAAAGTGACATGAACACAGACTCGTTGCAGTCGACTTGTTTTTATAATGAAAGTCGTAAGAGTTTCCTTTTAAGGAAATAAAATAAAGGATAATAAGATAATAAGTTAAAAAGATGGAAAGAAATCGCGGGAAATGATTTTGTTACATGTATTGTTTGAGTAAAATTTCTCGAAATTGCTAGATGCTTAAGATAAGATGTTGTTAAGTGGTTAAAGTATTGCAATTTGAATAATGGAATATTCTAATTGTAATTTAAGAATTCCTTAAGATATGTTAATTATCCTTACCATTTACTGATCCGTGATCTCTTAAATCTTTATAGGATGCCTGCTACACGTGTCACGGCTCGGAAGAGCCAACCCCTAAGACAGCGTACTGTGATAGACGAGATCTTGGACGAGTACCACGACTACGAGGTAGACCCAAACCATGATATAGGGCAGATAGTCAGTGACTTCGCTGCACGTTTCTACGCAGCTCGGCACTTTGATTCGGAGCGTCAAGCAATAGCCGATTTGATCACATGGCTGCCCGACGAGTGGCACGGTTGGGCACACGACATCGCCTGGTACCACCTTGCACTGATCGGAGACGACACCGAGCCGACCGACGACTTTCTGGATTCGCTCTAGCCGTACACGGGCGTTTCTTTGAGAGTAGGTTCATGTTGTCTGTTCCGGTTCAGGAGCACCTTCCCTACCCCCACATTCCAATAGATTTTGAACCTGAGCAGTTTGCCATGGATCCAGAGATGGCCGCACTGTTAGAGTTGCCACCAGTACTTGCACCCAGTGAGGAGTTAGTTCCCGGAGCAGGATACTTAGAGATAGACGCAGAGCTTGCTGCGATGCTAGAGTTACCATCTCCACTTACACCACTTGAGGAGATTTTTGCAGAGTGGACGAGGGTCCGAGGACAGTTCGAGGTGGGACCATCCAGGGCCCATTTTGCAGAGGCATACGTGCCTAGTCCACCCCCTGAGCACCTTCTTCCCCTGATGAAGCTTACAGTAGTGACCAATTTAGATGACTCAGAGAGGACTGTTTCGGACGTACCTTTGCCACCACCACTTGTACTTTTAGACGGTACCACATTAAGGGTTGACGAGGCACTTCAGCTCGTCTTTGGTACGGATTCAGAGGAGGATCCGGAGGAGGATCCGATGGAGGAGGATCCGGATGAGGATCAGGAGGAGGACCCTGAGGAGGACATAGAGAAGGACCCCGAGAAGTTTCAGGCCGTAGAGGGCAGCTGTAACTCGACCGTAGCTTGTTAAGCAGAGCGTCTTAGACGCATAGTAGTAGAAGTTTCTCTTTGTCTCGTACATAGCCGGATCAGTAGACTTCTTTTGTAGTACTCTATGCGGATACGAAGTTTTATGGACCGTTTCCGTTCTAGTACTTCCAGTAGATACAAAGATGCAACCTATTAGTGCACTCGGTACATAGATAGGCAGTTAGCCTAGTTCAGACTAGTTGTAGTCTAACTTTTTATATAAATCCTCGTTAGAGGCAAAATCAGTACACTTTTTGACGTATATATATATATATATATTTATGACCCTTGAATGGGCTTTGATCTTATGAAAGTTTCTTCTAAACGCGATTAGAAAAAAAAAAGTTTAGTTAAATATTCTTGTTTAACTTGGGAAGTTAAAAAGTTTAAAGAGCTAGTATCAGAGTTATTATCTGTTTCTTTTCCGTGAACTTGTTTAAGTTGGAAAAAGGGTTTAGTAAATAAGGGAATGCTTAAAAGCAAAAGTGCTAATGAGAATTCTTGTTTCCTATAGTTTCAAAATGCCGCTGAAAGTAGTTAACACCAGAAGAGGACCTGGTAGTCCTAGAGGACCTGGTAGAGGTCAAGGACAGCGTAGAAGCGAAGAAGAGCAAAAACATCAAGCAACCCCTTCACTCCCACTACCCCCACAACATCGTAACATTGAGGATTTATTCTTCAAAAGGAATCCACCTGTTTTTAATGGATCCAGTAACCCAAGCGATGCTGAGCTTTGGGTACGATCTATAGAAAGAATCTTTAAGCTTTTTAGATATATTGATAAGGAGCGTCTTTCATGTGTTGCATTTCAACTAGCCGGACCAGCTGATTATTGGTGGAAGGCTAGGCAGAAAGTTATGCTGGCGGAGCGAATGGCTCAAATTACTTGGGAAGATAATTTTAGGAGTCATTTTATGATAAATATGCATCCGATCAAGTGGATACCGAAGAGGAAATAGCAAGGAAGTTTCGGGGAGAACTTAAACATAAATTAGAAGTAGCATTAGCCAGTCACGAGGGACTAAGCTATACGAAAATACTACGACGAGTCCTAGAAATAGAGGCAGTTGTGCCGGATAAAAGAAAGAGTGTAGCGTCCATACCAACACCAACCCAGGCTCCAATTCAAAACCTTTCCAACAACAATAACAACTATAAAAGAAAAAGGAAATAGGAAGGAGGAAATAATAGTGGCTGCTATCAGCACTACAACAATCAGGGGAACCAGAGAGGAAATCAGCGAGGCTTTCAGTAGCTTAACCAGAATTACAACTATGGTAAGAAGCCGTAGCAAGGGAATAAACCACAAGAAAATAAATAATCAGGATAGTGGAAGGGAAATAATCCACAAGGATAGTTGCAAGGGCAATAAAGGAACAATAATCAAGGAGGAAACAACCAAGGAAAAATCATTCTTCCTACCTGTCCTAAGTGTAACAAGATGCATCCCGGTACTTGTCAAGAAGGCACGGGTAGTTGTTTTAAATGCGGGCAGATGGGGCACATGAAGAGGGATTGCCCGAAGCCGTCTCAAACGGTGGAACCAAACCAGTATGGTCAGCCCCAACCTTTAAGGGCAATTCAGGCTCAGACGCAGCAGCAGTATCAACAGCAGCAGAGTGCAAGGGCATTCATGATTAGGCAAGAGGCGCACAATAAGGGCAAAGGAAATTGGGCAGGTATTGGATGAATTTCTTAATTACCCTGTCATAATTCGCTTCATACCAAAGTTCTACATTCGTTTATTTTTAGTACCTGTTGACACTATAGAAGTAAAACCAGAGCGCGCTAATCATGGAATGAGAATAACCATGCCTTAGGAGAATTTATCAGTACTCCCTTAAGTTTTGCTCGAACATAGAATTGGACTTAGGATCTTTTAAAGATCATAGAAAATGATCTGAACGTAACGAAAAATGTTCGACGTAGATATAATCCATGGGATGGATTGATTATCTGTTAACTGCACCATTCTGTATGGAGCATACGCCTAAGGAGTTAAAAGAACTTAAGATCCAACTACAAGAGTTGTTAGATCTTAGTTTCATCAGACCAAGCGTTTCACCTTGGGGAGCACCTATTTTGTTGTCAGAAAGAAGGATGGTTCTATTAGGATGTGCATAGACTATCCAGAGCTAAATAAGATCACCCTTAAGAATAAATATCCTTTGCCAGGGATAGAAGACCTCTTTGATCAGCTTAAGGGCGCAGGTGTCTTTTCGAAAATAGACTTAAGATCTGGGTATCATCAATTGAAAATCAAACCCGAGGATATACCTAAGACTGCATTTCGAACCAGATATGGCCATTACGAATTCCTAGTTATGCCATTTGGTTTGACTAACGCTGCCGCAGTATTCATGGATCTCATGAATTGAGTTTTTCACCCGTACTTAGACAAATTCGTCTTAGTATTCATCGACGACATTCTCATTTACTCCAAGAATGAGAAGGAGCACAAAGAACACCTGAGGATAGTGTTAGAAATGCTTAGAGCCGAGAAACTTTATGCCAAATTCAGTAAGTGCGAGTTTTGGCTGAAGGAAGTAATGTTTCTTGGACATATAGTATCAGCGGAAGGTATTAGGGTAGATCCTGCCAAAGTAGAGGCAGTACGTAATTGGAAATAGAGAAGTACATTAGTGTTCTAGTTCTACGTTTTCCGCTGCCAAACTCTTTTTGTGCCAATGTATATCTTTTTGGGTCTAAGTCTTGTACTTTGAACTTAGTTCTTTTAAGAACAACTCTGTCGAGCGATCCTTCGAGGTCGACTCTCTTTTTTTTAATAAAGTCTGTTCATAGATATCAGTTGTTGTTATATATTGTGTTTATTTATTTTATTCCCCCTTCTTCCCCGCTTCTTTAATCCAATCCCTAGTCGCACCCCGGCCTTACCGTCCCTCGGGATTTGAGGCTGTGACATGATTGATGATGATAATGATGGTATAATGAAGAAAACAAACCCTACAAATTCATATAGGGATTAAGAGCTAAGAAAGAAAACAAAAGAAAATATTTTTACAATTTTTTTTAATAAACATCGAAGAAAAGAGGAAGAAGAAGAAAAATGATTTTGATAAGTTTTTGATGATTTCTTGATCATGTATGTGTTTGTTGATAATTTGAGTGATTTCCATGCTCGTGTGAAGATGAGAAATTTTGTTATATTATTTTCTATGAGGCCGGAAAATATGAAGATTAAATGAGGAATATTTGTTTTAATTTTTGCTTGATGATTTGATTATGTTTATGAGGGATATGAATATATATGAGCATGCAAATATGATTAAGTTAAGGATTTGAATTATTTTGCTATTTTCTTGAAGAAAATCGAAGCATATATGTGTGGAAGAATCATGATTTTTGATGGTTTATGATGATATTGATGATGTTGATTATATAGTTATGATATGGATGATATTTGAGTGTTAGATGTTTAATAAAAATTTAAGAGATGAAGAAAAATGAATTTTAGACATATATATGTGTAAAAATCGAAGAAATGAGTATAAATGTGTGTTCTTGGTGAAAGTATGAAGATTTGAGTGTGTGTTCTTGGTGTTCTTGGTGAAAAAGATGAAGATTTGAAGATGTAATAAATTAATTATAAATTAATTAAATAATTTCTTTTAAATCAAAAAATAAAAATAATAAATAAATAATAGAAAATAAAAAGAGAATAAATAATGTATTAAGGAGATATGAATAAGTAAAACAAAGAAAATCATTTCTTTGTTAAGGATACAAAGATCAAAATAACTAGAGAAGAAAAATGCTTGAGTTTAATATTGGTTTTTAAGAGAAAAATAATAATATAGTTGAGAAATAAAAGGAATTAGAACAGAGAAGATGAATTTAAAAGATGAGTATAAAAGCTTAAGAGATAAGTGAGTAGAGATTGAGTTCGTCTATTCGAGTTGATTAAGGAATAAATCGAATGTCACAGCCCTAAATCCCGAGGGACGGCAGAAGCCGGGGTGCGACTAAGGGTTGGATTAAAGAAGCGGGGAAGAAGGGAGAATGAATAAGAATGAAAGAATAACAGATATTAATAACAGAATGAATTTCTATGAACAGGACTTTAATATATAAAAGGAAGAGTTGATCTCGAAGGATCACTCGAACAAGTTCTCAAAAGATTCTAAGTTATAAGTAGAGAACTTAAATCCAAAAGTGATATTCATATTTACATAAATGAGTCTAGAGTTTGGCAGCGGAATTGTAAACTACATACTACAGTCTTCCTATCGACAGCTCTTAACTCAACCGTCACCGTTCCCGTCGCTTCAACCTGCAAATTTAGAAAACATATGCAGGGCTAAGTACAAAAGTACTTAGTGGGCACGTTGCCGAAAACATAATCATAAGTATAGATAATCAGGCATTTCATTACTGTAGCACATCGGGATTTTTCATTAAAGGCCCGTGTCTACTAAACATTTTCTTTCTCATTTTCATAACTTAGCTTGTACAAGCATTTTTCATAGATGTTACGTTCAAATCTTGACCAGTCATAATTCACCGTGGTTGGCTACCCCTCAACAGGATACCACAAACACCACAGGCTACAAAGTGCACTAACTTTGGAAAGCATAATAGCTAACTCAAAGCCGATCGTTAGTTAACCCTTTTTGATTAACTCATAAGGTACAAGAGAACTCACATAAAACACAAAACAGTTCATGCCATAATTATCACTTTGAAAACACGATTATCAAAGCGATAAAGAAAAGGTTTTCGAGCATTGCTCATTTTGTTTCATATATAAAAGCCCACCTTATAGATTACAGAACTATTAAACGTGCTTCCGTTCTTCAATCTTCCGTCCTTTCCTTATGCTGACTTCCTCCTTCATCGTACATAAAATATATATCCTCGATAAGTCGTTGAGACAACAAAAAGAAAACGGAAATCGAAATCGAAAATGATTTAGTCTTTTATGCTTTTTAGGCATTTGCACGCTAAACTAGATTCTTTTAGTTAAACGGGAACGAGACTCGAACACATTTCGTTTAGAACTCATCTGGTTCCTTACTGGACACTTATGTCGGTAAAAACTAAAGTCGATAGCTTACAACGACTTATAAGATCAAAAGGAAACAAGTTAAAAAGAATTCAACTTAAGAATCTATGCTTTGGAAATTACTGTTCAGATCAGTAGTTTTGTACAGAACAGGGGATTGTGAAACAGGGGTCGTTCCCTGTACTAAAAGATAGCCTCGGATGTCTAGTTTACTCTCCAATTCGCGGATCTCGATTCCGATAAACGAGCTAGGAGATATTGCAGTTTCCGTGGAAGGTCGCAAAACTGCCGAGTGAAACCCTAATGCTCGATAAAATCGACGCACGGTTTTCTAGGTTCCTTTAAAGCTTGAACACTTTTATTTTCATGCAAAAACTGACCCAAGGCAGTCACCACGTATCATCATACGTGATGATCTCCTTTTCATTTCTCGATCATAAGCACGACGATCAAAACCTCGTCGCTCAAACTATGCAATTACTAAACCAAATTCAAGTTTTCGTTCAATTCCTAACTTCTCAATTTCGATTATAGCCTATCATTCTATAGCTTGGATGAGCACGTCGCCAACTACAAATTTGAACACTTATCATTAACGGTCATTAATAATCAATTTCTTTCCTTATTCGTCCTTTCTATCGTTACTTAGGATCGTTGTTTCGTTTCTTACCAAAATTCCAACGTCATTAGAATTCAATCAAATTCTACAATCTTATTCATCATCTATCAAGAATCATAATTACATAAATCATATCCTCAAACTATTATCTAATCTTGACTTATCATCCGTCGTTCGTCTCTTACGATAAATTTTACGTTCTCCGTTTTCGTTCAAATTTTACGACAACGATTATCATCTAACGAGCATTACCAACATGCAAATCATATTATCAAAACATTAACGAGCTCTAACTTATCGTCACATCTTCGTCTCTTACATTATTCGTTTTATTTTTAGAAAAATCTCAATTAAATATATAATCGTTCTCATGCATCGTATATCTCATTTCCATTAAACAATCGAGCATATCATAACATTTACTATCCTAAATCAACCCTTCTTCGTCTCTTAGGTTTCAAATTTTATTTTTAGAAAAATCTAAAACAATTCCTAGAGTCAATTAACATCATGAGGAATACTAATCTATCATTCAATCGACAAAGAAATCGAGCTACGATCAAAGCCCAAAATTTTCCCCCAAAATCGGTAATAACCTAAGACAAGGGGTTCTTGATTTCTTTCTCTAATTCGTCCATAGAACTCGATCCTAACATCATAGAACATGATTCAATCAAAGGACAACATGCTATTTCAATCCTCAAATTTTCGAAAAAAATAAAAATGGGGGAAAAGAGATTTGTTCGGTTCAAATGGTAGATGAAGTTCTTACCTTTCGTATTATGGATTTGGAATTGAAATTGATCGGTAGATGGAAGACTTGAATGCTTGAGAAAAGCTTGAAGTTGAAGCTCCAATGAAAGATGATGAAGAAAATGAGAGTGTATGCGTGTGTAAGGTGGTGGAGGAAATGAGGTATAAGGTGGGAAGGTGATGACTCATTATAGTGAGTCATAAAGCAAAGAGAAATATCCCACTAAAGTATGGTGAGTCGTTAGGGAGCGTTTGGTGCGAAAATATTAGACGATAATATCTCGTTTCCGGCTCTTAAACGTCTATTTAAAAGTCGAGAAATACTTTCCTAAATAGTTACGGATTCGACGAAATCTAATTCGTCCGTTAGATTGGAAATAATTTACGAACTCGGAAAACCTAATTTATTTTTCAAAATCCGAGAAAAAGTTGGGACATCACAGTCCAAAATTCGTCCGGAAAATCATAAAAACTAACTTTCTCCGGTGAACTCGTCTTGAAGAAAAAGTGAATGTAAATTCTGACGGAATTTGATTCTGAGTTTTCGGGCGAAAAAGTTACCGGACGCGAAAACCTTAATACAGTAGTCGTTCGTCCGATTTCTGGAAATTATTTTCGGAAACGGATTTTACCGTAAATCTTAGAATTTAATTTCATGATCTTAGGCGTGCAAAGCCATAATTATTATTAACTTTCATTTTTAAAGCCAGTAAAGATTTTATGGGGTATTACATTGAAGGATTTTTATTAATGAAATATTTTTCTTAAGAACTAAGAAATTGTTTGATATAAGTTTGAGAATTATGTTAATATTTCCAAGTACACTTGAATGATTAAAAGATGCTATGAAGTGGTAAGTTGAGTAAGAGAAGGTTATAAGTTAAAATCAAATAAATATTGTTTATTAAGATGTGAAAAACAAGTTTAGAAAGTTTTGGATGTTTGAATGTTCAAATTTTGATGATATGTTGAGTGTGAATTAACTAAATGATGAGGTTTGAGTAGAAATAAACGAGTTTGCTTTCAAATCTTTTAATACAGAGATAAGACGACAAAGTTATCAAGAGTCGAGTTTTTAAATAAAGAAGCCAAATTTCTATTGAATATAGAAAACGAAAATTTAATTAAGAAAAAAAAATAAGTATATATTATTGGAAGTTAAATTATTAAGACAAGAGTTATATGAGTATATGTTCGTATTTTGAGAAATAATGATGTATTTTAAATGGAGAAGTATTAAAGAGAAGTTTGAGTTTTAAATTAAAAAATTCTTATTATTTGACTTAAGAAAAATTTGATGATACTATCTTTATTATTTTTCGAAGTTAACCTTTTCTAAGAATAAAGTCGAACAGTGTTGAGATAACTGTTAATTGTGTTTGAAATGTAAATCATGTCTGAGTTCATTATGCTCGATTGAACTTATGTGCTGAAGTGAAATGTTTTTATTTCGTTTATTTGTGGAATAGTTTGTTTATTTGTCGTGGATGCTCGTTATGACATGAATGAATTGTGATGATGATAGTTAAGAATTAATGATTCGAGAACTCGAGTAGCATAAACAAGATGAGTAGTATTCTCTCATTTAGCGAGAAATACTAAAGTAATATTATTTCTAGAAATGAAAATATGAATCGAATTTTTATCTAGTAACCGAGTAAAGTCAACCTGAGAACGAGAAAATCGAGAAAAGATGTCGAAGTAGAAAAGTTAAAATAACATAGGAAAGACCCGAGTCAAGTAGAAGTCCTTCAGCCGAGCCCAAAATCTACTTTACGTTTTACGAGATAATAGTCTCGTCCTTATTCGATGTTATTTGTGAAGGACCAAGCGGGACGGAAAAGTAGCGATGATACAAAAGAGTAAGCCGCCTTGACTAGATCTTTGGAAGCCAGGTGGGCTTTCCTAAAACCGAAAAACTGATGATTGCTATTATTTATTGAGTATTATTATGTGAGTTTTGAAATTAATTGACTTGCCATTTATTTGAGTTGGTATGCTTTATCATCTGCTTGAGTTATTATTGCCCTGCGAAAGACAGGAACCCACGTCAATCTATGGCAGTTGAAGATATCCATCATTGGCCTCATCTTAGGGCAGCTGACATCTCCTTTGGAGCCTGCAAGAAGGTGAACGCAGTTCACCACAATATCAAATAACAGTTGGGTATTGGGCTCTAATTGCGTTTGCTGCATCCCACCCTTGAACTCTTCGTTGTTGATGGAGATGGGTTTAATAAACGGATTCACTTCTGAATCAGTGAATCGAGACAGGTCATCTCTTCTGGTGGAGAGCTCATACAGCTCATCACCTAGGCAGCTGTCTACATCAATATAGAGGCATTTCTGTCTGTACGACCCTTCTCTAGTGCTGATAGGGAGATGGACATGGGAGGAGAGGTTGCCATCATCATCCTTGTTGAGGTTTATGTAGAACTCTGTAACGGCGGAAGGGAGGATGTATTTGGGTTCAAAGCAGACACACTCCTTCAACCTGACATTTACTATTCTGTCCATCTTAATTTGAGATTATTATTAAAATAGAATAAAGGAAAATTACAAAAAAAGGAAACAAAGAACGGAAAACAGAAACCAATCTAAAAGGGGGCTATTAAAAGAAAAGAAAAAGAAAAAAGGAAAGAAAATAATCTAGCTGACTCTGTCACTAAGCCAGCTAGAAAATGAGCTATGTAATACCCCGAACTTTCATAAGTCTTTGAGTGCATTCTAAATGCGTTTATATGTTTAAATAACGAGATTTGAGTGATAAAATTTTTCAAGAAGGAAATTTTCTTGAAAATGACCAAAATGCCCGTATGTGCTTGAATGTGATTTTTGTCGTTTCAATTATTCAAAAATGAGTATGTGATGCATTGATTGAGCTTTATTATATGAATTTGAGTATGAGTATGAATTTCGGAGAATTCTGAGAACTTTCACTTTGACGATTAGTGCCGATAAGTCGAAAAATCACTAATCACTAACGGACTCCGAATTTAACTTAATTAGTATCTTTTGAACCTAGATTTAATTCTAAGACCCCTGAGATATGTTAGAAGCTCATCCGAGATCATATGAGAGAATTTTAAGAATTTAGTTCTTAGTGGAATAATTAGCCGAATAATTTTAGGTTTCTCTTCGTTACTTGGAATTTCGACCTAAAAATTAGATAATCGGATTCCTTGAATTATTTAGTTAGACATGAGATAGAGTTGATGTGTTTTCGATGTCGGAAACGAGTCGAAGAGGGTTTTTAGCCGGTTTCAGTGTTAACGGAATAATATAGATAGATTCTACCGGAATATTTTTTCATCCGGAGAAAAATTATACCAGCTAAAAGTGAGATATTTTTCTTATCTCTCTCCCTCTCTCACAACCGACATACCTCTCTCTCTCTCCCTAATTTTATTCCCTTCTTAATTATATTCTCTACCTTTCTACCTATTTTCAAAACCTAGAGGAATATCATCATGAGATACAATTTATCTAACCATTTCATTACTTCTTAGTTAAGAAAATATCAAGCAATTTCACTCATCTCTCTCTCTCTCTCTCTCCACCGTATGCAAGAAGAAGAAGAAGAAGAAGAAGAAATTTTGTCTCTTCTCTCTCTCTCAACCGTAAACACACACACACACATACAAGAAGAAAAACTCCATTGAAGCTTAAATTTTCAAGCATTCAAGCTTCAAGAAGTTCAGCATCTTCATTTCCTCAAACCTAATTCAAGAGGTAATCTAATTCTTCAAGTTTGGAGTTCAATTCAAGATCAAAATCATCTCCCTTTTATTTCTTTGAAATTTTCGGCACTTATGCCCTAGAAGAGATGATTAATTTTGTTTAATTTTTATTGAGGTCTAAAGATGAAAACCTCTATGGAAAATCCAAGCTAGTGTTTGAGCTCATCAGTTCCCTTCACCTTCGGTCCAAGCTTCACCAAGATGAGGAGTTCGATTTATTTTCTCTAAGTATGCCATTCATTTGATTTATTGTATATATGTAATCCATAAGCCCTAAAGAAAGAAAATATGCATGTTTAAATATTGCTTAGGCAAACCTAGGGCATGTGATGGTGAAAATCAATGATGATGGTGTGAGGATAAAATGAGAATAACAAACCCTAGAATTTTATCTAGGAATTAAGAGGAAAGAAAAGAAAAATTAATCCTATAAAAATGATTAGGACCGAAAATAGAGAAAGAGAAGAAAGAAAAATAATTTCCATGAGTTCTTGATGATTTATTGATTATATGTGTTTGTGATGATGATTAGAATGATTTACTTGCTTAAGAAGTCGAGAAAATCATGTTTGCCCTAATTTTAATGAGTACCGAAAATTTAGGGTTGATGTGTAGAGTTTTTGATTTAATTGTTTTTGATGATTTGATGATGTTTATGAGTATGAGATTATGATTGAGTTGAGAATTTAAATTATTTTGGTAAATTACTTGAAGAAATCGAAATATATGTGTGTTTGAAGAAGTATGGTTATTGGTGATCTTTGATGATTTTGATGTTATGAATGATATGAATGTGTTTATGTTGATATTAGAGTATTAGATGTTAAGGAAAAATTAAGAGATGAAGAAAATAGAATTTTAGGCATAAAAGTATGCAAAAATCGAAAAAGAGTTGGAATGCCTAGTGTGTGTTCTAGGTGTTCTTGATGAAACATGAATTTATGAGTGTGTGTTCTTGGTGAAGAACATGAAGATTTGAAGATTAATAAAATTAATTATAAAATAAATTAATTATTTATTAAATTAATAAAAAAAATTCGAAAATAAAAATAAAGAGAAAAATTAATAAGTTTATTATTGAGCTAATCATTGAGTAAAACAAAGAAAATATTTCTTTGTTAAAGAGTAATTAATTAGTAAAATAAATTAGTAAAGAATTTAAAAAGAGAAATAATACTACTAGTTGTGAAATGAAAGGAGAAATTAAAATTTAGAAATTGAAATAAAAAGGAGTATAAAATTTAAAGATGAGTCAGTCGAAGATGAGTTTGTTTAGTCGAACAGGTTATAAGAAAGAATTAACCTAAAGAGAAATAAATTCTCTTTTAAAGAGAAAAATTGTAGAGTCAAGCATAAGAGTTTGATGAAGAGTTTAATTGAGTTTGAGTTCATTTACTTGTTTTAATTGTGAGATTAATCAAGAGTTTAAAAACAAAATAAAATAATAGAAATAGAAACAAATAAATTAATGAGATAATTTCTTAATAAAAAAGAAATAGTAGAATATGAGATTGAGATTTGAGTCAATACTTGAATGATCAAATAATGCTAAGAAGAAATAGCTCAACTGAAAATAAAGTTATGAGTTGAGGTCGAATAAGTGATTAAGACTTATTAAATTCGAATATAAGTCTTAAGTATTTGAATGTTCGTTTCTTGTTAGCATGATTGAGTATTGATTGGTAAATCGATGATGTTTGAATTAGAGTAATCAAGTCGCTTAGCAAATGTTTTAAAATTTGAGTTGTGATAACAAGGTTGTCGAACGTTAAGTTTTTAATAGTTATTTGAATTATAAATCGAGAAATATTAAATAGTTATTTGAATTTTGTTCAAAATATCCTATTATTTGAATTTGACTTATTAAGAGTTGACGAGATCATTTTTAATGTTCACTCGAAGATAATATTTTCCAAGAATAAGTCGAGCAGTGTCGAGTTAACTATAGATTGCATTTGTAATATAAATCATGTTTGAGTTTATTGTGCTTGATTAAAGTTATATGTTGAGTGAAAGGTTTATATTTTGTTTATTGTGAAATGACTTGTTCGTTTATTATAAATGCTTGTCTATGACGTGATTGATTTGTGATGATGATAGTTGAATCGAGAATTCAAGTGAGAAATTCGAGTAGCATAATCAAGATGAATGATATTTTCTCACTAGCGAAAAATACTAAAGTAATATTATTTCTAGAAACGAGAATGTGAGACGAAGTTTATCTAGTAACTGAGTAAAGTTAAATACCCGAGAGCGAGAAAGTCGAGAAAAGATATTGACTTAGAAAAGTTAAATTAATATAGAAAAGACCCAAGTCAAGTAGAAGTCCTTCAGCCGAAACCAAAATCTACTTTACGTCTTACGCGTAGAGAGTCTTGTCCTTATTCGATGTTAAATTTTGAAGGACCAAGCGGGACGGAAAAGTAGCAAGGACACGAAAGAGTTAGCCGCCTAGCTAGAATCTTCTGAAGTCAGGTGGGCTTTACTAAAACCAAAACTCTGATGAATGCTATTTATTATTGAGTATGCCTATGTGAGTTTTTAAATCAATTAACTTGCCATTTATTTGAGTTGGTACGATTTATCATCGGCTTGAGATATTATTATTATTGTCATGTGAAAGACAGGAACCCACGTGTGGTTATTTGAGTTATTTGAGGTGACTGTGTGCTTTACTTCTGTTTAGCAGGTCACAGTGTTTGAGAAGGAGGCCTACTTCTCGACACAGAGAGATAATGTGGTAGATGATTCATACCTGTATGTTTATAATATGTTTGACAACGCTGTCATTTCAAGGAAAATAAAATGATTTTGCATTCACAAGTATAACTTTTTAAAATCTTATTAATGCTTGTGATGTTGTGGCAAGGCAAGTTCAATTGTATAGCTCTAAGAGCAAGTTTTAAAATGTTTTTGGCATGTGTTCACTGAGTACGAAGTACTCAGCCCTGCATGTATTTCTAAACGTGCAGGTTAGCGGGATGAGGATGGCGTGGACAGCTTGGTGTGTGTGTCTTTTTGGTTGAGTCGAAAGTTGGCTAGCAATTACATGTCTCCATACATGTAGTTGTTGGGAATTGAGTCGAAGTTTCCGCTGCAATACAATATGATTCTATCTTTTTTATTTCTGTGATATTACCCTGATATTCTGTTGGTTTTAAGAGCGATGCACTCGATACAATTTATCGTTTTTCTTTAGTTTCCGTATGATGTGAACTCGACATACTTATGCTTTTTTGGGTATTCTGATGTAAATTAATTATGCTCGTTGGTTGTTTTATCAAAATTTGAAAGCATGCTTTTATTTGTTATCGCTTTCAGTCATTATTCCCTTGATTCCCCGAGCATAAACCCTTATGTGAGTTGAGTTAGTGTATGGTTTGATATTGTTCGTCGCCCCTTGGGAGTCGGGGTGTGATATAGTGGTATCAGAGTAGGTTGTCTACTCTGAAGCTTAACTTTCTTTGATGAGTCGAGTCTAGATTTATTTTCTAGACTTATTTGAGTCAGTAACATACCAAGTAATCCCCCATCTCATCCGGCAACCAAGTACGCCTATTTTCAAAAGCTTTTAAGTTTAAAATATTAATTGAGTTATTTGGTTCATTACATGCGCTCGTCCAGAGATAAAAGCTTGATAAGTAGTTTGAATAACTAGATTGCTTTAGAATGTCTTCCCTAATGTGTGTTTTGTGTGGAAATCGGAAATGATGGAACGTTTGTGCAAACGTTTTCGTGAAATGAAATTGCCAAGTACCCTAAAATAAAACATCTGTGGAAAGCAGAATGAGTATGTGGTGGTTGGGAATTTCAACATGATTGTTTAACTGTTTTAGTGTGCTTAACTCGTTTAAAAATTCGTATAGGATGGACGATCGAGAGTGGATCCAGGAGTACCTGCATGTTAGGAAGATGTATCACGAGACAATTGCTGAGTTTTTAGCTCGATATCATAAGATCTGGGAGAAAGTCAAGTACATGGATGTAGGAGCGCTGGATGGTGTGATTCATTTGATTCATGCCGTGCCCCATGAGTGGCGTGATTGGGCAGCATCGCTTGTGCCCAGGTTTCTTGGACACCATTACCTCGGTGACTACCTCTACGGCAACTGCAATGCATTCATTGCTACTATCTCCGGGCAGTTCATCCAGTAAAGTGCCCCATCTCCAGGACCGTATGACGTCGATTTCGCTGCCGTGCTGAACGGTTTTACCCTCAGTCCCCCGCCTTTGCTCCAGGACGGACCAACTTCTCTCCATGTCCCTTCACCGCCCTGTTCTGAGCCAGAGCCTCGAGCCGCCTACCAGGACTACCCGTACTTGGGAGGTGTGCTTCCTATCCGTGCGTTTGACCCCTTTGCTTCGTCTAGCTCGACTGCCCCTCAGTCAAACGGTTTTCATAACCCTATCAGAGTCTTGTCGCCTTCGCACGATCAGCTTGAGAAATTCATGCGCTGCGACCACACTCTCTCTCCAGTTCAGCCCTTAGCCGAGCCCTCTTGGCCAACCCGCACTGGCGACAGTGATGACGACGAGTTTTTCAAGGATCCGAAAGCTGATGCTACAGTGGGCAGCGGATACCTCCAGGCTTTGCCAAACGACTACTTCTCTGCTCTATATACATTTGCTCCGACCCCAGTAGTGAGTCCCGATTAGGAATGTGAGCTAGAGTTTGGCGCTTCAGCCGATGTGGCATCTTACCTCCACCGTGACAAGAGCAACCCCGAGACTCCC